>SMMW01000484.1:0-70000 GCA_004794655.1 Marisa cornuarietis | reverse complement strand
TGTGTGTGTGTGTGTGTGCGTGTGTGTGTGTGTGTGTGTGTGTGTGTGTGTGTGTGTGTGTGTGTGTGTGTGTGTGAGGTGGTTACACATCCACAGGGGAAGCGGATGGCCGAGTGGTTAGAGCGCTGGCGTCCGAACCAAGAGCGCGCTGGTTCAATTCCCGGTAAGCAAACTTTCTGCAGTCGACTCAGCTGACGGGAATGGGTACCTGACTCCTTAGAGGGTTGTGCACCACCTCATGTAAATGCTGGCCCCGAGGAAAGTGGGGTCTCTAACCCCTCACTCTACAACCACCGGACAAGGGTTTGTGATGATCTTTTACCTTTACCTTACCCGCACTGTGTGGGTCAGACGACCGTAGTGCCCTCTACAGTCTACACAACTACAGAAATAACTAAGTACACTACTAGAGTGCTACACACATGACATGACAGACACACGTGACTAACACACGTGACTAACACACTGTCTACTTCACGAGACTGTTTCTCACCTGCTTGTTATTATCACACCGTTACCTGTTCACCTGTCAACAGACGTTACACTACACAATACCCACACCTACCCGTAACACCAACACGGAGACTGTGTAGGAAGCTGACCACCTCACGACCGCACGTGACACAGTCACCTGGACTGACACCTGAGTGACCCTGACCTCGGTGATACAGTCGTCTGACTGGCGGGCCGTCTGTGTGGTCGGGCACACCACGCTCACTGTACGACTGGACATCACCACCAGTGATATGGCTGTTCTGCTCGACTTCCCTGACGACGGCCGGTGGAGAGCGGAGGGGTCTGGTTAAATATTCCACTTGCCAGCCGGCGGGTGCGTTTCCATGGAAACAACTTGCCGCCCAAAGATGGAGACGAGGAACTTGTGTCAGCAGCTTGTCACACACAGTCTTGAAGTCACTGTCACAGACATGAGTGTTACAGAGACTGAGATACACGTGTTACACTGTGTACTGTCACTAATATGTGTGTTTATGTTTGTGTGTAGTGTGTGACGTCATCAATTCATGACGTCTGTACACACGCTATGTAAATGACGTCATAATAATGACACGTGTTGCTACACAATCTGTGTAACAGCCGATGTCACAACAAATCTACTTTTACCTGCATCACAACACCTCCATCAGGTGTGACAACCATTGAGGAATTATCACCTGTTACACACCTGGTGGTGATGATGAGATACAAGCGAGCGCCATCTACCTGTGTGTCTATCATCACATCACACGCTGTACTACTCACCTCCGCACTTCATCAGCGATGACGTACAACGACCCTCCGCTCGCCGCCTGTGACAAGTCGTTGACGGCCTTCTTCACGTCATTACCTCCATACAGCTCATACAGCAGGAGGTGAGGCTGACCGGGTGATACACCTGCTGACTGTTGTGTGTTTACTGTTTGCAGCAACAGGTGGTACAACATGATGCACGCTGCACGACTCTCATCCCAAGTACTCACAATGTAGACGTGGTGACCACATCGCACCCATTTCATACCCGTCATCAGCAGCACCAGGGTTTTCCCTGTGCCGGGCGGTCCGGTGACAAAGAGTGTGGGAGGCGCCGTGTTGAGCAGGTGAAGTTGCTCCGGGAAGAGTGTTATTACAGCAGTATAGCACTCTCCTGTACACCACACGGCCTGACCCAGGGTCTTGACACTCACACGTGGAGGACTTGTACATGGCACACTCACTGTTGTCGCCGGACCACAGAATCTAGTCACACACACACACACACACATGGGAAGAACACAAGATGTTTATAGCAAAACCGTTGGAATAAACAGGTTATTGTTACAAACTACACTGACACTGTCACTTACTGACGACACCTCCCATCCTCTTGATTCTGGTGGAAAGAAAAATGTGATGATGTGTAGCAAGATGAAAGCCAAACCTTAAAAAGCTGATTTCATTGTCGGCTGACATTTTCCTAATGTTGTGCCATGAAGTGAAGCAGACGACAGTTGAGTGACACAAAGACTAACTGACCTCAAGTCTCTGACCTCAACATCTTAAAGACTGGCTGTCTTTGTTTATTGAGATGTGAGATGGAGAGAAAGTAGAGAGAAAGAATATTGTACATGATGTGACATATGATCAGCAGTAATAGGAGTCTTCGTTATAAGCTGGACTGAAGTGACTTGTATCATTGTCATGACACGCGTGTCTTGTGAATACGAAGGGCGAGTGTCAGACTGTCAGGTGAGAGAGAAGACCATCAGTACATTGACACCCAGGTGAGACACGAGAGAGTTCTCATCTATTGTAACTGTTATGTTTGATTGTCAGTCTCTCTCTTTACTTCATGTTACCCTCCACTTGTCCTTCTCAACATTGATGACAGTTTGACTTTTGTCACTCAAAGTGTTTGCTGTTACAGTGAGTGCCATTCACTTGTTGACTGAACAGACAGAAGAGTGAAAAGATCAGAGGATAATAATGACATTCCATGTGGATACAAGGATCAATCAAGAGTTGAGCTACTTCCGTTCATACACAAACAACATCAGATGTTACACGGAATATACATACGACCCGGACCCGCAGTCCGCTTACAAACCACCAGTCCCTGAACCCACTCGAACTGCTTCAGCGCTTGTCACTGGGATGGTCCACTGAACACTCGCTGTATGAGGCCTGTAAAGTTGACGTCATCACCTGCGAGTGACTTCCCTTACTTGGGGTAAACAAAGCCGTCCACGAAGCCGCCAGCTTCGTGAGATTCGAAAACTATAAGACCAAGACATTAATGAGCTACCCAGATAGCATTTGAACGTTTTATAATCGTTTACAAATGGTTCTCGCGAAATGTTCAAATAATATTCGCAGGAAATGTTTTTGAAACGCTTATCATGCCCATCAAAGTAATGTGTTATTAATGTTTGCTTTCCAACTTTTTGCCGACCTTTTACAGCCTTTTTTCAAACATTTCATAGTTGATCTGAATTTTAAACACTTATCCAACCATTTAACAAATTTTCTCACCAAGAGAGGTTAAACTTAATTTTGTTATGTGGCATTTGAATATGCTGCTCACTGAGACGAGGTGGTTTTACGCCGAGCCAGCAACTAACACTGCATCACGGCAAGGTAGCCAGCCAGATGCCAAGTGCTGAGAAAAAAAAAAAGACTGCGTGCCCCTAAAGTACTCTGAATGTTGCGCCATTTCTCCCTCAATGACCTCAGACTCAAGACCGAATAGTTTGTCGTTGGAGGTAACCGAGTCGTGCGACCATGTGTTACATACGGCAACGTGCATCCACGGTGGTCTGAGTCAGGAGGGTCCAGAGTCACTGCAACTGCTGACATCACGCGAATGGCCCTGTTCGCTGCCGCGCCTATCTCCACCGCCACATCCTGTCATTGTCACATACTGAGTTCCGAGAGGTCATCTGAAGCCCGAGCCGTTTACTGCACTGATGACAAGTGAATGTTTTGATCCACTACATCACTCGAGACAAAAGAACGACACGCCTGCTATTAATACTGTAGGACAGTAGCATCTAGCATTTGGGTTCGGCAAAATAGCATGGCGATTAAGTGACTTTTAATTTAGAATGGCGCCATCTGTTTAAGGACTCACTTGATATTCTGACTGTAGTTGTTATCATCAACGTTTTACCGTATTTCTACGAAGGTTCACTAAGAAAACGCTGATCAAAATCTTGTTTTTAAAACAATACTTCTCCGAGTTTAAGCAAGGGAAACAACCCGACGTGGCGTCAATACGAAGTGCATGGTGTGTAACCGTGTTTCGAGATGACCGATTTTACAACAGTTTTCAAATCTCACACATAGTGATGTGACATATATAATACACTATTAAAATATTATTTGTGAGAACTGTAAATAACTGAATTTTTAAGTTTTAATCCATTGCTTATGGCGGAAATGCCTGCTATTCAACAATTCGACCATAGATATTGAATATTTATAACTATTAACCTATAATAAAGACAACCATATGTGATGCACCGCTTTAAAGAGCATTGTTTAAACATTCAGATGGTGTAACTCTTCAGAAATATAGCTTTGTTTACTTGTACTATAATGAAATTAAAGATCGCAACTGCATTCGACTCAAAACGTGAAGAAGTCAGCAGTCGGAAATTAACAACAAATTATTTACACATTATATACAAACATATAGTACCAAAAAAAAAACCCACATATTTTATTAGAACACACATTAGAGTTTGAATATTACTTACTATTTTCTTGTCATTTTCGGTTGTTAGAGTACAAATCCATGTAGAATTGAGAAACCGGCAAACAAAATGGCGGCCTTTCAGCTCAAAACCACGCGACGGCCGGAAGTTTTAGTACACGTTTACAGTACATCTATTTAATATTTTTCTTTAAATGTTATTGTTCCTACCAATTTAAAATGTTTGCACAATGTTTCAGTTTTTACATGTTTTTACATGTTTATTCGTAAATGTTCCTAACATGGTTCTAAAATGTTTCATCTAAAACTTTAACATTATTACAGCCATGTTAGCGCTTTTCAAACGTTTATAAAATGCTTCAATGCTATCTGGGTAGTGTTAAAAAATCTGAATGCGCCATATGCAATATGTGGAAATAAAGTAGTAAGTCGATCGCATTTTTTTAATTGTTAAAAGTCCATGTGTGCTAGTTCTGTTACTTATCCAAGTACACAACTATGACAATTATGTTTAGGACAGGTGATGGATGAGTCGCCTATACCGAAATCACTGTATCAATTCTTTAACAACGCCTTTGCACCATGGGTCCTCATATTCATATCAGTCTAACTCTGTGGTTATAAAGATGATAATTTTGTGTACTATGATATAAATATCTTACTTAAAAGATTATATTATCCATCCTGTTTTGTGGAAAATATGTAGTAAAAACCGGATGAACTGAATTTTAGATGTAAAGTAAGGTCTATACCTTTGTGTGTTCTTGTTTTGTATTTATAACAAACATTGATAATCAATATAAATTTAATATAGCATTATTAATCGTTCATCACAGTTTAGATTGTCATATATAAGCATACAAATCAAGATATATATATATATACAGGGAGACTGTAAGATAGAACCCTGACTTTTAACCTACTGTAATTAAAACTGACCCATGGATTTCAGAAGTTTTTAAGGGTGGATGAACATTTAATTAGAATATTCTACTCTTAAAATTAATAGTAAAAAATGTTATGATATAAGACAGGAGTACAATTTTTCTCTAAAAATAACTGATGATTTTAATAGTCCTCCTAAAGTTTAACTTTAATAAAAATTCATAAGGCTTATCAAAACCAAACACAAAACGGTTAGTTTATCCTAACTGCAGGATTCAAACAGATGGGAACTAAGTTCCAGGCTTCTTTCCAAACATCTTTTAACATTTCCTAGACAGCTACTTTTACAATAGAACATAAAAACAGTACATTGATGATATATGATTTGAACAAGAGATCTGTAGCATCAGAGATGCTGCTCTTTCTGTCAAACAATACAAGTGACAATTGAAAAAAAACTGACAAACATCTATATGTGTAAATGAATAACTTGATGAAGATCTATGTGTTTCTATCAACCAGTGTGTGTGTGTGTGTGTGTTGCACTGAGTGGTGTGTGTGTGTGTGTTGCACCGAGTGATGTGTGTGTGTATGTGTGTGTGTGTGTGTATGTGTGTGCATATGCAAAAGTAAGAGACAAATAAGCAGCATAAAAGTGCTAAGTAAAAAACAAGCTAAAATATCTTTTCAGAAGTAACCATAAATTTAAATTTGCAGATAGTTTGCAAATAAGCATTGAACCCGTGCACTGCAAACTGTCCAAGTTTATGACCTTTTTAGACTTAACAAAACTCTCCTTGAATCTTGTGTTAGTTATCTCTTTACCTTGATTCATTTTCAAAAGTCACCAAAGGGTTTTATTTAACAATAGTGATTTAACATTCTTAAAATAATTGACTATCACGCGATTCGTACCCAAACAGACAAAAAGAAACTAAGCTTATGACTTGAAGGATAAATGTAGGTTTTTGTAACTTTAGAAAAGTAGTGTGAGT
The DNA here is from genome assembly GCA_004794655.1 of Marisa cornuarietis. Taxonomy (NCBI): domain Eukaryota; kingdom Metazoa; phylum Mollusca; class Gastropoda; order Architaenioglossa; family Ampullariidae; genus Marisa; species Marisa cornuarietis. The sequence continues at coordinate 63,931 of SMMW01000484.1, read as the reverse complement.
GAAAGGACCACCTATCAAAATTAATTAAACTGATATGTTAGTATTTTATATTACCAGTTTTTACGAGATCTTGCAGTCAGAAAATGACTAAATTTGGGGTACTGCAAGATGCAGTCTGTAATTAATTCTTTTTTCTATTTTGTTTTTCTATTTCCTTTCTATGAAATATTTTATGCTTGTTTTGAACAAAGCGTACAAAATGAAGAGCCTTTCCATGAAATAAAATATTCATAGAATAAGATAAGTATTTTTTTCGACTGTTATTGCTATTAAATAACAGGCACATACAGCTGGTGTGGCCAATATTTTGACTAACCTACATAAAAGTCTTGAAGGCAATGAGACGGTATTCTTTGAGTTGGCGCCACTTACTATCAGTAACTATGTAAGCGAATTACAACTGTGACAGTATAGGGACTTTTAGTAAGTTGTGTTGATTTATGTCAGCTAAAAAATAATAAAAAAACCAAATGAATGTAGATTATTCCACATAATATGACCATGTATTTTTCACAGAAAAAAATCGTGTGAAAACGGCTTTTAAATGCTTAAAAATGCGATGCTGTCTCACTGACAGCACACAGCCGCTTAGTCTTGATCGTGTTTGTTTACCTCAAGTAAGGGCAAGTAACTCTCGCTCACATCAAACCTTACAGGCCTAATTCCTGACGACTCGTGTCGCCCTCTTCCCGCCGTGACTCTGGCTCTCTCTCTCTCTGGCCTGCTTCCCCAGGAACCCTGTCCCCAGACCTCTGAACCTACGACAGGTGTAGTTCCGTCTCCTGAGACCCGTCGCCTTCACTCACTCGGTTACATACGCTCCTGGCTCAGAGCGGACGATCTTCCTCTCCCTGTCAGGATGTCCTCCGTGATCCCGTTATCGCACCACTAGACCCGAGTGATACTAACTGTGGAAATACAGGCCACTGTACATAGAGATGGACCAACGCCGACCTCTGGTACCCGGCACCCACTTGGCGGTACACACATCTGCCTCCTTCGAGGGTTGGAGCGAAAAAGCCACTTTTCTTCTCTCATTTCTTTATTCACGTGGTCAGGTGTGTCAGTGGTCTCCCATTGGCTCTTTTCCACGTGGTCAGGTGTGTCAGTGGTCTCCCATTGGCTCTTGCGCTCTCATATTCGCTCGCGACACATGCGCTTCTTTACTAGCCAATGGTGCATCAGTTTATAGGCTACCCACGTGGTCTGCTACACCTTCGCTAGCCAATGCAGAACCTATCAACCCAGACTAAACTGACCACCGCGCCCCATCGTCAGCTTTCCTCGCTCGGCACCAACGGTCCGTCTGCAGCAAGGACAACAACCCCCATTGTCATGGCTACATGCGCTGGGTTCTCAATTAACAATCTACCCCCCTAGGCGACACTCAGTGGTCGTTCTTACATAACCGGCCAGTTCCCAGGCCCTACTCACCTACTGATACCAGAGGTCGACCATCGGTTGTAAAAACACCTTTAGCCCTATTGTCCACTCGACTGTTTAGTAGTGCGGAAGGGCGATCGCGGACCCTCTTTAATTAAATTTAGGACTGGACCATTTTGCTCTGGCCTTGAACCGGCTGGTTCCTGACAATAGTGATACACTCTATGTAACACTGTGACCAACAGTTCGTCTCTGGTATACAGTCATTAAATTACTTACATCTCTTTTTCCTTGGTTGAAGGTGAAACTACATCAATGGAGGAATAAAGGTTTGAGGAGGAGGTAACATCACGTGATCTCAATTCATGCTGACGGTCGTCAGGTCCTTTGTCCCCTAATCGCGGAAACTTTGATGAGCGACATCATCGTTTTGTCTGGTAGACGACGGACGTCGTGTGTAACAAACTGTTGTCCGACGACAATTTTATTAAATGTCTGCTAAGAGTCACAGACAGACGAACAGACTGACAGCCACATGTATATTTTACGTGCAACTGAAAGACTTTGTCCAGTTGTAACGACCGTAAGATTCCACGTGTTTGTCATGAAACTCTGTTCCGTGTCAACACGCGGGTAACCATGACAACGTGACGTCACATAATGACGTGCAGTGCTTGACATGAGCAATGACCCGAGATGATGATGATGATGAGGAGGAGGAGGAGGAGGAGGAGTGCACGAAAGACTAAACATGAACCGACAGTCAACCAGACTGTCACAAACATGCTTTTATTATTGAGATGGACAGGAGACAGAAAACGTCGGCAGATGATGTGTGTGTGTGTGTGTATTTATATGTGAGTGTCTGTGTATGTGTAGTCGTGTGAGTGTGTGTATATATGTGTGTGTGTGTGTGTGTGTGTGTGTGAGAGAGAGAGATTGCTTTTAGGTGAACTTGTTAACAAAATAGAGAGAAGGATGAAGTTGGATTTACAGGTATAAAGACTTCGACACTATATTTGTTTATCCTTTTTAAACTGGTAAGTGGAGAAGGACCGCTTGGTCTTTCATTCAAGATTTGTTCTAACGAGTTTCAGCCGAACATTTTGGTGTATTTACATTAAATAACCACTTTGTTTGCCTGGAAACCTACAGCAGATTATCAAACTCATAGTAGCACAACTTACACTTGTAAGACAGCTCACTTCTCTGACAGTACACATGGAAATAGTGTTGAAGACTAGCGAGCGACTGGTATATGATCAGATGCTACGATTTGTATTCTATAAAGGAGGTTGACATTTGACAACTTGTATATTTTAACAAGTCACGTGACCAAAGAGATTCATAAAGAGGAGACACCGAGGCGGGAAAGTGAAGTGGGGCTGCCCCGCATTCCAGTGGTCACTCCCTCCCTTAAAACAGTCAGACTTCAGGAGATGATGTCAGACTGACAAACAGTGGTTTATGACAGACTGTGCCACATGACAGTAAAACATTGTCATCGTGAGTTCACGGATAACAACATTTAAAGGAAATACATGGACTTTATTTGTTGTTTGTAAGGCTGTGTGAGAATGGCTACAACACTCTCACTCTCACTCAATCATCTCAAGTTGACAAGATTTTCAGCGACAAAAAATCTATTTGATAACATCTTAAAGACAGCAGACATGGGGAGTAAATTTAAAGATGTGAAGTTTCACCAGTTCTGTCAAGGAAATATCAGTTCCTAAAGAAAATCTCTTACTGAAAACTTTGCTGACTATAATGACAAACTTCACAGAGAAATGTTGTGCCCAAATTGTGGGAAAGCGACAATAAGTAGTCAGGACATCTTAGCATGAGAGAGACAGAGGTCGATCTCTGGAACATTCGGAACACCTTCGTGTGCTCACTGCAAGTCCTGACCGGGCTGTCACGTGACATTAATATTTTTGAATGAACACCTTGTTTTTTTAAAGATGAAAAGCGCTCTTAGTAAATTCTCCAGATCATCATAGACCTTATACCATTATAGACCTTATTTGACTCACCTGGCTACCAGACGCCTGTACACGTGTGAAGTCATGTTCTGAGAGTCAGGTCCAGCCCCAGCCACACGTCGCTGCCACCAGTGTCCGAGTTCCCTCAGCACGTGACTACTGACGTCACACGGGGTCTTGGGGTCAGACAAGTGATCAGAGCACAGACACACACCAGCGATGTCGACGGCGTCTCTTGTTCCCAGACACCGACACAGGGCCTGTAACAAGTTCATTCAATTTGACAAGAAACTGACATGTCTGTTATAAACTGAGAGAAGTTACCAGAAGACTTATTTACTCAGCGGTAGCGGTCTGTGTGACGGGTCACCGGCGCTTTGTTGACATGTTTGACCCCGGTTGACTGACCAGCCGGCCGCGGGACTGTAAACAAGCGCCGAGATCTTTCTAGCCTTTCTCGTGGGTGCGTGAGCGGGTGTCTGACGTAAGCCTCGATACCCCAGACCGTTCAGTGTGAGAGTGCGCATGCGTGACGAGTAGATGCTGGATGTTTCTAGATGTGTTTGTATCGTGTATATAAGCAGTGTGAATGAGTGTTTCAGTAGGGAAGGCGAGCGAGAGTATAGTAGACAGTTTGCGCGTGCGTGTAGCGCCGCTAGTTGAGTCAGGCCTGTGTAGCCTTAGTGTGTATGTAGTCAGCGCGTGTTACTGTTCAGTTGTTGTGTCGGGCGCGTGTGTCGCCGTTAGAGTAGCAGGAGTGGCTGCTAGGATCGTTGTCAGAATAAGCTGTTATAATCGTGTTGCCGGCGTGTGTTGCCGCTTTGATTGAGTGAAGCTCGCTGTATGAACTTGGTGAATAAAGCATTTTAGTGGAAATATCTTGACTGCAATACTCTGTTTTCGTGGAGAGGTTGGCACCGCAGATTTAGGACCCATAACGAGCCATTGACGACGACATAGGCACACGGGACATTTCCACATCAACGGTCCATCTACGTTTATCCGTAACACTCAGTAGCCTGGTTTGCTAATAGTTGTTAGTCACTGGTTAGGCGCTGAAAGACTTGACAACATTCTCTTTTATATTTGATGCTATTTACTTTTATTTCTACGACATGCCGTGTATAGGGGGCTCTATGACTAACAAGAAGACAATATTGTGCATCACTAGCGAGGTCCATGCTGACTTACTACCGTAAACATTTATTATTAAGCAGCCATTGACAAACAATATCATAACTGTAATCCTAACCATATCGTCTAGTGGATACTGTCAGACTAAAAAATAAGAAATACAAGTAAAAGCATGTCAGTTCAAAACTGATCCTGTGCGGTGTAAAGGTGTTTATGTGTAAGAATGTCAAGTGCACAGAATGAACTTTAACCTGAGTCAGCTGGGTGTCGCCGGAGATGACCTGTTGAACTTGACAAGCTGTGAGGTTGGGGAAAGCGATGACCTTAGTGACGGGCAGACCAGGTGAGATGTCAGACACCAGGTGAGACAACATGGCCGCCGCCTTGTCCAGCTGTGACATGGCCTCATTCAGTTTCTTTCTAATGTTGTTGTTTACATCCTGCTGTGACATGTTTACATCTTTAATGTTGTCACCAAAGGCCTTCACCTCACAGACTACCAGTCCGTACTGTCGGTGAATTAGAAGAACATCAAAGTCTCCCTCTTTGAACGTCTGTGGTAGAGAAGGAGGAAGGTTGGAGGGTCGGGGTAGCTGGGTAGCGGCGGCAGTGTAACAAGGTTCACCCAGGTACTGTCCGAACTGAAGCTGAGTCATTGCAACCATGACATCTCTCTTCTCTTCACACAGTTTCTGAAGACAGACAAAAATCCGTTGCATGGCTGCATCGTCTCTGATGTCACTGTCCTGAAGACGAGGAGGCTGAGGACTGGACGGATGAGCAGCAGACGATGAAGTTGTCGGCAGTTGGTGAGACTGACCAGCCTGTCCAGGTGCTGACTGTAGGACGAGAACATCCTGACCTGCAGTCGACTGTCTGGTCATCGGCACGCGGTTGATGTAGACAGGAGGCAGGAAGTAGGCGCGAGAGTCGAGATCAGGGAACGCGGCCTCAACCCACTGTAGCCAGAATGTCTGGGCTTGGTCTGATAATCTCCCCTGTGGCAACACCAATCGGGTAAATTAAATAATAACTGACTATTATCTCTAAGCCATTTGGTGTATTTTAGATTATTTCTCTCACAGCTTTACTTCTCTTAGCTACCGCTGTTTATTACTGGAGAGATAGCATTGTAACATTCTGTCATCCAGTCAGGTATTTGTTATCTCCTGGGTGATAGTTTGTTACACTCTGTTGTAATGTGTTGTAATGAGTTGTAATATATTGTAATATATTGTAATATGTTGTAATATGTTGTTATTTGTCAGCAAACAAACCTGTGAACCAGTCTTCTGTCCGATGAGTCTGACTGCTGCCTCCATCTGAGAAGGATCACCGCGGATGTTGAGAATCTTCATACCTGGTACAGGTGAGGGGTTGGGGTTCAACTCTACGTCAGCGCCTGACATCTTCTTCACCTCTTCCAGGGGGCGTGTGTTTGCTAAAATGCAAAATGTTTGAATAGGGCTTGTCAAGGCGCATAAACATCACCTACAATATAACAGATAATTGATCTTGAATCGGTCATTATTATTTCAACAATCTGTAATGGCTGATAGTAAGTTTTATGAACAAAAATCTTGAAAACTACATGGAACACACACAATCATTACTGTACTGGTGATAATCAAGCTTATCATCATTATCATTGTCATTTCTCTCTCAGTCCTCCATCATTCTCGTGGATTTTCTGACTTTGCTGTTTACATCTGAAAGCTGTTTTACTACTTCACTCCTGTCTGCTTTTTATCCTCCTTTTGTCTATTGTCCCTAAAAAAACAAACACAAATTCTGAGAAGAGACAGCCCACCTGTATCTGTCAGTAGTTCAGCCTCTTCATCAGTCACGGCGTGTAGGTAAACTTTCACCCCGCCACCGCCTGTAGAACTTTGTCTTCCACTTCCTCCTGTAGGTGGCTGTGTGTGTGTGTGACAGTTATTACAGTTAGAGGACAACATCGTGAGACTGAACAACACACACATCACTGAGAGGATTGTGGACAGGAAGGGATGTTACATATGTGTACCAGCAATTGTCTCAAAGTTTTACAATAAAAATTTGACTAATTCATCACACACCGACACACACACACACACACACACACACACACACACACACACACACACACAGACGCACAGATACACGCACGGAGATAGCAGTACAGTTTTTAAAAATTGAATATTTGTAGTAGTTTGTGAGAAAACTCAAGGTAACGGGTGTTTGTGTTGTGTGAATGTGATGTTGATGTCTTGTAGTGTTGCTACTCTGTCACAATCAAACTGTTATCACACAACACAAATAATAATATCCACAATATGTCGATGACCAGTTTCAATCAATGATAGTCCGAACCTCACTGATATTAAAGTGGTGATAACTGTGTGATATGTAAGATATTCACTGCTTTGCTTGAAAACCGTGTCTGGACAGAAGTCTACACCTCAAGCTCTCTCTCTCTCTCTCGCTGTTCTCACCAATGTACCTCCTCCCCCCTACTTCCTGTACTCTAAGAGTGTAATGTAGGGAGGGGGTGTGGCTCATCATTCTCTATTGTCTCACCTGTTGTGGAGCAGACGACAGGTGACCAGACATTGTTGACAGTGGTCTCCCCTGTACAGGACACAGTCTGTCGGAGACAGCGTCTGGCGCCTGGAAACCCACAGACTGTTGTGTGTGTGAGGACACCCTGCCATCACACACATAGTGTCAGTGACATCGCACACATAGTGTCAGTGACATCGCACACATAGTGTCAGTGACATCGCACACATAGTGTCAGTGACATCGTGTCAGTGCCATAGTGTCAGTGCCATCGCACACATAGTGTCAGTGCCATCGCACACATAGTGTCAGTGACATCGTGTCAGTGTCATCGCACACATAGTGTCAGTGACATCGTGTCAGGGGCATCGTGTCAGTATCAGGTCAAGATACGTTTTACACCATATCGTAAATGACTGCCTTTGGATACAATGATAATTACAGAACCACAGTGGTGCTCACTTCATCATGTGAAAAATGTTGATATTGTGTTCACTAGAGACCTATGGACATTGTATTTATTGATATTGTGTTGACTAGAGACCTATAGACATTGTATTTATTGATATTGTGTTCACTAGAGACCTATAGACATTGTATTTATTGATATTGTGTTCACTAGAGACCTATAGACATTGTATGTATTGATATTGTGTTCACTAGAGACCTATAGACATTGTATTTATTGATATTGTGTTCACTAGAGACCTATAGACATTGTATTTATTGATATTGTGTTGAGTAGAGACCTATAGACATTGTATTTATTGATATTGTGTTCACTAGAGACCTATAGACATTGTATTTATTGATATTGTGTTCACTAGAGACCTATAGACATTGTATTTATTGATATTGTGTTCACTAGAGACCTATAGACATTGTATTTATTGATATTGTGTTGAGTAGAGACCTATAGACATTGTATTTATTGATATTGTGTTGAGTAGAGACCTATAGATATTGTATTTATTGATATTGTGTTGACTAGAGACCTATAGACATTGTATTTATTGATATTGAGTTCACTAGAGACCTATAGATATTGTATTTATTGATATTGTGTTGACTAGAGACCTATAGACATTGTATTTATTGATATTGTGTTGACTAGAGACCTATAGACATTGTATTTATTGATATTGTGTTGACTAGAGACCTATAGACATTGTATTTATTGATATTGTGTTCACTAGAGACCTATAGACATTGTATTTATTGATATTGTGTTCACTAGAGACCTATAGACATTGTATTTATTGATATTGTGTTCACTAGAGACCTATAGACATTGTATTTATTGATATTGTGTTGACTAGAGACCTATAGACATTGTATTTATTGATATTGTGTTGACTAGAGACCTATAGACATTGTATTTATTGATATTGTGTTGACTAGAGACCTATAGACATTGTATTTATTGATATTGTGTTCACTAGAGACCTATAGACATTGTATTTATTGATATTGTGTTCACTAGAGACCTATAGACATTGTATTTATTGATATTGTGTTGACTAGAGACCTATAGACATTGTATTTATTGATATTGAGTTCACTAGAGACCTATAGATATTGTATTTATTGATATTGTGTTGACTAGAGACCTATAGACATTGTATTTATTGATATTGTGTTCACTAGAGACCTATAGACATTGTATTTATTAATATATTTGAAGTTGAGATCAAACAGCTACCAAGTATAGGAGTGGAGTGGGGCAGGAGTAGAAAGTGGTATTGTATACAAGGCTATAGGACAGACACAGCTGTGACCCCACAGCACTCTGTTGGGTCGATCTCCCTACTTCTTCCTGTAATATCAGTATCTAGTTGAGTGTCAGTATCTTATATCAGTATATATAATATTAGTATATACTATTAGTATCTAGTTGAGTGTCAGTATCTTATATCAGTATATATAATATTAGTATATACTATTAGTATCTAGTTAAGTGTCAGTATCTTATATCAGTATATATAATATTAGTATATACTATTAGTATCTAGTTGAGTGTCAGTATCTTATATCAGTATATATAATATTAGTATATACTATTAGTATCTAGTTAAGTGTCAGTATCTTATATCAGTATATATAATATTAGTATATACTATTAGTATCTAGTTGAGTGTCAGTATCTTATATCAGTATATATAATATTAGTATATACTATTAGTATCTAGTTGAGTGTCAGTATCTTATATCAGTATATATAATATTAGTATATACTATTAGTATCTAGTTGAGTGTCAGTATCTTATATCAGTATATATAATATTAGTATATACTATTAGTATCTAGTTGAGTGTCAGTATCTTATATCAGTATATATAATATTAGTATATACTATTAGTATCTAGTTGAGTGTCAGTATCTTATATCAGTATATATAATATTAGTATATACTATTAGTATCTAGTTGAGTGTCAGTATCTTATATCAGTATATATAATATTAGTATATACTATTAGTATCTAGTTGAGTGTCAGTATCTTATATCAGTGTATATAATATTACTATATACTATTAGTATCTATTTGAGTGTCAGTATCTTATATCAGTATATATAATATTAGCATATACTATTAGTATCTAGTTGAGTGTCAGTATCATATAATATTAGTATGTACTATAAAATATCTAGTTGAGTGTTAGTATCATATAATATTAGTGGACCTGTATAACACCCGTGTATCATATATCAGAATATATAACACTAGTATGTAACATCTAAACGCCCAGGTTGTATGTACTATAACTTCTGTCTCACATACTGTGCAGCACAGGGTGGATGAGTAAACATTGTTGAGTGTGGTTGTATGCACACTAAGAGCTCACAGGATCATTACAACACATGTGTACATGTATAGACGACATATATAACACCCGTATACACGTATAGTGGACATATATAACATCCGTGTACACGTATAGTGGACCTATATAACACCCGTATACACGTATAGTGGACATATATAACATCCGTGTACACGTATAGTGGACATACATAACACCCGTGTACACGTATAGAGGACCTATATAGCCCCGTGTACACGTATAGTGGACATATATAACACCCATATACACGTATACTGGACATATATAACATCCGTGTACACGTATAGTGGACCTATATAACACCCGTATACACGTATAGTGGACATATATAACATCCGTGTACACGTATAGTGGACACATATAACACCCGTGTACACGTATAGTGGACATATATAACACCCGTGTACACGTATAGTGGACATACATAACACCCGTGTACACGTATAGAGGACCTATATAGCCCCGTGTTCACGTATAGTGGACATATATAACACCCATATACACGTATAGTGGACGTATATAACACCCGTGTAGACGTATAGTGGGCATATATAACACCCGTGTAGACGTATAGTGGGCATATATAACACCCGTGTACACGTATAGTGGACATATATAACACCCGTGTACACGTATAGTGGACATACATAACACCCGTGTACACGTATAGTGGACCTATATAACACCCGTGTACAGTATAGTGGACATATATAACACCCGTGTACACGTATAGTGGACATATATAACACCCGTGTACACGTATAGTGGACATACATAACACCCGTGTACACGTATAGTGGACATATATAACACCCATATACACGTATAGTGGACATATATAACACCCGTGTACACGTATAGTGGACATATATAACACCCGTGTACACGTATGGTGGACATATATAACACCCGTGTACACGTATAGTGGACATACATAACACCTGTGTACACGTATAGTGGACATATATAACACCCATATACACGCATAGTGGACATATATAACACCCGTGTACACGTATAGTGGACATATATAACACCCGAGTACAAGTATAATGGACCTTTACAACACCTGTGTACACGTATAGTGAAACACAAAGTTCCACATCGAGTGCCGACTATCAGCAGACACGGTGAACGATTACTACACACTTACAACTTGTCTCCTTCTCTCCAGACCCAGTTAGTGTTTGTCTTTGGTGATGTTATCACTAAACTGAAGTTATTTTCAATCAGCTACAAAAGTAAATAAAAACGTGCTGCCATGTCTTGAAGTAAAAGTATTGTGATGACAAACCTCACCTCTGTCTGTCACTGTGGCAGTGGAATAACTAATCCACTTGTTGCTCAGGTCGTGAAGAGGAAATGAAACATGGCGGAGTCGAGAAATGTTTACTCGCTGCTATACACAGGTTTGACAATGACATCTACTTTATCGGAGTTTTCCGAAGCATGAAATAAAAACTTGGCCTTCAGTAAGTCAGCAGATCGTATCCGCAGTAGGGAGACCCGCAGAAAAGTCTGTTGTTAAGTGAAATGGAAAGTCAATGAAAATAAAATGTTACAGGTGAACTCGCGACATTTTTTATTAATAATTTCCTAATGAATGTGTCTATGGGGGCAGGATGGGGTCACTACTGAGTTTCTACAGGCCTAGGCCCGAGTGAGTCGATTGAAACATGTGGTGGTGCCAACGACTGGTGTACACACAAACCGACCTGTGGACTGTGGCGCCGTCTGGTAACACGTCTCAACCTGCACCACCCGAGGTGCACCTACTGTCACCTTTGGTAACTAAACCTGCTTCTTAGGATAGTGAAGTCTGGTTGAAACTCTACACTTGTGAGATAATATGGATTAAGAAATTCTCAAATAAATGAATAGCATTCTTTTAATTATTGGTTAAACGTTTGAACGGGTCAACGTGTCAATTTGTTGACATTTATTCCGTGAATGTGTATATAAGCAGGTGCCCTGTTGCAATCATTCACAATGTATGTGCGCACACAGCAGGGATTGGGTTTATTCAACAAAATACAGAAATCAGCCGACACTTATAACCTTATTTTCCGAAAACAATAGAAGACGAGAAAACTTGAAGGACTTTAATATAAACTGCTTGGATACATTTGTTTTTGTGTAAACTCAGTGTAGAATATTTGTGCTGAACTTTTCTGTTGTTATTTAGTACAGAATATATTGTTAGTTCACCAGATTAATAGAAACGTTGGAGCCCACGTACAGGTGTTAGTGATTTGTTGTCTGAAAGAATACGTGTGGAACTCAGTGTTTGCAGGCGTGCTCTCTCTGTGTGTGTCCGAGAGTGTGTGTGATCCTCAACATCAAATAGTCTCCATTTGACTCTTCCTAGAAAAGAATTGTTAGACAGGCTCTGCTTTGCCAGTCATGGAGCCACCCCCGCTATTATGTTCCTTTAGTCAAGAGGTTTGAGAGATTGTCTCTACATGTTCCGGCCACAAAGGCAACTTCATAGTTAAGTCAATCGATTAGCTTTTTTGATAGCAACATAAATGTTTATTAAGTGAATAATAACAACGTACATTTTGAGGGAAACTCAAGAAACGCCCATGATGGGATAGACAGGACACATAGGATACATGACGGGAGAGACAGGACACATAGGATACATGACGGGAGAGACAGGACATATAGGAGTACATGACGGGAGAGACACAACACATAGGATACATGACGGGAGAGACAGGACACATAGGATACATGACGGGAGAGACAGGACACATAGGATACATGACGGGAGAGACAGGACATATAGGATACATGACGGGAGAGACAGGACACATAGGATACATGACGGGAGAGACAGGACATATAGGAGTACATGACGGGAGAGACAGGACACGTAGGAGTACATGACGGGAGAGACAGGACACATAAGAGTACATGACAGGAGAGACGGGACACGTAGGAGTACATGACGGGAGAGACAGAACATATAGGAGAACATGACAGGAGAGACAGGACAAATTGAGTACATGACGGGAGAGACAGAACATATAGGAGTACATGACAGGAGAGACAGGACAAATTGAGTACATGACGGGAGAGACAGAACATATAGGAGTACATGACAGGAGAGACAGGACAAATTGAGTACATGACGGGAGAGACAGAACATATAGGAGTACATGACGGGAGAGACAGAACATATAGGAGTACATGACGGGAGAGACAGAACATATAGGAGTACATGACGGGAGAGACAGGACAAATTGAGTACATGACGGGAGAGACAGAACATATAGGAGTACATGACAGGAGAGACAGGACACATAGTAGTACATGACGGGAGAGACAGAACATATAGGAGTACATGACGGGAGAGACAGAACATATAGGAGTACATGACAGGAGAGACAGAACATATAGGAGTACATGACGGGAGAGACAGGACATATAGGAGTACATGACAGGAGAGACAGGACAAATTGAGTACATGACGGGAGAGACAGAACATATAGGAGTACATGACAGGAGAGACAGGACAAATTAAGTACATGACGGGAGAGACAGAACATATAGGAGTACATGACAGGAGAGACAGGACAAATTGAGTACATGACGGGAGAGACAGAACATATAGGAGTACATGACAGGAGAGACAGGACACATAGGAGTACATGACAGGAGAGACAGAACATTTAGGAGTACATGACGGGAGAGACAGGACACATAGGAGTACATGACGGGAGAGACAGAACATATAGGAGTACATGACGGGAGAGACAGGACATATAGGAGTGCATGACGGGAGAGACAGAACATATAGGAGTACATGACGGGAGAGACAGGACATATAGGAGTACATGACAGGAGAGACAGGACAAATTGAGTACATGACGGGAGAGACAGAACATATAGGAGTACATGACAGGAGAGACATGACAAATTGAGTACATGACGGGAGAGACAGAACATATAGGAGTACATGACGGGAGAGACAGGACACATAGGAGTACATGACAGGAGAGACAGAACATTTAGGAGTACATGACGGGAGAGACAGGACACATAGGAGTATATGACGGGAGAGACAGAACATATAGGAGTACATGACAGGAGAGACAGAACTTATAGGAGTACATGACGGGAGAGACACGTATGCTTCTCGTACAGATTAGTTAGGTTTCCAGAGTGTGCGCGTATGTTTGTGTGGTATGTGTGCGTGTGTGTTTGTGTTGTATGTGTGTGTGTTTGTGTGGTATGTGTGCGTGTTTGTGTGGTATGTGTGCGCGTATGTTTGTGTGGTATGTGTGCGTGTGTGTTTGTGTGGTATGTGTGTATGTTTGTGTGGTATGTGTGCGCGTATGTTTGTGTGGTATGTGTGCGTGTGTGTTTGTGTGGTATGTGTGTGCGTGTGCGTGTTTATGTGGTATGTGTGTGCGTGTTTGTGTGTTATGTGTGTGTGCGTGTATGTGTGGTATGTGCGTGTGTGTGTTTGTGTGGTATGTGTGTGTGCGTGTTTGTGTGGTATGTGTGTGTGTGCGTGTTTGTGTGGTATGTGTGTGTGCGTGTTTGTGTGGTATGTGTGCGTGTGCGTGTTTATTTGGTGTATGTGTATGTGATGAGTTATTTAGTCAGTCAGTGTGTATCACTCAGCAGTGTGGAGACGATGGTACAATACCTGCAGTATTATAGTGAACTCGTGTCACACTGCCCAGTACACCTGGCATCGTTACTGTGAGGGTTTGTACAGCTTGTACTCGTTAGTGAACCTTACCTGATGGCCTCTCCTATGTAACTCATCTATTGCTGCAAGTGGCGCTGAGATCCTGATGCGGATACCTGGCATGGAGCACCCATCCCTGAAGATGGATCTCTGCTTTGCTGTTGCCATTGATGATAACTTTGCTCTTTTCAGCGCTGGTCTGTCTTCTGTATGCATTTGAAATGTCTCTCAGCTCGCTGGCTGACCTCAAACACCTGTTGCAGCCAAGATGTCGGGCACCTGAGCGACTTTTACTTGGTTGATACGTGTACGAGCAAGTTAGTTTTTAAAAAGACTCATGCAATGCTTGTATCAGTTTTGCTTTAAATGACAACTTGGAATAGGGCTGTAGAGCTGGTGTCGCACATCTGCTTCCTATTACCACCGCGAGGAATCGTCGTCTTTGGCACTGGATGCTGGAGGAGAAGGTTGTCACAGAGATCTGTTCAAGGCTGTTCACATTCTCCGCTGTCAGTTTGTCTTGTAATCGTGGCTACTCACACACAGCCGACTGGTAGGTGAGTAAGACTCACTGTGTCACAGAGAGCTCAACACTTTGTCACACCAGTAGCTTGTGTGGTCGCAATCAGCGGAGGCTGGAGACTGGTAGACAAGTGTTGGTCCTTCGTTAGTCACTGTTAAGCTGTGACAGCAGTGGGACTTACAGGGACGAGAGACACGTGACGACACAACGCTCGTCTCAATTAACGAGTCGCGAAAGCGAAATCTTAGACTTGTCTTGGAAGAACTTGCTAATGACGAGACATTTCAAATTGCAGATATCATTGCTACGACCAGTACAGCAATAGCTGCAATGGCTTGTACTATATATTCACAGCCCAAACGGTCACCGGTCGATTCGTCCCAAGACAGAAAAGTCAATTCGTCCCAAGCTCAAAAAGGAGATGAAACAAGTAGCTACTGTATTAGGGTCAAATTTTACCAAGAGAGTCATGTGTCTTTCCAACAATAGAGTATAATTAGATACGCAATCTCACCTGCCTATTTTAATGCTTTGCAATGCATTCTCCTAAAATAAAAAGGGGGTTAGCCACCCCTTCAGTTTCAATACCTATACTGCTTTTTTGTATTTGTTCAACTGTTAGTTTGTATAACCCGGTCCGATCGAGCTATCGCAGTGAGAATTTTAAGTGTGCCCTTCAATTCTGTCAAATATTATAACATTAATTATTCATACCAGTTGAAACTGTATATACGATATTGTGCTTTCTCGCATTAGTTTAACTTAATTTGTATATAGGCTATATATATATATATAATATTATCGCCCTAGGCCCAGCCGTTGTTTTCTCACGTGGTATTTCCGCTTGTAGCATGTGCTCGCTTTACAAAGACGCCACCGATCGACGTGTATAAATACAAGTTCGTGGTAATGTCGTAATATAAGGTATTTTATTTTAAAATTCTTGATTAAAAAAATGTTAGTGTTTGTAATAATCCTTACATCAATCTATCCGGTAGGCCTAAATCCTATCAATTTAGCTGATATCGAGTTTTGAACACTCGCGTACCGTAAGATAGATTATCGCAATCGGTTGTTTTTGTAATCTAGTGAAACTTAACTACGTTTTGAATACAGACTTTGGTTAAAGTTAGTGTTTATCTTATTGATTTCCTTTTCTAGGAAAGAATGAAGATCGAGGATCGTGCTTAGTCAAAGTGTTGTGATAATAATGAAGCAGACTACCAAACACAGTCAACAGATGTCTCCAGTGTGGCTGAGGATGAGCCGAGATGAATGAATGAAGTAAGCTGTATAAACTGTGCCATACTCTCAGGCTAGGATACACATTTCTTAATCATTGAGAACAGCAGACACAAGTCCTGACAGAGTGAGACACCGCAGAGTTTGGTAAGATATGTGAGATATATACATATATATATAATTAGGGCCTATATACACAATATGGAGACATACCAGTTACATCTAGAATAATACACGTTCATATAAAGTACTCCAGTTTTACAATAACTGCATGTATGCATACTTTTACAATAAATAGTGTGTTTGTCAGCTGTGAGGTTATATATGTATATATATATATATTAAGTTTCAGTCCTCATTTTCAATTGTTTTGCATTCTGCAATTATACCATATAGAATAACATATTGTTGTAAAGCTGTTGTACAACTTTGCAAATATACAGATTGACCACAGTTACAGTTTATTTCAACACAATGTAAACAACCAAACCAAGCTTGTGAGGTTAAAATTTCATCTATTTGAAACATGAGTGAATAACCCCAAGTAATCTTTGGGCAATGTAGGATGCATATTAGAAAAAGAGACAAAACAGTGTTTATGCATAAATGTTTTAAAGTCGCTGCTTATGTATGTAAATAATGTATATATTATCTGTCTAAGATGACAGTAATTAGAGGTTTTTGATGAAAGTTTTTCATAATTTAGCATGTTCTTTAGGATCTGTAGTTTGCTTTATTTTTGTAGAATATTCAAGATTCTGAAGGGGTTGTAAATCCACTGACATGGTATATGACAAAACTACTGGAGGGAGAGAGTGGTATTATAAACTGCCCTTGAGTGAAAGAAAAACTAAAATATTTCATCAGGCTGCATCTCAAACAGGAAGTTTGCTGTGCCAGTAAGTGTTTTGAAGTGGCTGCTTAAATTGTTACTTTCATGATTTTATGAGCTTTAGTATTTTGTTTTGCAGGGAGAAGGATTCTCACATTTAAACTGACATTCAGTCTGACTGGGTTTGACTATACCTCAGTCTCACAAGATAAATGATCTCCACCTTTATTTAAATGTTGTTTTCCTTAATAGTTTGTCAAAATTTTTATGTTTGCCATTTTCAATATTCCTCCTCAATTAAATTGAATATTTTACATGTAGATGTGTGTGTGTATATATATATATATATATAAGAGAGATAGCATATCTAACCATATGCTGAAAACTACTGAGAATTCATCAATACATAAGAGATTTATGTTGCTACTTGTAAGATAATTGTTGCTATAGAGCAGGCACTTTTAGCACTTTTTAGCTTCTGAGAAGAATATTGTGGGCAGGCAGGTATAAATTGTAATGCTAGTTATGTTCAGGGAAAAGGGTGGGGTACTTAGAGCAGACTTGATTGAAAAGTTTTTTGTTTGTTTGTTTTGATTTTGTAAGTCAATATCATGCTTGTATATTTGGTTTGCTTATGACCCTGAAGTATACTGTGGCTTCATGTACAAATGTATTACATGGAAACATTTGTATTTGATTTCTAACCATCACAATTTCCCTTTGCGCACAGCTTCAGTCGGAAGACTCTCTGAGGATGTATCTAAAGTGGAGATTAATGCCACTGCTTACAAGTAGTTTGTAAGTAAGAGGCAAGAATAGAGGAACAAGTCAAAAGACAAAGCCATGTGATGGTGAGTGAGATTAGAAATTAAAGAAAATAAGCTTGCATGTGTTTCATTTATTAATGTAAGCATGGCTTTACTGTTCATGACATGTCTATGAAGAAAGTTTACCCTGCCTGTTACCCTGTGGTGGGTAATCTCTGTATGTTGTACACCTGTTTACAGGGCCAACTGCTATGTTGTGATATGATTCTAGTATTTTTACCTCTTGCTAGTTTTCCTTTTCAATCCACAAACAACAATCAATACAAGGTGCCAGCCGACATGAACCTTTCTATCTCCACAAGTGGTGTTGACCATCAACTCCCTGTTGCCTCCTCATTGCATTAAAGCTGATAAACATGAAGAAATGGAAATACATGCACTTAAGCTGACTAAGCTCATTGGTTCAGCTTCCAATAAATTTTCTAGTAAGCTTATTTTCCAGCTTCCTGTATGATTTTATGGTAAACACATTACAAATATTTATGTTTTGACAGTTTATATATGCATCTCCTTATCAGCCTGTGGAATTTTTTTTAAAAAGTCAATAAATTGAAATGCCTATTTTATGATTATCATTAAAGGACTAATATTTTGATTGCAGATTACTGAACAGACTGGGTCATTCTGTTGAGGAGCACAGAGAAATGCTTTACGGCCTGCTCCACATACTCCACATATCAGGTTATGAAATCTAGGTGATCAAGGGGTTACTCCAGCAGCAATGTTTCAGATGAGGAAGCTTATAGGCTGGAGGAGGAGGTAGGTAGAGAATTCAGGACAAAAGTGGCTTTCCTGAAAGATTGCGTTAGCAACATACATCCTTTTAAGCTACTCTTTCTGATTAAAGTTTTTAATTAGTCTTGCATAACACTGTTATTTTATATGAAGTCCCTAAGTTTTTATATAATGCAATGGGATTGGATTGAAATTATATGCATTATCCAACCATTGGTCACTCATCAAATGTAGTAAGGTTCTCAATTATGTCATAAAAAGACCAAATCAAGATTGCATTGGGGGTGGTGGTGGTGATTTTGTTACCTCGCTTGTGCGAAGGGTTTTGGAAAGAATGTTTAACCCTGAGCTAGCCTTAACCTACAATTTTAGTGGAGCAAAAGGGAAGAACAGCTTCCATCTCCTTCAGATGAGGGGAATCCTCATTGGTGCATGGTTGGTTTTATTGGACTGCTTCGATGTGTACAAAAGTCTGAAAAGTTTACAAACTGATTTTTGAAGTGAATCCAAGTTTTATTTTCTCTCCAGTTACAAATTTATTACTACATAGATGCATTTATATTTTTCATTCATTATGATTTCCTTCTGTGCATGGATGCAGTAATAAGAACCTTTAACAGCGGTTCAGAAGCTGACATTGACAGCATAACCCGTAAGTGGTTTTCAAATGGCAGAGACAGGGATGGAGGGAAAACCTGAAGGACACCTGGTGGTAAGTGCATTATACAATTCTTGTTAAGTTAATGGGAGGCTTAGAAAACAAAAAGTGATAAATTTTTCATAAAATTAAACATTTGTTTTGATGTAAAATAAGTAGACTTGAAGTTAAACAGCAACCAGCAATTACTAAGATGATTTTCACTGAAAAAGTTTAGTGAAAACAACTTTTCAATGCTAAAAAATAGCATCTCACTGACAGCACACAGCCACTTACTTTTGATTGTGTTTGTTTGCAAGTAACAGCAAATCACTCTCGCTCATATCCAACTTTTTAAGATTCACAGGTTTAACTTATTGTTGTGGGCATGCTTTTATCATCATGGTTTGCATTTAAGAAGCATGTTTATCTAAGTTGTGCACTAGAAATAACTTGGCTATAGGCAGATAGCAGCCAAAGCTCAGTGTTTAGAACCTTAGAATAAGCCTACTCAGATCAGTTAAAAAGAATTATAATGGTCTTTTATAACTTCTAACATATTGCTGAAGCTGTTTATTTTTTTCAACATTTTGTTGGGAAGAGTTAAATTATGGCAAATCAAATTTTGGGAGTTTAAAGATTGTAATGGATTTTTTTTTTTGTCAGGCACTTTCGGCAACTGCCCTGGGACCCAGCATCATCAGGCTCTTTGATGTAAATAGACATTAGCTCATTGCGGTCACACTGGCTGTTGATCTTTTGCTTTTATGCAAATATGATGGAAATAAATTGTTGAATCATATCTATCTTTTGCCTGCTGGTATTTATCAAGAGTAAGAGAGGAGTGATTGAATGTGTGAAAGATGGAGTATTGTTTTCTGGTGTGCTAAGTGGTGTGGTGGTGAGAGTGAAAGCTTGGGACAAGGTGAAGGTTGATAAGGAATTTGAATGGGGCTTCTGCAGGTTTGAATAAGGTATAGCGGCGGGATGGACGAGGTATAGGGGCGGGTTTGATGAGGTATAGCGGCGGAATGGATGAGGTATAGCGGCGGGAAATTACGGGTAGTCCTCCGAAATCCCGAAAGGGGCCGATGCAGATCCCGTTTGCACCCCCGCCGGGCTAGGAGTGTAAGGGGCCTAAGAACTCATGCAGGCTTGGTAAGTAGCAAAAAAAGAAACAGTAAAATAGTGGGATGGGTCAGAAGAATTAACATTGTATTGACTGTTGTTGAGTAATGTTTAAGGAAGAGATGTGTTTTAAGTGAACATTTAAAAGATTCAATGGTGGATAGGAGGCGGATATGAAAGGAGAGAGAATTCTATTGTTTTGCTACACAGTAACTACAAATCCTGTGACAGGAATAGTTAGGAGACGGTCATCAGATGAAGAGCGTAGGTTTTTTTTTTGGGGGGGTGAGATATAGAGGAAAGGAAGCTCAGATAAATAGTCCGGGCAGGAGTCAGCAAAGAAATTAAAACACATCACAATTTGTACTGAATGCGAGAATAGATGTGTAGTCAGTGCAGAAAACGAAGGAGAGGAGTGACATGGTCCCGTTTCTGTACTTTCGGAGTTTGTGAAGAAGGTATTCAGGGCAGCTGGCAAGCAAGGAGTTGTAGTCATCAAGTCGACAAAAAATAAACACGCAGACAAAAGTGTTGTTAGCACGTGTAGTGTGAATGTGACGGATGGCACTCACCTTACGGAGCTCACAGACTGACAAACAGCTGTGGCTTGTTATGATAATAGACTGACAGACAGACAGCTGTGGCTTGTTATGATAATAGACTGACAGACAGACAGCTGTCACTTTTTATGATAATAGACTGACAGACAGACAGCTGTCACTTGTTATGATAATAGACTGACAGACAGCTGTCACTTGTTATTTTAATAGACCGAGAGACAGACAGCTGTCACTTGTTTATCAATGATCATGTGGCTCTAGAAATTTTGTAGAGGGTGTGGAGTCCCCCTCCTCTGCGTTGGAGCACTGAAAGCAATACTTTCCCCGCAAAAGAAATCACGATTCATCATGGGCTATAACTCCACAGGCTTTGCGCTTTACATTTCCAGAATGGATAGCTTCCCTTCACCGGTCCAATGGTATCAAGAAAATTTATCGCTGTGTATCAAATTACTTTTTTGAAAAAAAAATGCATTTCTTTTTAGATTTGAAAAGAAATGGTGTGTCAATAGTAGGCCATGGGAAAAATTGACCTATACGTATCTTGATCTGCAACCATACTTTTTATTTTTATATGTATATTGTCTACTGTGATTTTGTTTTAAACTGAGCGAGTTTCAAGCTCACTAGCGACCAGTAATTATGTTAGCACGAAAACTTCAATAGTTAGAAGAACACTACACCACTGGACTCGAAAAACAATAAAAAAAAAACCACGAGTTGATTCAATGCTAGACTGGCTAGTCTCATTTCTACAATCGAGGCTGGACAATGAAACACAAACAACAGGCATTAACTTCTTAAAAACGGACTGACGACGGTGACGCAATCACACAACGGTCGTCAACAGATGGTAACAGGATCTGAGACTCGTTCTGTAGCTTTCGCCAGGGCCTTCACAAACTCGGCACCTAAACTGTGGAATGCTCTGCCATCGTCACTCTCCACCATCACCTCAGCAACCACGTTTCGAAAAGACTGAAGACCCATCTGTTTATTTAAGACGGACTTTAACAACCAAGCAACACTTCTGTCTTTATTTTTTTACTTTCCTGGGGTTTTGGCTATTTATTTACTTTATTTTTTTCTTATTTTTTATTTCTTTTGTTCTTGCTGCGCAATGAGCATTCTTCTGAATGGATACCTGCGCATTACAAATGGACATCATCATCATCATCATCATCATCATCATCATCATCATCATCATCATCATCATCATCATCATCATCATCATCATCATCATCATCATCGTTACTAACTGGACGAAGTCCATTTGTATTAACACTTGTACTGACAACATGGCATAGAAGTTACTACTTGACATGTTGACCATAGTTACAATGTAAATACACGCACACGCACACACATCCACGTAGACAGGAATGCATATACATATGTTCACACACTCAGTAATACGCGCGCACAGCACACACAAAACATATTCACGCACGCATGCACTTACGGACAGTCATACCCAACTTACTACTTGATGTTGATCAAAGTTATGAAGTCTGCGTCTGCACTTACACACACACACACACACAACACACACACACACACACACACACACACACACACACACACACGCACATTGT
Organism: Marisa cornuarietis; assembly: GCA_004794655.1. Taxonomy (NCBI): domain Eukaryota; kingdom Metazoa; phylum Mollusca; class Gastropoda; order Architaenioglossa; family Ampullariidae; genus Marisa; species Marisa cornuarietis. The sequence goes on along the minus strand of SMMW01000484.1, from coordinate 41,260 downwards.
CATACACTCCATGCCAGCTTTTATCAAGAAGACATGAGACTCGACTAGATCCATTAGACATTTTATTTCAGACTGTTATACAGTGTGACGACATCAACTGCAGCCTCAGCCTAGCCCTGTAAGCTAAGTTAACAAGACCCAGTGTGTATGGTGTCGATAAGTGCAAGTGCCAAAGTGCTCCTTTTCTTCCTTTCAGCCGATCTCGGAAAGCGAGCTTAAGACCATGATACTCCAGTCAAAACCCACAACCTGTCCACTGGACCCAGTCCCCACCCCTCTACTGGTAGACTGTCTCGACGTCCTACTTCCTGCCCTAACAGAAATTGTCAACGACAGCTTGACTTCTGGCATTTTCCCTCCCACCTTTAAATCAGCCTTAGTGAAGCCGCTGTTAAAAAAGCCTACCCTCGACATCAATGTATTAGACAATTACCGTCCAGTCTCAAACTTACCATTTCTGTCTAAAATCCTTGAGAAAATAGTTCTCAAGCAACTTCTATCCCATCTGAACTCTGAAAACTTGATTTCTCCATCACAGTCTGCTTATCGCCCTTTTCACAGCACTGAGACTGCTCTGCTGAAGGTGACAAACGACATTTTGTCTGCTCTGGATAGAGGTGACATCTCATTTCTCACCATGTTAGACCTGTCTGCTGCCTTTCATACCATAGATGACACTACTCTCATTCACAGACTCAGTACTCTCTATGGCATCTCAGGCTCCCCACTCAGCTGGTTTCAGTCATATCTCTCAGATAGGACTCAGTCAGTTATAGTGGATGGCTGCGTGTCTTCACCTGTGTCTATTCACTCAGGAGTCCCACAAGGCTCTGTACTTGGTCTCATCCTCTTCATCTTGTACATGAAGCCACTTTCCACTCTAATTCAATCTCACTCTATATCCCATCAATCCTTTGCTGACGACACCCAGCTATATACCAGTTGTTCTCCTTCTCAGGCTCGCACTACTATCCAGAGCATCCAAGATTGTATCTCGGATATTAGGCTATGGAGGACCCACAACAAGTTAAAGCTAAATGATGGAAAAACAGAAGCTTTACTTTTTTCAAAGAGGAGAGCCAGGGTTTACTCGTCACTGCCTGTTTCTGTTCGGGTAGGCAATGCCGATGTTCCTTTTGTAACTAGGGCACGTAATTTAGGTTACATGATGTCTGCTGACATGTCTCTGGATAAACATGTCTCTCACATTTGTCGATCTGCATACTATGAGCTCCGGACGATCAGCTCCATTCGCCATACTCTGTCCGTCTCAATCACCAAAATTCTTATCTGCTCGTTTATTCTGTCTAAATTAGACTACTGCAACTCTCTTCTTGCTGGCTGTCCTCAATACCTCCTTGATAAGCTTCAGAAGGTCCAGAACTCAGCTGCTCGTCTCGTTTTTCGGACTCGCAAACATGATCATGTCTCACCACAGAACTATTATTACCATCAGTCCTACTGACACCCATGACATTTAATAAGCGAGACTTTGTTACACCCGGAATCACGCAGAGTGTGTGTGTGTGTGTGTGTGTGTGTGTGTGTGTGTGTGTGTGTGTGTGTGTGTTATAACTAGCGAATTCTAAGACTGTTTACGAGAAATACATTGAGGAATGTTAAGACTAACCAATTAGCGAGAACTCTGGCTGATACAACGGTGACGACCTGAGGGTCTGTACACGTCATCAGGTATCGTATCGACTAACTCCACGAGTGTCAGTCAGGGCGGACCTTGTCTCTGTCTTCACGTGTCATGTACTTTCCTCAGTCGTGTAGTCAGGCGTCACGTGTGACTGAAGTAACAGCCTTGGTTCTCGGACAACAAACGAACAAATGTGACAAAGAAGTTATGGGAAGAATGTGGCCACATGATATTTATGATACTAATCCGCGCAGTAAACAATATTCTTTAGAATAAGATATCACACTAACTTACATACAAATATGTCCCCCTCCCCCACCTGTTGACTCATCCACGGGCCGTACTTATGACGAGAGGAAGTCGTTGCCATAGGGAACTCAAGTTGGGTTCAGATCCCACACACGTTGCTTTACCCTGAAGCTGTAGTGATAGAGAGGTGGCACACAAACCCTGGGGTAGAGTAACATGAAGTAGTGTCCGCGGTGTGTAGTCATTACCCTGTGATTACAAACACACGACAATTTACATGTGGCAAAACATCTGACAATATTGTCCTCGGATAATGATTTACCCTCGCTGTATAACTACGCCCTCAGATGTACATTGTGTGTGAATTGTGTGTCACCATTTCTAAAATCCAGCAGACACAGCATGTCACGAGTTTTATTTGAGTGTCACGTTACTGGGAGGTTTCACAAACGAGGCTCTTATTTAATGTATTCAGCAAACACAATGAATGAAGTGATTATTGTGAATAAAGTGTAGTTGTAATAGCAAGTTATCTACTCAATGACTGGCTGTAGACATTGTCACGTGATGAGTGGTAGCAGCACTTGGACATCTCACAAAGTTGAGTAAACAGTCACATGACCCAGAATATAGTCTAGTGGCAGACCTCGTAAACAACAGGAAGTCAACTTGTAGTGGTGTAGAACTAGTCTGTAGACACCTACATGTGGTGACCATCATCAATGGTCAAGAACAGCCGGACAGGACTCTGATGTGTGACTAACCGCACTTGTAGCTCCACCCAGGGGACCGGCAACACAAGACAGCAGTGAATGCTAACAGGGTGGATCGTCAGGTTACACCCACATTCGCCATCTTGGTGATGTGACACATGCAAACACATGCAAACACTCACACACACACAATCACACACACACACACACACTCACACACACATACACACAGATATACGTACACACATACACACAGATACACGTACACACATACACACAAATACACGTACACACATATACAGCTGAACGGCTGTCTTTCTTTCTGAGATGTCGGGGCCCGCTGACTAATCTAAGAATAAGAGAATACCATCAGGATTATACATGAAACAATTGAGTGAGTTGCACACAGACATTGGCACAACTCACAAAGCATCACTGAACACAGGTCACAGATGTGCTCTTCAGGAAAGATGCCATCTTGTATAAAGTGTGTGTTTGCAGGTCGGCCGACTCCCTAGGGACAGTACACAGCTCACTGTATGAAGTCTCCACAACATGATGGCAGTTTATTCTCTCTCTTCCTCTTCATCCAAACTTCCCACTGTATTTGGAAAACCCACGAGGCCTGCACTACTGGTGAATGTGTATAAAGTGTATCAAACTATCTCTTGAGTATATGGGCCGATGACCTAAGCAAGAAAACTCGTTCTTTCTCTCTCCTTCTTTCTCTCTATCATTCAAAGTTGCTCGGGCTTAATAGAACTAAGACCTGTTAAGCAAGAGCTTATTATCTATTCCCCCCCCCCTCTCTCTCTCTCTTGCTTACTCGTTTACTATTATAAAGGTATACTGCTCACCTGAAGTCTTAGATTCTAGTTTTCCTTTATATTTTGGCTTTATAATTTTTATATTTTATATTGCTTATTGCTTTTTCTTAGTTCTACAGTGTTTGTTTACTCTACAATATGTCAGTCACATGCAAGTTGTGTTTGTTTATTCTACAAGATGTCAGTCACATACAAGTTGTGTTTGTTTACTCTACAATATGTCAGTCACATGCAAGTTGTGTTTGTTTATTCTACACTATGTCAGTCACATACAAGTTGTGTTTGTTTACTCTACAATATGTCAGTCACATGCAAGTTGTGTTTGTTTATTCTACAAGATGTCAGTCACATACAAGTTGTGTTTGTTTACTCTACACTATGTCAGTCACATACAAGTTGTGTTTGTTTATTCTACACTATGTCAGTCACATACAAGTTGTGTTTGTTTATTCTACACTATGTCAGTGACATACAAGTTGTGTTTGTTTATTCTACACTATGTCAGTCACATACAAGTTGTGTTTGTTTATTCTACACTATGTCAGTCACATACAAGTTGTGTTTGTTTATTCTACAATATGTCAGTGACATACAAGTTGTGTTTGTTTATTCTACAATATGTCAGTCACATACAAGTTGTGTTTGTTTATTCTACACTATGTCAGTGACATACAAGTTGTGTTTGTTTATCCTAAATATGTCAGTCACATACAAGTTGTGTTTGTTTATTCTACAAGATGTCAGTCACATACAAGTTGTGTTTGTTTATTCTACACTATGTCAGTCACATACAAGTTGTGTTTGTTTATTCTACACTATGTCAGTCACATACAAGTTGTGTTTGTTTATTCTACACTATGTCAGTCACATACAAGTTGTGTTTGTTTATTCTACACTATGTCAGTGACATACAAGTTGTGTTTGTTTATTCTACAAGATGTCAGTCACATACAAGTTGTGTTTGTTTATTCTACAATATGTCAGTCACATACAAGTTGTGTTTGTTTATTCTACACTATGTCAGTCACATACAAGTTGTGTTTGTTTATTCTACACTATGTCAGTCACATACAAGTTGTGTTTGTTTATTCTACACTATGTCAGTCACATACAAGTTGTGTTTGTTTATTCTACAAGATGTCAGTGACATACAAGTTGTGTTTGTTTATTCTACAATATGTCAGTCACATACAAGTTGTGTTTGTTTATTCTACACTATGTCAGTCACATACAAGTTGTGTTTGTTTATTCTACACTATGTCAGTCACATACAAGTTGTGTTTGTTTATTCTACAATATGTCAGTCACATACAAGTTGTGTTTGTTTATTCTACACTATGTCAGTCACATACAAGTTGTGTTTGTTTATTCTACACTATGTCAGTCACATGCAAGTTGTGTTTGTTTATTCTACACTATGTCAGTCACATACAAGTTGTGTTTGTTTATTCTACACTATGTCAGTGACATACAAGTTGTGTTTGTTTACTCTACAGTATGTCAGTCACATACAAGTTGTGTTTAATTATTCTACAATATGTCAGTCACATACAAGTTGTGTTTGTTTATTCTACACTATGTCAGTCACATACAAGTTGTGTTTGTTTATTCTACAAGATGTCAGTCACATACAAGTTGTGTTTGTTTACACCGTTAATATTTTCATACAGGGGCTGGTCAGTGCCACCACCGCACCAGTTGTTATGACCACAGCCTTCAGTCCATTCTACATCATCATGCAATGATTCCATTTCTAAAGTGGGCGAAGTGGTGGTGGTGGTGGTAGTAGTGGTAGTATTGGTAGTGAGGTTGTGGATGTTTTGGAGGTGAACTGACACAAGAGCTGGGTGGGGGCGCGATCAACTACTGTCTGCAGATAATACCTCTCAATAAACACACACACACACACACACACACACACACACACACACACTCTGCCACAGACCAGTCCATGTGGCACGACCAGTCCGTGCCATAGTTTTTTTCTGAGACTATTTTAACCCCTTATCGACTTATGACTTACTCGTGTGGATAGTGTGTATGCGGGAATGAACGTGATCGGTAGAGAAGTAAGGCTTAAGTTTGGTGAACACTGTTCAGGAGAAATATAGAAAAGAGGGGTAAGACGCGTTTAAATCACCCGAGAAGGGAGAGAGAGGGGTAAGACGTGCCTGAGACGGGACACAGAAGGAGAATTGAAGTAAAAAGCAGGAGGGTATCGAGCAATGCTGGATGCGACGATACGGATCCTGTGTGAAAACCTCGCCGAGAAGTGGTCTTAATGGTGAGGGCGACAGTACCAGGAGCCGACCTGACCCAGCAGCGGCTGGAGAAAGTACTACCGTCGAGGACAGGCGACGTTGTCTGGAGACCGACCGGACCCCACAGCGTGTGGATAACTGACGACTACTGAGGACTGGCGAGCTGGCCAGTTGGGGCATTCCCGGCCTCGTTACGTCTCCGAGGATTATCTACGTGTTAACCCCGTAACCCCATCCCTGTCGTCGACACGGCCTGTGTGTGCGTCGTCGAGTGTCGGAAAGAACTGTTTTCAGAGCAGTCAAGGTGTTCATTTTTCACCCATTGGGGGCGGGGGGGGGGGAAGGATGATCGGAGCGATTTGGATTATGTGTCATTGGTGTTCTTGCTTTACGTGTATGAGTAGTGCTATTTGAGTTGATGGATTCTGGGAGATTGGAGGTAGAAAGGGCGACTACCCGAATATAGCTGACTGCTGAACTGTAAAACTGTAAGTATTGTCATTGATGACTGTTATTTTGGGAGAGAACAGGACGAGGATCTAAATTGTATGGTTGAAAGGTGATATATATTGAGAACTTGAACTGTGGGGACGGATTGATTAAGGATTGAATAACTAAGATTGGAAGCCTAAAGTGTATTGTGTAAAGGTGACATATTGAGAACTTGAACTGTGGGAAAGAATTGATCAAGACGTTGATAAGTGCGCATGGAAGACTAGAGCGTATGACTTCCAGGTGAAGGAGTGCGGACTGGTGTTGTGACGATTTGACTGTTGTTTTAAGAATTGATAGTGGAGTTGTATTAAGAATTTCTGTGTTCATATCTTATGGTGTAAAGTCTTGGGCCACATGATAACTGAAGTAATATGATTTGGACAGCCTCAGGCAATCGTTTTGTGTTTTGTTGAAAGAACGCGCAATTGTCGGGCGTGAGTGTGTGTGCAGCACCACCCGTGTCTTGACATATGGTAGTAATGTACAGCTGAGTGCATACGTATATGTGTAAAAAATGGCAAATATGGTGTGTTTATATATATATATATCCCTACTCACATCACCGTTCCACAGTGTTATAGTACTCTAGAGCATTAACATAAGCCCGTTACCATAAAGCAGTAACATGCAAAATGTAACTATACAAATAAAATTGTGTGTAAAATAGAATATTGTTTAGAAACAGCCCTTCTGTAAATTTATGTTAGGACTGTCAGCGCGCAGAGTTCGTAAGGCTCTCCTGCATGCAATATGAACAGCTCAAGGCTGAAAAGCAGCTCGAGCGACACATGTTGCGATCAACGTCCATACCAGCAACAGCGACGTAACTACCAACTATAAAGTTGCAACGAAAAGCGGTGACACATGACAGTGAAGCAGCTCACACGAAGTCCGGGTAACATAACACACAAGTAAGGTAAGTGCAGCGCTACTGCTACCTGATCACTTGGTTTACCAGCATGAGTAGACACAGAAGTACTGGCGATGGTGGGTTAAAAAAAACGGGATGGGCTTAAGCTCTGCATTCCTTGTGCGAAAGGTGAACGCCGGAGCAGCAGACTGTCAACAAGCTGTGATCTCTTCAACTTCCTCATTTTTGTCACATCCTGTCGTCACGCTACACAACAAGTCTCTGTTCATCAAGAGCTGTTTAAAAAGCTGATCTCAAAAGACTTCAGTCAGCCATAAGGACACATTTAATGTTGTTTGTATGCAGCTTTGCTGCCATGCCATCATCCACATCAAGTCTACGCCCTTAAAGACCAACCTGAATGGTTTGCGATGTTTGCATGGACCGGTAGATACAATCGATATAAGACTAACCTGTAAAGTTTAGCCTCCAAAACCCATCCGTTAATTAATTATCAACTACGATTCCCACTTACGATCAACAAGCGCCGTTAACAGTGTACTACGTCACACTAGTGCACCATTCACAACACTGACAGCAGTCAACACCAGACAGTGAGAGAAAGAGAGTGACAGTTATGTTTATATCACATATATCTACCGATATCTACAAAAAACGCAAACCATTCAGGTTGGTCTTTAAAGGTGCGGACACATGATAAACGCCAAATACGATTCTTTTTTCCCCCAAAACAACTCTGATGTTCCTGTTTGCTGATTGATAGACATTGCATACTTTTCCCAAACTGTTTGGAAAACATGCTTGGTTTTTGTTTGTCGCCTTAGAACCCGTTCTAAAACGTCATTGATCATGCAGTATAGGTCCGGCGAATATTTTTTTTTCTTTCACCCAAAGGTCTCGTTAGAAGAAATAAGCTTGGAATCCATTAGGTCGGTAGTATTAAGCCGTTTGCTTTAGAGTTTTGAAGAATGGGACAATCATTGCCTCGAAACTTCATCGTAGAATTTTCAAACTGATGTGCTGTTTATCAATAATAAAGTGTATTTGAATAATAAGTGTGTTGTGTCGGAGGAAATGTATGCATTCCTGACACCATAATTTTGTAAAACAATCAAAGCATTAGGAGCCTTCCGAAATGCTTGGATTCCTGAATTATTTACAAACTGCACAGTTCAAGTATTCTATACAACAATTCAAATGGAGTGAAGCTTACAATTCACAAGCAACAATAATCATTGATAAGATACTTTTGTGGATGCTCTTTCACTTCCTCTATGAGATCATCTCTCTACATTACTCTATATTACGTTTTTTGGGAAGACGGGAAAAGTGGTCCATAGGAGAAACAGCCCTAGAAGTAGTTAACAGCTACGTGTACCTAGGCTTTACTTTTACAACAACCATGAGCTCGTTCCAAGGGGCTAAGCAGTTAGCGGTAAAAGGGAAAAATGCTACGTTTGACATAGTTAGAGCCTTAAAAAATATTGACAACATGAGTAGGCAGACTTTTTTTAAACTCTTCGACGCAGTAGTACAACTAACCCTTCTATATGCATCCGAAGTATGGGGACTTCTCCATGACAATAGTCCTGTGGAAAAGGTACACCTTTACGCATGTAAGAAGTTTTTGAATGTCCCCATACTTACTCCATCAGAGATGATATATGGCGAACTTGGAAGGTATCCGCTCATCATCAGTTGCTATCTGAGAACAATTAAATTCTGGCTCCGAGTGACAAAAATGCCCATCAACCGCATACCCAAACAAGCATACCAATTACTATTTAATCTTGATGCAAAAGGCAAAACAAACTGGGTAACAAAAGTGAGAGTAGCCCTAGGATCTATGGGTTTTAATCTGGTATGGGTAAACCAAGGAGTAGGAGACGATAAAATGTTTCTCGCTACTCTCAACCGTAGAGTGATAGATGTCACCCAGCAAACGTGGGTGGCCAACATGAGGAATAGTGAACGGTACCAGTTATACAGATCGTACAAATCCACTCTCGTACCAGAGCTATACTTTGACTATGTAAACATTAAAATTTTCAGGGATGTTTTAGTACGCTTTCGGCTAGGTGTGAGCGAGATAAATACCCATAAAAATCGTTTATACAACAAAGGACAGAAAACACAAACAAATGCCCTTTCTGTACAAATTATATAGAGGATGAAACCCATGTCCTTTTTCAATGTCCCAGATATGTAGACCTTCGACCCAAATATCTCCAGCAAGTCTCACAACACAATCAAAAACAATATCTTGTGCAGATACTATCATCCGAGAACGCAGGAAGAATACGACAATTGGCATGGTATATTCATAAATGTTTAAGGAGAAGAAGGGAGATAAGCGAAGTTGATATTATGTGAAGTCTGATTGATACCCTCTGTATATGGATGCTCTCTGCTCGAAAAATACCCTTTTTGATTGATAATATTGACATGTGAAAGTTGCCATAATGTATGTGAACATACGATGTGTCTATGTAGGGTAGGGATGAGAGGGTATAAATGAAGAGGTGTTAGGATGAGTGGGTGTGTGAGAGGACTACTGTACAGTGCATGTCTTTAAAGTGTACGACGGGATGGGTATGAATGGATAGGTGACTGTATGTATGAGAGGATGAACCCTATATGCTCACCTTGAGTGACAATGGCTGAAATGGCCCTAAGCCAATAAAATGTTCGAGTTCGAGTTCGAGTACTCTATATTTCCATATCACGACATCTTTCGACATTAGGCCATCGGTCTAAATTAGTTCTTCTCTAGTTATTAGTCCATTTCTTTGTATTCGTCCATCTCTACATAGATTAGATAATCTCCCTATGCTGATTCTCATGTGTAGTACTTTTGTATTACCTCAGCTTCGTATATACAACACTGGCTGTTATTATTTAGAAAACCTTAACTAACAACTTTCACTTACTTTGTGTTCTCAGATCACAATCAGAAATATAAAGAAACACACGCTTGTCATGAATCGTTTTTGATGATTTCTTAATCCCACATAAATCTTTTTAAAATGAAACGTAAAATTACGAGAGCGTGTTTCTATTTGATGTTTACGTATTATGCTGGTAGACATGTGAGAAAGTGTATGAGGTAACAGTGAACCCGCTTAATTACAATTAGCAAGTAGTGCGAAGTTTGCTGTTACATCAGTGCAGACCGTGTAACTGTAACTTGCTGTCACATTTAATATCGCCTCTATAACTCTATTGTGAAAACAAACAACAGAACGCTATAATCTACATGGTCTGACATTCACATACAACAAAGTTGACAAGGCACGTGTTACTTGTGTTACAGCCAGAAACATAATTACTTGTGGCACACTCACCTATGGCATGCATGTGTTACGGATTGTCATATCTGACCACAATGTCATCCGTGGTACTGTTATATAATGTGACGTATGCACATAACACAAGCGTGTTCTTCACGGCACTCAGTAATTGTATTTCTCTGATGACGACGTCGATGACCATGTCAGACAACAGGTATATGATCACGTGACACCATGTATAAATTATCGTCATCACACTGATGCTTTATGTCCCTTGTGTCGTCAAGTGTAAAGCACCAGACCCTGACAACACAGTTAGTGGTAGTAACTCATGCAAGTACATTTCTCACTGCTCCTCCACAGTCACACCTGTGTACGACCGTTGTGTTGCGCAGCACTGTGGTGTTCTCAGGTGATCACATTCATCGAGATTAACTTTCCGAATTCTTCATGGTTTGAGGCTGTTATTTTTGCTATGTTTTCTTTACTCAGGCGTGACATTTTCTCATAAAAGCCAGTCGGCTCTTTGCCAGCTGTAGACGAGACTCACAGTGTACTAGTGTACAGTATGACATCGTAAATAAGTTGATATCAAAGTGTGTAGCGGTCTCAATTACTATAGTTTTAGACATAGTGAAACAATAACAGTCAAGTACACAACAAAATTATCATATTGCGTTATTATGTACATATTATGTACAGCCACCGATTGTTAACAGGCATGTACCATACAGTATGTGATGTTGTTATGGACCATAGGGTATCCCGAAAACTGAATAAAATCATTATTATTACACATGTGTAAGAACCCTAAGAGTAGTATAGTTATTAAAGTTGTACTATAACCAAAACATTATTTCATAAGGAGATCTCCATGATCACATGCACCACATGAGGTTACGCAGTGAAGAATGTTAGAATCTTGTCTGATTATGATTTGATTACATGCTGTAGACTCTAAATATAAAAGGAACTATGCGTATGTACAGCCACCCAATGATAATATGTATGTAACCAGCAGTACTTGATGTTGATATGGGCCAGATGGCCTTCCAAAAACTGAATACAGATATTATTATTATTATTATTATTATTATTATTATTATTATTATTATTATTATTATTATTATTTCACAATATTTGTGGCACTTGTTACACTGTGCAAGAGCAGTGTTCAGGTTAATAACAAGTAATGTATGACCGTGTATAGCAGTGCGACAATAGCAGTAACTACTCTGTGTAAAGGGTTTACAAAATTTATTGCTATGGCTTTACAATATCACACAGCCTTCTTAATCAACAATTACTGGTCAGAATTATAATTGCTCATGTACTAGCAATATGCAGCTGAGTGTATACGTGAATTTGTAGAACATTGGAAAGAAAGGTTCTCACTCTCTCACACACCAGTGGGTACTACACTAGGTCACCTTATGTTAACACAGACGTCCTAACCAGTTAAAATGACTAACAAGAGGAAATTCAAATAGTGGTTCTCAAAGTGTGGTCCGCGGACCACTAGTGGTTCCCAGGCATAAGTCAGGTGGTCCGCGGCTGACAATCATCATATGTCAGCAAAGTGATGCTTAAATTTCCAGATAGGCTTGTAGAGAAGCCTGTTGAACGTGGAATCTGACATGAGATTGAAACTCTCCAACATTGATCCACATATTATCCCCTTAATATCTCGTCAAAAACAACTGCATTCATCGCATTAACATTTTAACTATAGCACTGTCACAAAAAGACATTTAGTTTTAAATTGTAATGAAACAAATGCGGCAATTTAAACTTGAAATTCACGGACCAGAGTGATTTTAGGCCTTGGTGGTCCGCCATATTTTTTACTCGAGTAAAGTGGTCCGCGGTCTGAAATACTTTGAGAACCACTGAACTAGAACAATGTGTTGAGCCCTATCGCAAAAATGGCACAAAATGTCACTCAGTCCAGTAATATATTCCTTCTTCCTTAGTTCTATTCCTGTAGTCAGTCAGTCAGTCAGTCAGTCAGTCAGTCAGTCAGTCAGTCAGTCAGTCAGTCAGTCAGTCAGTCAGTCAGTCAGTCAGTCAGTCAGTCAGTCAGTTCTTTGGCACGACCTTCATTTCCATCACTTACTCTTACCGCTGCAAAATAGTCAAGTGTGTAGCACTACAGAAGGTTACAGAACTAAAAATGCTAGATGTGTGTGGTCGCTGTTGATATTTATTTTGTATTACGAAGTACCCTGGAACATGAACACAAACCTGATACCATATATCAATAACATCAAAAAATATAAAATATAGCACAATATTGTGCCTACGATGGAGGATTACTGGACTATTTATTTTTATTTGTTTTATTTATTTTCGGAAGGATCTTTGTATAAATTTGTGTTGGCAGTGCAAGCACTCCGAATTCATGCTTTTCTACTACTGGTAACATCAACAGCTCAAGACTCAAAAAGATCTACCGACACATTTTGCCACCAACGGCGAGACAGCCTCCCAACTGCCAACTACACAGTCAAGCTCAAAAAAGAAGCATCCACTGGAACGGGGAGAAGTGACACTAAAGTGGAGCAACCCCCCCCCCCACACACACACACACAGAGTACGGATAAAATTACTCAGACCAAAGGTGAGTAAAAATGAGTGCAGTGCTACTGATCGCTGAGAACCTGGTTTACCAGGATGAGTAAACACAGCAGTACTGACGCCGACAGGAGGAGTAGACACAGCGACACTGACGCTAAACGACGGGTCTCAGATGAATAAATATGCTGACTAAAACATCTCAAAGCATTTTACTGCATTTAATGCGTCATCATTAAATGTTTTAGCCAGAGACACGGATAAACTAGTAATTCTCTTGTATTTAGCTGAGATGCCATAACCCCTTCCTCACTACTCTGAAAATCTTTGTATTCTGCCTTCTACAAGATGTCTATACCCACTTCAGTCAATGTGGCAGCCCGGTCGCCGTATGATGTTAATGGGTCTCTGCTTGTGTAAAATGTAGTCACACGTACTTTGGGAAGATGGGAAGATGGGAAGGTCTCTAGTGCATGTGCTCTCGCCCTCGTTTAATTACTAAATGGTTCATTGGTTGAATCAAATGCTACTCAACAGTAATGTAACTTTGTACGAAAATGAATGTTTTGGCTGTAATAAGAATATATGAACCCTATAGTGAATTTTGAAGCCAGTATAAGCCACTAACGATTACAACTGGCTGTGTTAATAGAATATGTGCGCGGGCACCCCACCATGTCTCCTGCACTTGATGTAGAACATTTTTACAACGTGTCGTACTCTCATCTCTGTTTCCAAAAGCAGAAGTGTGTTGATCACAAACTTTTTTATTACCAGAAAAATAGTCAAGGTAGACATGACGCCTATGAAATTTAAGAAAGGGGGCACAGGCTTATAAAATCTGGTAAAGCAGCAGGACTGGACGAAGTGTTATCTGAATATTTAAAACACACCTAGCACAGCACAGCTCCCTTCTTGACAAAATGTGATAACAAATTATTTGATCAATAGTATCAAATTACCCCTCAGTCAAGCCCGGGACCCTCTATTCACAGTTTGGCTATTGTGGGGTGTGGCCGGACCTTATCACGAAGATCAAATACGGATGATTTGACAGATGAAAACACTCGGACATATCATGAACTGATAACAATATGATTTATCTGTAATTATGAAAAGAACTATTGAATCAAGAAACATATGACTTGTCTGTCTGTGGCGTTATTGCAGTATTCATTAATCTTCAGCAATAGATTACAAAAAAGATAAGCAGCATTTGTTTAATGAATGCGTTTGGTTGTAAATTCTTTATTTGTAATTTGACAAAGGAGTAACTGACTGACGTCCGTTATATGCGTCACAGAGAAAGAAACTCTTTCACACTTGCACCGGACGTTTTGAGTGGTGTGGTACTTACCAGTGCGTGAAATTCAGCATTATGTAAGAATTTAGGTGACTTACAAAAGGTAAAGAAACAGGAATAACTAAAATTTTTTGTTCATCTGAAAAGACATGTTCTATACGCGAATACATCTGTAGTAAGACACCCGTGGTACATGTAACCACATTTTGAAACGAAGACTTTCAAAACGTGCATTTATTTTACAAATTGAAAAAAAATAAGACAGCTAAAGGAGATAGAAACAGCCAGAATAAACCCTAATATTTCACTTAAAATGTACATATAATAATGATATTTGTTAATGTTACTAAAATTGAAAGACAAACAACAAAACAGTCCAACACTTGTTTACTGAAGGCCTCTCCATAGAGACACCAGGTGGCGAAGTGCTCGCAATTGTCATAAAACACATTGTAACTTTTCTCATTTTGTTTGGACAATGCCTTTTGCATGATCGTACGAGTTGGCAAAGGTCTGAAAAACAAGTAAGGTCGCCATTACTTTAATTTTAAAAAATGCAGTCACCGTCTGTATAGGACGTTCAGCAATCACCAATATCATATATAACAAGATACAATGCTATCTACCTGTATTCTTGTAACTTATGAAAACTGCTATGAGTAGTAAAGTAACAAATTAAGGTAAATACAAATCTAAAGGCACAAACAAATAAAAAGCAAACAGAAAAATTGCGTCAGTGCGAGTTTTCAAAAGATTAAACTTAATCTTTGGAAACACATTGTTTTTCAGACTTTGGATTTATCCCCATTCAAAGATAAGTACGTGATTTTGACAGTTTCGCAGAATAAGTCCCTCTGGCGCGCCTGCACTATTGCTTCAACTCATTATCCACACCCACCGACTTGTAACTGTTAAAGGAAAGAGAGAGATTTGACAATAAAAAGTTTGACATTGATTTTGTTGTGGCAGGTTTGACCCCTCTATAACACAAGCGTAACAAGGATCACAAAAATACAGTGCCCTAATGCCAGTCTTTCCCATGCGTGAACCAGAACGAGTCTGATAGCGGATTTAACTAAGCATATCAAAGTTTATCGCAAAAATCTAGAGAAAATGGTGCAAAAAGGATATACCCTACTAATGTTCCTTGGTCTTATTTACCTACAGAGTAATGGAAATTTATTAGCGCAATATGTTTTCCCTCGTAAATGATAAATCAGGTCTTATGCTATTCACAAAGAAAAGTAAAGAACTCTCAAGGTATTGGAAACACCAGATTATGCAAATACTTGAATCCTCACAAACAATGAGAAAAACAGTCTTAAGATTTTGACTTTTGCTACTTGGAACTGGAAAATAGAAACTAACGTGAGACATCAAGAACATTTATGAGTAAACTAATATAAATGTTCAGTGAGAAAGACCCAAATCATGCAGCGTATTTTGGTTGAAATCGAAAAACTTGGTGACTACAAGGAAGGTGAGAAAGACACGAACTCTCAACATATTATTCACCAAAAACATCTCAACTCTTCTAGTTTATAACTTTCATAAAACTTACTGTTTTTTGCGGTCTAAATAATTATTGCATTGAACAGAACGATTGCCAGCAACTTTATCGACTGGAGCTATGTGTACAGATGTCTTTGTAAGTTTCACACCACAGCAGGAGAACGGGCTCAAGAAGTTAAAAAAGCCACTTCTGCTTTCACCTTGGTTTATTCCCTTGTGAATGATACGTCCATCACCTAATGATAAAAAGAGATTACTGTTATGACATAAGTTTGAACATTTGCAATGCTGTTTCAAAAATACAGAAAAAAACTATTTATCATCATCATCATCATCATCATCATCATCATCATCATCATCATCATCATCATCATCATCATCATCATCATCATCATCATCATCATCATCATCATCACCCTAGCAAATCCTGTCCGACTGCTCCAAATAATAGGAAGAGAAAGGGTTGAATTCCTTGCTTTCTTTATGCCGCAAAAGGGGGTTATGATGATTGTTAGTGTAACTTCTTTTTTGGCACTTTACTTGAAACTTGTCTTCACTAGCCAACGTGTGAAGAGTTTTCACTACAATCCAGCATATTTACAAGTTAGGTCTGAGGTTGAGCCTGTCCAGCCTCTAAGGTGTCTTCACTGCAGTTGCAGCCACCTGAGATGTACGGGAAGAGTCTGACCAGGCAGCATAAAATGTAATAGGGCTATATGTTTTTGCAACACTTTTATTTGAAATGCACAAAAAAGGTAAAATATTTCTTCCCTTAGGTCTTGGGATATTCGTTAATACACATAACGCAAAAAATAAAAGTGTGAAAATATATGGAGGGATATTTGCTTTTTGATGGTTAAAAATATTTTTGTGAATTGAGTCCAAACTGTTATATAGGTGTAAGGCCTGGCACGTGCAAACTAACATAAGAAATTGATCTGAGTAAAGGCCCATCATTTTTATTGAAAGTTAAATGTTAGAACTATACTTGATGTGTATTGTTCAGTGTTGAAAAATGACAATACTTTTTTTCCTTAAAAAAATATTTGTGTCTTCCTGGGCGAGCAAGCCCCTACAAAAATATATGTTTTTGTGTGTTTTGTGGAAGAATGAGCATTTCAAACCACGTAGTGTGAGACTGATCAAGACCCGTCTCACCAACAGAATTAGTTTACCACAATCAAGTTATAATAGCCCTCGTAATCTCGTCCTACTGGACTTTGGACTTATTTTACTGACACTAACAGACGAATCCAGATATTTGACATTATCAGAGCATGAAAAAATGGACTTTTTCGTCCAGAATATGCTTATTCCCGCTCACGACCGATCAAAGTAATTTACAGATGTTCCCCGATGATAGTACGATCGGGCATGCTAAACTGGTAGATAAGCTTAACTGGTCATCAGCTAGTACCAGTCCAAGGGCTGGATGATCATTATGATGACATCAGTGACAGCCAAGGTACCCAAATCTTTGCAATAGGTCCCAATTGTTATAAGTGAGCACAAGGGGCTCTTGTTGTCCATCTTCATGGTACAAAGGAGGTCATCGGATGGAGGTATACATCTCGCGAGATCTAAGACGACGTGCTCAGGTCACATTTTGTAATCTGGAATGTTTTGTTAAGAACTGAAATATAACGCGAGGGGCTACTATCGAATTAAGTTGCGCGAACGCTTGCCTTGCGATAACTGGTACTAAGTTCCTTGTCGATATCGTCTGAGCGGAAGGAATTTCTCGAGTGATACGGTCAGCTGTGTCTAAAACGGATCAGATCAGAGGGCTTCAGGAGCATGTCTCCTACCTCGCAGTCTACTGGCGGTGCTACTTCATTGGGTCTAAGTAGCGGGTTCCCCCGCCTGCAGCGAGACACAGAGAGGTGGTCTGTCTCTGTATCTTGTACGAAAGACTGGGAGGATATTGCTCCGAACGCCTCTGATATCAGTTGTGTGAGCGTTAAAAAGTGGTCGAAACGCAAGCTGTGTGGTAAGTACCCGTTCTAGAGAGTTTGCGTGCGTAAGTAATGCATGAATGGATTTCTCTGTTCAAAGATTTAAGGCACTAAGTTGCTTGTTTACAAATTATGTTTTGTTCTTTTATAAGTTTCCGAATCGAAAATATCAAGTTGTTCTGAATGTAAAATGTTGGAGTAGAGGGAACATTCCATTTAAGTTTCCCGTCAATCAGTAGCAGACGACTTTTTTGTTTGAGTGGTTAGTAAACTCATGAAAGAGGCCCTGCAAGGGTGAAAAATGAGTTGGGAAAATAAAGACAAAATATATCAGGTGTATCCTATTTTTGTGATTTTTTTGCACGGTTTATGTTGCATTTTTTCTCGATTACTTTTGTGGACTTGGATTGTTTTGCTTCTGGAGGGTCTCGTCCATCTTCCGTGCTATCCTTCTCGTTCCAAAGGATCTCTCGCTGGCCGATTGCATTGCAAAAGAGTGGACCACGGACTTTCATTCACTGGATAAGTGTCTCTCATTCGTTGCCTCTTTGCTAATCATAGGAGTGATCAATCGTAAAAAACCCTAACAACTTTGGGCTTTCGCTTCCGTTTTCTTCAAAATGGAGGACTTTACTAATGTAGAACATATTTTGTCGTCGGCTTATTTTCATTTTATCTTTTCAGTAGTTTCAAATTTGAAGCATTGGCATGATACATTCACTTAATCATACCCAAATTAGCCTCGTTCTGTAAATAGAAATCTTCTAAACGCAATATTGTAACATTTTGTTTTATTATTAACTGGTGCCGAGCAGCATCTGGATTACAAGAAAAAAGGTACTCAGAATTTCTAGTACTGACTGGTTTACATCAGTAAAATGACAATTTTTCTAATAATAGTTAGAGCCTAATCTTTTAACGTGTATGTCAAGTCAACCTGTCCCTAAGTGTGTGACTAGAGACGCTTTGCAGTTAAATGGGTTAGTTGTCGAGTTTGCGTGACTCATACTTGATGCCACGCCCCACCCTCACAAACAGCATTTGTGCTGTGTGAAACCTGCTTGTGTGGGGTTTGTGTAAATAAAAGGGGTCTGGCTATAACAGGAAAACATTCCTACCCCACAGTTCTTTTCTATTCCTAGCATGTTTTTGACTGTTGACAGAAGCACTCTCTTGATTTAATAAGTGAGGGTATCATCGTCACAGGCGGCTATATTCATGCAAGAAAATTTACATGCAATCTGCGAAAAGAGAATTTTAGGGTGGTTATAGTTTCGCTTTCAGTTTAAACTTCAAAGGTATTTTAAACTTGTGCATAATTAAGAACCCAGCAAGCTAAGTGAATTAGTGTAAAGTTGATGAAAGTAAACACGATACAACGACGTTAATAATCACTTCCTTTGTGGAGATTTTGTGGGTTAAGTTTAGTAAATATATGGTAAAGAGACAACTGAAATGAAAACTGAGAAAAAACTACACAAACGCGTCTTTAAACGCACACAGGAATAGCAAACGTATAAGTGATTTACTATTTATAGTTTATAGATCTATAATATTAGGGATGACAACAATTAATGGTTGATGTGATCCAGAGTCATAAACCAGTCTAAGAAGGTCAAAATAGTATCTCCTATATACTGTTTATTTATGTATTCATATGCATAGTTTTCAAACGTACACATTTTTTTCCAGCTGCCTACTACCTGCTTCTTATTTTGTGTAAGCCATTGATGTAACATTCTCATTTAAGATAGCACCAGAAGAAATGTTGAGCAGGAACGCATCTTTCTGTTACCGGAAGACAAATGTTTCTAAGTACAAGCTACGTACAAAGACAAAGATAAAAGCGCCATTGTCACTACGCAAACATTTGGACAACAAGGCAAATGAGCACAAGATAAAGCTAGAGAAACAGTCAATCGATCAAGCAGAAAGGTATAAGAGTGTTCTGGAAAAACAGTCCAAAGACATAACAGAGAGGCACAACAGATTAGAGGTGAGCAGGCTCAATGCAGGGGACTTGATAGAGTTCAAGAATGGAGTTTCTTCGAACTGGGGCGTCTACATGGGTAATTACAAACTTTACATGTTTATATTAAAATTTTGCATTGCTTTTGACATATGTTTCAGTTCTATAATTTAATTACTGATTGTATTATTTATCATTTGAAGTTCTTGGTTATTGTTTTGAAGACGTTGTATAGCGTTAAAGAGTGTCTTTTACTGGTTATGATTCACTGTTATATACTCCAGTTCTTAATTTCTCTATATCGCTGCAACATCAATTTAATGCACAACTTACAAGTCTTTGCTGCATACAAACAAGAAATGAATACAGTGTTTTATGAAATTTTTTTTTTGCCATTAGTATGTTAGTGCTGACTGTGAGGATATCTGCCATTACTGCTACTCCCAAAACCTGTCTCTTTTCTCTTTCTCTCTCCCTCTTTTTTTATCTGTCATTCTCTGGAATTCCTACAACATTGTCATATCAAGTATTGACCTGCATATGTACTTGATTTCATTTTGCGAGGTCGAAACTAAGGCTTCAGGAAAATTTATGAGCTGAATTTTCAGGATTAGGTCACTGCAATGAGTAGAATATTGATATATATGTTTGCAAGAGATGGATAGAGGCAAACAATTAAAAGAAACAATGTTTACTGAAACCAGAAGAACAGATTTCTATATGTAATCCCTTAAAGGAAAGAAGCTCAGAAATCTTGTGCAATTTTTTTCAGGTGATAAGACAGTGGCACTCTTGACAAGCGACAAACACAAGAGAGTGAGTGAAAAGGTTTCCTCTAAGTCGTCATCTTCTTCCAGTAATCAGCGCTCCAGCGAAGTCCACTTACATGACGCTTTTGTTGTTGCCGGCGACAACAAGGTTGTAGGTAATAATCTCTTGGATGAAGAAATGAGGTAGGTGTCATTTACAGCGCAGAAGATTTAAAAGGTGTTTTACACATTCATTTTTTTAAATACCATCGTATCATGTTCTAGTCAGATGAATAGTATTCGGAAGTGAGACTGTGACAAAAGATCAACCCCTAAAATGGACCTTCGGGGGTAAAATTAATTTCCATATTCTTGTTTTCTGGCTATATTTGTTAAAAGTATGTGACATTAAGTGTTCATAAGTTTAGTTTAAAAGATAACTGCTCATCTGATTCTCGTGCAATTAAGTTTTTAGTCTGACATCTAGACGTCTGATGGGCGTCATGCGAGGGTAAAGTACAGCAGTTTCTCAGTACTGCTATCAAAGAGAATCCCCAGCACTGATTCATTAATACTGTTTATTCATGCATTTTAAAACGGAATACTTAGCAGCAGCCTATTAAAATGCAAGAATATTTAACGAAGGATTTTTTTTGCCGCTGTGATTTGTCAGATATCAAACATTTTAATTTTTTCTCCAGTGCTCCTCTCTGTTGCAATCCCCCCCAACAGAGGCCTAGCAAAATATATAGGACTACTTGTTATATCATTTCCACATAGTTAACAGTGTTTTATTCCAAGAAAAAAAACAAAAAAGATTTGTTGTTCCACGAAACCCATCGTGCTTATTCTCTGAAAGGTTCACAAACCTATTCTTCAGGATATGTTACTAGATGGATGTAGTTGATAACATTTTATTTTAATGGTGTATCTGAAGTTGTTTAAGTACCACTTAATGCAGGAATAAAAACATCAGATACAAACAAAACAAGTAAAGTGTAACAGTATGACATGATTTTATTAAAACTCAGCATCACCAGTGTCAGGCGAAAAAGAGCTGATTATTTAGTCTCCGTGAGACCGGGCAGCGTACAGTTCATTACAGCGGAATATTACCACCCGTGGGGAAATGTATGTGTCCACTTTTGAAAGCAACTAAAGACACAATAGTTTTAATAAATGCAGCAATCAGCAAAGCAATAATGAACAAAACCAGTAACTCTTCTAACATTCAACACCACTGAGTTAAAGCGTTGGTGAAAATCCTAGATGACTGTATCGTGCACTTAACTAAAAAGACACACACACACACACACACACACACACACACACACACACACACACACACACACACACACACACACACACAAATTAAGCTACACACAGTTCTGAGAAGTTCAGCTTTTCAGTCTTTGCAAAATCACAAATTTGGACATGCCAGGTAAAACACACTCAGATAAGATTAAAAGGTTCAGGACAGACAAATGCAAAAAGCATTAAAATTCAAAACAAGTGACTGTTAACATACAAGGATGACTACCAAATTATATATTGTGAGTGAGGCAGTGACAAGAGCAAACAGTAACTAGCAGTGAAGCAATGCACGCAGTTTGGAAGCTGTCAGTCGCCTATGAAATTTAATGCATTTACCTTGTCAGCCGTCATCATGTTATGGTCGTCATGACTTCAAAGTAGTACAAAGCTAAGGACAAAGTGTAAAACACTTACTACCCCGTCTGTCTCCCGCCATTGTTTGTGTGAAGCACTGCACGTCGCTATACGACATCACATTGTCAAGGCTACGTGCATGTACAAAAGGTAACATGACATAAAACATAGTTTCATTACAAAATAGTCAAATCTAACGGCCGTCATGATTGGACAAAGTCTTTCAGTTTCAAGTAAAATGTATATTTTGCCGTCAATTTGTTTGTGTTTCTGAGATTCTTAGCAGATATTTAATTTAATTTAATTGTCATAAAATTAGCGTTCAAAAAACAACTATTTTACACACGACTTCCCTCGTGTATTACACAAAAGCGATTATCTAGGTGATCACAGTTTCAGCAATTTCGGGACAACCCACAGCAAACTCCATCCTACGCAAGATACGTACAGAAATAATACGAATTTCGATACTATTATTATTTACTGCTAAATGTCTTGTTTTGGGCTAATCCGGGACCCGACTATTATTTTCTTCTTCAATGTGGTACTCCTCCACTGGGTGGATCATGTGACTGCGAGAGGACATAGAGAGAAAGAGAGAGAGAGAGAAAGAGTGTGTGAGTGATTAAGAGAATTCATTATTCTTTTTGACTTGTGGAGCATATTCTGAAGGAAGAGTATTGACTGGCTTTGCTCTTGTGTTTTGCCTTCATATTTATTCTTGAAAGCTTAAAGAAGATTTGAAAAAATCGGTTTCAGACCTCTTCCTCGCAGTGAGATCATGATGAGAGTGGCGGACTGTCTGTGTGACGCAGATATCCTGCATTTTCAGAACTCTAAAGAGTTTGTCATCTGGTGCCGTTATGGGCACACACCAGCCACTAGAAATGATTACTTGACTCTGCTATATTTTAAGCTTTTTACTTTTCTCCTTTGCATCGTCTTACCTGTATCATATCTTTATTACATTTTTCTTACTTGTTCTGGTACTCGTAACTGGCAGTTGATGTTGACATTACTGTAATATGGTTCCCGGTCGATTCGACTAGGGTCGTTTTGACTAGGGTCAGTTCGACTAGCGGTCGTTTCGACTAGGGTCAGTTCCACTAAGTTGCTTCAACTAACGGCCGAGTCATCTATAGGACGCATGAAATGGAAAAAATTGAAGTGATTTGAATGTTAATAAACAATTTCAATCTATCATGTACACAGTGCTAATTGTCACACACACTCAACGAGCACACAAACACCCGGTGCTGGCGACGCATCCAACCGTCCTCAGTGTAAACATTGACGCGCACACGTGGGAACAGTAAAAAACACGCGTTTATTAAAGATGGAAGAAAATTGTAAGAGAGAAGAAGAAAGGGCGAACACTGCCAAAAATAATGTCAAGATAACACAAACAAATAAACGTCCCTGCAGAATGAACAAATTAATGGAAACCCGTGCAGCGCCGTATAAGGGTGCAACCACACGTAAGGCGGGTACAACATAAGACAACCCCCCTTCCCGATGCACCTTATAACGAAAGTTAAAGTGAAAGTTGCGAGGAGGCATCAAGCGGCCCGCATCCTACAGCAGCATTTCATGCGTCCTATAGACAACCCAACCGTTAGACGAAACGACTTAGTCGAACCGACCTTAGTCGAACTGACCCTAGTCGAACCGACCTTTAGTCGAACTGACCCTAGTCGAATCGACCCTAGTCGAAACGACCGGTTACCCTATAATATTATCAAGACAGTCCCCATGTAGTGGATGACCACCAAGAGTTTTATCATAATGCATCGCAACAGGTGTTTAAAAATGCGTGGATGACTTTATTTCACAAGAAGCCAGGTTTGACGTTAACGTACTGTATAAATACCCCCAAATCTCCAATTTGTCTTTCTCAAGTCATTGATAAGGATGCTTTGTACAAATCCAGAATTATTAACAAGCTTACCATCTCATACTCACTACCCAGGCAGCACATCGCACATTGCACAGTAGCGAGGCTGCTCTCAATAAAGTAACAAATGACTGACAGTGTGTCTGTTTGTCTGCCTTCGCCCTGTGACCGGTCTGCCGCAATATTGTTCTACGCTCCTTGATAGAATACTCATTCTCTATGGCATCTCTGGCACTGTACTGACATGGTCCGATTCTAGTCTGACCGATAGTACTCAGACTGTTTTCCACCTTGGTTAACTGACGTTGCGACCACCAACGGTCCACTGGTCTGGTTTCCACCTCTATGTTAATGGCCAGCGAGATGATCAGAGTGGTGCAGTTATAAATCTTGACAAGTGGATGTGGTGGGCCGCAGTGATCTAACTTTCATGAGGCCCGTAGGGTTTGATGTGAACGTGAATTACTTCCCCTTAGAGTAAACAAACACCATCAAGACTAAGCGGCTGCGCTATCAGTGAAACGGCATCGTATTGCTGAGCATTTAAAAGCTGTTTTGAGAAGATTTTTTTGTGAAAAATGCATTCTGTGAAGCAATCTCTTACGTAGACCTTTTTCACTGTCTACTAAATGGACACTACTAAAAAAATTCTGTGCTGTGACAATTGTAATCCGCTTACATAGTTATTAATAGGCATTGGTGCTAACACAAAAATTGAAGTCTCAATGCCTTAAAGACCTTATATTTATATGTAGGGTGATCAAAATATTTGTCACATACACCAGCTGTATCTGGCTGTTATACAATAGCAATAACAGTCGAATAAAGACATCTCTGATTCCATGAACATTTTAATTTAGGGAAAGGCAGTTCATTGTGTAAAGTCTGTTGAAAACAAACATCAAATATTTCACAAAAAGAAAAAACAAAAACAAAACATAAAAGATCTCATCACAGTGTGCATCATGCAGTACCCAAAACATAGTAATTTTACTGACTGTAAGGTCGAGTACAAAACTGGCATGAGAATACACGAAAAAAAATATATATATAACGAGCACGAATTCATCCTACACACACACACACACACACACACACACACACACACACACACACACACACACACACACACACACACACAAAGAGGCATAATGACACATGCTAGGAATGACTGTAAGGGCTTGATGTCTGAATGACTGCAGCTACACGAAGCGCGTGCAGTGTGAGGGAGAGTGGTAAAGCGTGGAACAGCAAGAGCAAGGTGTGTGATAGTACTGGTCATTGTTACGGGGCAGTGGATCATTCACAGCAGTCAGCACCACTACGGCAATGATAAGCAATGTGAATCAGTATTTATTTCAAACGAAATCTCACTTTCTCTGAAGTACCCTGCATTTCTGATGTGCCCTGCGTTCTTGTGAACTGTGCAAGCACTAACAGTAATTTTCACAGACACTGATGCTTACATTTCATACTGAATAAAAATACTAATTTTCGAGATGTTATTTGCATCAAAATGGCTTATACAGTCGATCTAAATACAAATGGCGTCGCTGCACCAAGAATATCCCAAATATAATACGATGGAAAGATTTTATCGTCTTCCTCAATCGTTGAAGGAATAAAAGTTTTCAAAGAAGGTAAGCGTTTATTTTGCTCACTAAGTCACGCCACATCCATTTTCACTCTGACTTGATGAGTTTTAGCCGTTAGATTATAGTTGAAATTGTTCAGTCGACAGTGACCTCTTTTTCTCAATGTCAGCTCGATCCACGTTTGGCTCAATCCTTGGTAGAGACGGACATCGACAACTCTAAAAAATGTATTCGCAAACCATTACATTTTGATCTCTGTCAAGTTGTTTTAATTTATTAATCGCTGATTGTAATACCTCTGCCTTATCAGCATGGTTCGATGGAATATTTCTGAGGTGGTTATAATGTGCGTCCTGTGGCATTCAAACAAAACTAGAGACATAAATATAAATTGAAAGATAAAACAAGAACAGTAGTTCGCATTACATCATGAAAACATAAAATAATTTTAAACAATGACATTGTGGAAACAAAATTCACTGAGAAGGTTTAGCATACATTTTATGTTTCAAGACTTGTATGCTTTATTTCTTTTCAAACTATTTCACGAATAATTGATAGTTGCGTTATGCACAACAACCCATGTAATGAAATCAAATGTCATAAACATCCACATTATTTTATTGGTTAAATATAGTATGAAAATTTTTATTTTCATTATTTGTTGAAATATTAGGTACAACATAATATACATTCGTTATAAATTTTAGGCATTTCATTTTACTAGACAAAAATAAACAGAAAAAGCAAAAGATATCCCCGTCAGTCCCTTTATTTCTAGCAAACCATTATAACACTGTTATTAAAGAAAGTGAAAGTTCTGTCCAGAATGCATCATCAAGTTTACAGCTAAATTAACAAGTATATTACAGATCAAAGGCAAGGTATGTTTAATGTATAGGTCAGTAAACAAAATCCTGCAGTAGAACAAATACAAGTGCAAATACAAATATTTGTATGTTTCCAGCGAGGGTGTCTACATCACAGTCCACCAGGTTCAGTGCGCCAAATTTCCCGCCAACCGTGGCCTTGAAGACTTCTGCAACATTTGGGTCTTGCAGCTTCTCCAAATCAAAGCGAGGGAGGTGTTTGAGAGTCTTTTCACTTTCCGCCTCAGCTTCAGGTTTGTTAGAACAAGGTCATGGTCACTGCCTATGTCAGCGCCTGAGTACGTCCTTGTCTTGGCCCTGTTGATGCTGGAATTTGAAGCGTCTCTGCAGTAGGATGTAGTCGATCTCATTATGGACCAATCCGTCTGGTGAGTGCCACGTGGTCGTCCTTGATTTCTTGTGGGGATACAAGGTGTTGGCTAAGGTGAGTCTCTGGCTCTGTGCGAACTCTAGGAGTCTGATGCCCCTGTCGTTGGTTTCACCAAGACCAAATTTCCCCACCGTTCCTGCCCATTGCTGGAATATTCATATTCACCTTTACTTATGCATATCTTTCGCGGTCATTTGAGGTCGTTTACTTCAAGGCCAGCTTCCAATGGTGATTTCTCTGGCTGAAGAAGTTTCTCTGGCGCTTTTTCCAACTTGCTCATTTTTTATTTACATATTATGTAACTATTCATGTATAGTAACTGAGCACCTTCCCATGTTTAAATTGCCCACTGGGGGCTAATAAAGTTGGACGTTGACATTGTCATTGTCAAATCCAAAATATATGCTGAATATTTTCTTTTTCACCTCTTCAAAAGTTTACAGACATCATCATCTTCTAGTTCCACGTGGAATACAATTATTTTTGTCCCCAGTAATCTACATAATCCTAACCCTGTATGTTTTAATACATCTGTCCAGAAGCTGTTTGTATTTATAAAGGCGAGCGATCGTCATGGCGAAAAAAGGACGCGTGCGTGCGTGCGTTTTGGTGTGTGTGTGTGTGTGTGTGTGTGTGTGTGTGTGTGTGTGTGTGTGTGTGTGTGACTTCGTACGGTGAAAAAAATGTGTTTTTAGACCAAAATGTGAATGTTTAGCCTCTCTCTACCTAAAGGTCACGTGGGGCAATTTATTCGGCGTACTCTCTACGAGGAAGGCAACATGTCCATGATGCTAGTCCTGTAGTTAGTCTACTCTCTACCTGATAGTTGTATGTTTGTGGTGTAGGTCACTCAGTCTATTGTCAGAAATCAATTTAATTAAACAATAGATAAAAATATTTAAATGACCTCAGTAAAGAAATTACTCAGTTTTAATCTGATCCCTTTGGAATTGTGTAATGCTACTTACAATTAGCATTTTAACTCACAATGAGTATCACAATTCTCGTAACGGTATTAATTCTATTTAATAATTCATAACCATCAAGTGAGTAACTCCATCCAAAAACAGAGAATGCCACTGGACCTTGTGTCGCGTGTAGGTTGCAAAACTATTGGCTGTGACCTACCTTCGGTAGATACACTCTATTTCCTACCTTCTGTAGACGCACTCTATGGCCGCGTCAGATTTTAGCTGGCGAATCACACGTCATCCCATCGCTTATTCTGTCGCATGTCCTCTGGGGTCAGGTACAGGCACAGCTAGACTATAACATTTTACCCCAGGAACAGTTGTTATGCTAAAACAGTCACCTCGCAAGTTAGGATTCAATATTGAATAGGTCACAGCCCTTAACTCGTTAGAATCCCACCCTGTGATGTGTGTAGAGAGAATTAGCCTCATTGATCAACGTATAGATTTATATTTTTGTTTTTCTCATGTTTTCAATATGAGACAGTAATGATATAATAAGTTTGAGACAGTAGAGATACAAGACGTATGAGACAGTATAGATATAATAAGTAGTTGAGTCTGATCTGCGTAAGACGAGGCAGAAGATTAGTGGTCAGGCGTGTCAGACTGTAATCAGCTCAATTCTCTCACGTTTATTGTTCTTCGTTCTCTTATTATCTCCCCTGGTTGTGCTCATTTCGCCGGTGGAGGCTCAGTGTTTTGACTGTCAAGTCGTTGGCCATGCGATGCGAATACACAAGACCTGGTCAGCCAGATACAATCATTGTGATTTGTGTTGTAAGAATGCGTGATTGTCCGGCGAGAATGCGATAGTTGCCTGCTTGACATTTACAGAAATCTGGCTAAATTCAAATTACTCAGGTTTCGACATAGCCAGCTTCTGTTGTTCATTTAGATCACGTAGATCAGCTAGGTCTCGCACAATCACAGGTAGGGAATATTGTGGAGGAGTCTGTTTTTATGTGTGTGACTTTCTTTCATTTGTTAACCTTGGGAACCAGTAGATGGTGTTTCTATAAACAATGACAATGACCAACTTTATTTATCCCAGTGGGCAATTTGAATATGGGAATGTGCTTTAAAAGGTAGAACTAAAAGTAAGAAATGAGTTCGTTGCAAGGTGCAGCATTAAAGAGTCAACAGTGGAAACATGAGAAATGTAAAAAGAGGTGGGCAAGTACATAATCCTCTGCTCTCTTGTGTTTACCAGTTAAATTGCAACGGTATTTTATGGCAACAGGGAACACTACTGTCACACGTCATCATGTGCATTAAAACAAGAACTTGTAATAAAAGCCAACATGAATGTGGTATTAAGAGCTGTGATTCACTTGCTAGAACCACTTGATCAACGACCTTTGGTTTACACCAAAGGAGAGACAGTAATACTGCTTTAACATGATCGTCTTCTGTGTTTCTCTACATCTACATTATTACGCTCTTTAACACGTGGTCTTACACACACACACACACACACACACACACACACACACACACACACACCAGGACACAAGCACACGGACAGAGAGACACACATTTGCAGTTATCTGCAACTCACACATCGTTTTACAGATAAAGCCCTTCTACAAGATTTTTCACGTGATTCTTTATCTTTCTTATCTCAGGGCTGTCTCTTCTATTGCCCTTTAAAATTTCATTGTGTAAACGAGTCTACAGCAGGTAAGGTACGATTTTGCTTCTTTAACGAAGCCAATGCCACAATCAAAATAAATTACATTACATCATGCAGTTATAGACTGATGAAAATAAACACTAGTCATAGCCTGTCTCATATGCATTAGAGAGGCGATGTATCTTTCTATCTATATAGTACTCATTCAATTTCTCCAATTAAAATGTCACAGACATGCATTTGAACACAACCTCACTCTGTCATCAGTTAAATAGAAACGTGTTCTTAGTGTCAATTCTTGCTCCAGCTTCATGTATCATTTTACAAGGCGGCCCGGTGGCGCAGTGGTTAGCGCCTGTCACCAATACAGTGAGGGTTGGCTGTCCTGGGTTCAGTTCTCGTCTCGGGCACGCTGTTCCTTCTCTGCATGTGGCATCTGTTTACAGGGCTGGCAGCCTTGCCGTCATATAGCCTTAGTTGCTGGCTCGGCGTAAAACACCAATTAAAAAAAGTATCATTTTACAAATTTGATTTTAAGTCGTTTGTACTCAAACATCTCTAGCGCGGGGCCAGTACCCTTGTACAGAACATCTTGCTCAATCAACTCTGGTTAGTTTACACGAACATATCTAAAATCTTAAAGATATCGAGGGAGTAGATGGTACGGAGAGTCCATGAAGCATGTAAACACGTTCTCTGTGGGCACCTCCACTTATGTGTATGTACCATATAAATATATATAGTAGGTATAGTTTTGTTGGCGCGTGGGTACATGCATGATCCCAGATGGCAATCAGTCCAGTGTCATTTGTTTTCCCGTTCCTGTCAGACGATTAGTTTATTTTTTCTTACGACCACATGCTCAATCTAATAATGCATTCAAGTACTAGTAGATATGACTGTATTATTTATAGTGCGCCCTTGTATTATAAATCATTTCATCGTTATTTCTGTTTACAGCTAGCTACACACTATTCAGCTGTATGTTTACAACAGCTACAAACTCTTTAGCTATGCGTTTACAACTAGTTACCTTCTCTTCAGCTGTATGTTGTTGCACCTAACAGTGACCCCAGCATAGTAGGATAATCGAGGCAGAGACATGGCGAGCGCAGCGGTTATGAGGCTCAATGAGACGGTTCTGTCCAGTCTCCAGGAAGGAGATCTGGTTGAGTTTTCACGTGGTCTTTACTGCCACTGGGCTGTCTATATCGGTGAGTGGCTGTCTTTATATCTACCTGCGTGCCTTAGTACGTGCTTTCGTGCGTGTGTGCGTGTGTGTTATGCCAGTATTGTGTGTCACAGTCACATTTTTTTTCATGAGACGAGATGGTGGTACACGTGACAGGAGTAAACGACGAGGGAATCAAGCAGCAGACAAACGTCACCCAAAGTTGTAGCTGTTGTGGTACAGTGTACGACAAGGCCGTTGTACGTAAAGACAACTTCTTCGATGTTGCTGGAAAAGACAAGGCCAAACGCAATAACAGTTTGGACAATAAAAAAAAGTGAGTTTAGTATTATATAGAAATACTACTACTCCAGTGTCACTTAAGACTTTGCAGACATACTCGCTAGATTAAAACACCCTACTCAAAAATCTGAATTAAAGAAATGAACATTGTGTTAAGTAAAAGCAAAATCAACAAACAACATTAACAATTCACGAAAGCACATAGCATTAATTCCCATCCTTTTAGACGGTAGAATCAAAGTCCGCTGCTGAAGCCTCCGCCATCAGGTCCGGAAACTCCGCCAAAGAAACTCGATGCACAGTCTTTTCACAGTTGCCGCCCCTTCTTGAAATTCCGTTAGATCCAGCTCACCGGCAACCGACGAACACAGGAAGATAACAATAAAAGAAGAAAACCTCAAAATCATTTCTATTACCAATGTAATACTGCAGACAATAACCATACATAAAAAAATTTCTTACGTAAAATTCAAAACCGAGGCAGACTCACCTTAACAGGTTTTATATTGATATTGTACATTATTTATCAGTCTGGTCAGGACCTCAAACGCAGCATTTATACACAACGATCAGGTTTTTCTGCCCTCTCACTTTCACATACACGCAACTCTCAGCAAATAAATCATTTTATTTTTGTTTCTTCTTAGTATTCTTCTTACAACTTGTAGACGAGTGGAGCCCCTCAAAGACGCCGATACATCAGAGAACAAGCAGCCGTTATGAGAGGCTGACACCCACTCTCGCGCCCACACACATACATTCTCCCACGTAAACAACTCGCCATCCACCCACCCTTTCCCTTCTCATTCAACAAAAGAACACACACACACACACACACACACACACACACACACACACACACACACACACACATCATGTTTGTGACACTTTGCTTTCGTGTCGTTAATCATTAACACTTTGGCATCGTTGTTTATGTGTTGCTTGTAGCACAAATTCAGCCAACATCACTCCAGTCTCGTGTTTTGTGTTTCTTCTTGTCAACGTTTCACCTGATATCTGAACAATTACTTCTCATCCTTATGTCACGCGCGTTCTTTCACAAACAACTTTGCCTCTTTTGCAGGCCTGGATAATTTCATTAAATCACCAAAACATGGTAAAATATTTAAAAGAAGTTCGATCAGCGCTGTGTCTCGGGGCCAGATGTTTCTACACAAAATGGTGTTATCTCTGGAAAAGAGCGACCACGACATAATTCAGTACAAAATCGAACAACTTCAACTCACAAAACTTTTCATATATTCCATGGTCACATGGACTTTACGGCCCATCACCCGGCCTCACAGACTGCGCATATTAACAGTTATAAGATAAGAAATTACTAACACATATCTATATCTTTCTTTTATAAAAACATACAGGAAAAATTCACCTTATACAAAGAAAACCCGAGATACTAAAAAAAATATAACAACTCCCCTTTGAAGATGCAACCTCCCATCCCCTACACGCAGTGTCCCCCCACTTGCTGTGTCTCTTTGGGAAGTGAAGCTGGCCGGCGACAGTTGATTAAATACTCTTTCCCTTTTATTTTCCCACTATCTAAACAAACTATTACTCATGTGCCAGGTGCGACTCGGCCACCCGCGCTGTACTGCCTCATGTCACATTGACAGTGGAGTGGCGTCCACCCGCCTAACAGGCTTGAGGGAGGCGGCTCTCCGCAATTTTTGTATTTTTCTTAGTTTGTTGTGTTTTTAGTGCCCATTGTGTCAGTCGGTACTTTCTTCGCTGTCTCGCTTTCTGCCGGACGCCATAACGCTGAAGATCTTGAGATGACACAACGACACGAAGGCTTTTCTCTGAACTCACGGCCGTTGAGAGGCAGCACGGGTCCCGGAGCAGACGACTTGCTAAAACAAGTAGCTGGTAAAGTTCATAGATTCAAGAGTGACAAGAGGCTAAAGACAGACAAAGGGTATGTCAGACAAATCAGTAACCACGCATTGTGCTTATTCCCAATCTCAGTTGTCTGATTCTCCACCAGCAAGTAACCTGACGACATCACCTCCCCACCACTGGCAGACAACAAGGTGAAGGTCGTTATCAACATCAATGAGTCATCGTCATCAGAAGTGGTCATCGTGCAGTTTGACAGTGTGGCGTGTGTCTATCAGCCATATACAGGAATAACCAAAGGTCTCACAGATACAACCACACTGCATGTAGCTCCGCACTCCACAACAGGACTGTAGGTGGCTGTTAAGCGGATTGATGTAGAAAACTGAGATGACGAGTTCTCTTATGTATAGAAAGAAGTATTAACCAAGCAGTTACAATATGAGACTTCTCCCACATTACTGTAGCTTCGTCCATCGCCATGAACTGTGGACAGTCATGCTTGTCATGGGCTATGGTTCTTGCCGTCACCTGCTGGTCATACACAGGGGTGTGAAGACTACCCATGCTTTGATATCAGCTAGCGGACAGGTGTGTCTCACTGGCTTCCACAACTCCACAGTCTATGACTATCCTAGCATACTGATTGCCTCCAGTAGTTCAGTCCGGAAATTCTTGAACAGAATCTGGATATTTCTCAGTGATTGTAAAACTAATCTGATGATCTTACTACAAGAATTCTGCTATTTCTCAGTGATTTTAAAACTAACCCCATACACTGTACAGCGCATTGAGTCGACTCTGGAGTTGAAAATTGCGCTATAGAAATCTGCTTTAATAATAATAATAGTGTTTACAAGAGACACCGGAGGACAACCTCCATCTGTTGGTCCTGCTGACAACTACACGCAGTCGGCGGACCGACGGAAGTTAACTTCGTTCTCCGACAGGACCTGCCTGTCATCTTGTTGACTTGAAGACATTTCCAAACAATGTCTGCCGGTTACAAAGTCTCAAGTTCTCTGTGAGTCCTCAGTAACTGTGGAGCAGATGTATAAACACTATTCAAGATCTCGTCAGGAAATTGCTGTCCGCTGGAACGTTTTGTGAAAACAGACGAACGAGAAGGAAAGCACACTTTCTTAAAATACATCATCATCATCATCATCATCATCATCATCATCATCATCATCATCATCATCATCATCATCATCATCATCATCATCATCATGTGTACTTATTATAACGTGCAGCATCATGACCAAGACAGGTCGCACTCTGAGCAGACCAGTGATGATAAATGAAAGATAACAGCCAGTGAAATGATGATGATGATGTCCATTTGTAATGCGCAGGTATCCATTCGGAAGAATGCTCATTGCGCAGCAAAAATAAATAAATAAATAAATAAAATAGTAAAAAATAATAATAAATAAATGAAGTAAATAAATAGATAAACACCCGGAAAGTAAAAAAAGGACAGAAGTGTTGCTTGGTTGTTTAGGTTTAAGACGGACTTAAAGCAGCCTTATAAGCTCAGCAAACTATCTGCAGTCCAGCACTTGGTGGCTGGTACTTTTCGGCGCACCCGTCTGAACACAAGTTTATAAACGGCTACAAGATGTTCACTCCGATTATATGCTGCACCCGAAACTGGCCAGGGACAGAAATCTGTAGGCACGTGGCGCAGTTCCGTTGGCGAGGT
Organism: Marisa cornuarietis; assembly: GCA_004794655.1. NCBI lineage: Eukaryota > Metazoa > Mollusca > Gastropoda > Architaenioglossa > Ampullariidae > Marisa > Marisa cornuarietis. Next base: position 6,784 of record SMMW01000484.1, on the reverse strand, counting down.
CAGGTGTAGTCTGACCCTGACTAGTGAGTCACGTGATATACTGGTCGTAGGTCTTAAGAACAGATGTCAGGTCACGTGACTGAAATCTTCTCAAGCGAAGTTAGAGTGAGAATAAACGGAGAAGAAATTGTGTGTTACTCGTGGAGTGGATTTTCACGCTTTGGTGACATGTGCCGTGCGATGACAAGTGTGGAAAAAAAGCTTTGGGAATTCTCTGGGTAGGAACAATGAGCGACTAGACATTTGATAGCAGGATCAATGAGAGAGGAGGGTCTTGTGTCAATCATCGACACAAAACGTCTTCAGTCTTTGGTTTACGCCGCCTCTTCGCCTCTCGTCTGACATCAGCAACTGTAACATGTGGATATGTCTGTGAGGACATCTGTGAGTGACAGATGGAGAGTAACATGTGGATATGTGTGAGGGACAGATGAAGAGTAACATGTGGATATGTCTGTTAGGACATCTGTGAGGGACAGATGGAGAGTAACATGTGGATATGTCTGCCATCAGCAACTGTAACATGTGGATATGTCTGTTAGGACATCTGTGAGGGACAGATGGAGAGTAACATGTGGATATGTCTGCCATCAGCAACTGTAACATGTGGATATGTCTGTTAGGACATCTGTGAGGGACAGATGGAGAGTAACATGTGGATATGTCTGCCATCAGCAACTGTAACATGTGGATATGTCTGTTAGGACATCTGTGAGGGACAGATGGAGAGTAACATGTGGTTATGTGTGAGGGACAGATGAAGAGTAACATGTGGTTATGTTCGGACTTTTTTTGAGTGTGACACGCGTCACGTACACAGTACAAGATGAAGTCGAATATCAAAGGAAATGCAGAAGAATGAAAAAGAATGGAGAGGTGCACACGTCGCTCAAGGAGTAGCGGCCATTTTGAAGGAGAGAGATGGCGATGGCGGTTTTCTCTGGGCGCGTGTCGGACACACTAATTACTGACAGTTGATCTGGCTGCCTGTCGGGCACACTAGTTACTAACAGTTCATGGCTCACAATGTGAGAATCATCAGCTATGCACCTTGTGTATTGTGTTTAATCCGCTCAACCTGTGCGAAAGTTGTTAGGTTGAGTTTGAGAGTTAAACGTGGGCTGAAGGCGATGAGGTGTTGCACCGGGATGTCGCTTACTGTTGTCTTTCTTTACACGTGGCACAAAACGATTGGCTATCTTAGGTCATGTAAAGCTGATGAAGTATACTTTATTGTTTTTATGTCATGTAAAGGTGATGAAGTATACTTTATTGTTTTGGGGTGATATGGTGAATATAAGCAATATAAACGCTTTTTAAAATATTGACTGACTTAACTGAACGGATGTTTGTATTCCATGTTGATGTATGTAGTCAGTCGTTGTGAGTAGACAGATGTCATCAGTGGTGTAAGCTGTTGTCGGTGTCGCTGGTTCCTCATTACCATAGTGACATGTGATGTCCCCAGTGACTAATAAGCTCGTCTATCAAAGTAGTCTAGCATGCAATGATGTGTGACAGAAATATTAGTATTGTAGATACAGTCTGTGTTATGTGAATCTGTCTATGGTTACTTGAATACCGAGAATTGCAGTACAGTCGGTCAACATGAGTAAAGCGAGTGACAATTCAATAATATTGTTTTTATTTTGAAGAGTATCAGATACATCATAATTAAATCAAAGATTTGGTAAAATATTATCTCTTAATGAGAAAATAGGTTTGACCAATATATTTTGTTTCTGAAACAGAATCAAAAGCCGACACAAGTCGCTCAAGGGACACAGTACATGGTGTGTACACGTCATCGTTTTTTTCCTTTTTCTAGAACATGTATTTGTGGCTGGCAGACTGGGACAAAAATTTGTTATTTGCTGACAGATTCGACATCTAATCATGGTTCAGAAAGCAGATAGAAGGAAGTTCGTGAGACCACAGAAACATAAATATTTTTGTGAATTGGAATGTGCAGGTCACATGACAAAGACAAAGAATAGGCTGCAGGCAGGGAAATAACAAACCAAAGATCTGACAGGTGCAACAACAACAACCAACACCACATCAATCACAGCCACTGAAGACAAAGTAGGTCCACGGACGAGACAGAGTGCAGTCCCCTGGAGTTAATGAGGCGAAGATACATCATTCTTACCTGTCACTACAGGTGTACAGGCACACACACACACACACACACACACACACACACACACACACACACACACACACACACACACACACACACACACACACACACACAGACACTGTCATTTTATTTTAAAAAACAAACTATAAACAGTAGTGAGAGAGTTTTTCTAACAGGCCGAAAACCATAGAAGCTCATGATGTTATTGTTTTCAATTTCGCTTTTATTAGAAAGTGATGTCTATACAGACTTTGCGAGGTTTAGTTAGAACTTGCTAACTCTAAACAGTCTCTACAAACCAGTCACACAAGAAGCTTTCTATTCTCAAACTGTAGAAGTATACAAGCTGAATGTGTTATAATGAGGGTTAAGAGAGAGGAACCGTTAGTTCTCAATTTCTTAGATTGCCTGCATTGCTGGAAACAACTTCTTGATCGCTGTCATCGTAGAACAGATTGTAAAGGACCTTAGACAATAAGCCTGTGAGGATATCCTCATGTTGTACAGGGAGACACGATGTTATACACATACACCTTCTCTCCAGCCTTTAGATACACCGGGTACACAAACTGGTTTCTCTCATCGTCCCACACCCAGTTGTTGAGCGCAGTTCCCTCTGTTCATTCAAACCCAGTTCAAACCCTGCACGACCAGAGGCTCATGTGACTATGTGAACAGTGAACAAGTAGACGCCGGTTGTGTGGTTGTAGGCGCCGCCGGTGTTGGTCAGGACTTCGCGAAAGGCTGTGGCAACACCTAGAATCGTGGATAAACTGGTAGTCGCCAAAAGTAGACATGTTGATCAAGACGATCCGAACAAGCAAAAAAAAAAACAAAACGGTTCAACCATTAAATGTGTTTGATTAATGTACAAATACTAGCGGCTTGAAAACAGGCGAACCTCGAACATGTGTCTTGTTTGATTGAAGCTTCTCTGGGACAAACACAAGTACATAGAAATACTAGAAACTTGAAAATAAAAAAATGTTACATGTATCTGTAACATGAGCTTAGGTACTTTTAAATGAAAGGCAATCTGACAACTGACTGTTTCTTAAACTTATTGTTTTAAACAACTTTACAAGAGATAACTGAATTTGGTTTCAAAGCTCTCAGACTAAAACAGCACATGGGGTAAACTTTGGTCCTCATAAATGCTATACATGCCTATTATAAAGGCAGCCTTTTTTCTGAGCAATCCAAGGTTTAATTGTGCAACAAAGGTGATTTCAGTTGGTCCCATACTCTGTTAACCTCTACAAGAATGTTGCTGCTATCGTTGGGTTAATAAATTCTATGTAAATGTTCTTTTCCCTTATACAGGGCCATGGCAGCTTGTCTGTGCTATTATAGATGACACTGTTAGATTCACTATGATGTATCTAGAACATTAAATTATTAAGTGTATAATGCTAAAGATTAATCTTAGTGAGAAATTGTATAAGAACCTGTCCACAGAAGAGTGATGGGGACAGTTTACTTCATGTAATTATATTTGTGCAGTGTATGCAAGTAAGGGTAGAGGAAATGAAGGATGAATGTGTGTATGGTGTATGATGTGTGTGTGTGTGTGTGTGTGTGTGCGTGTGTGCGTGCGTGCGTGCGTGCGTGCGTGCGTGCGTGCGTGCCCGATTCTCTTTGTCGTTGATGTGATTTTTGTTTTTTCTTCTATATGGGAACTATGTTAGTGCTATTGTATTGCTGTTCTGCATTGTGATATGTACAAAAAAATAAGAACAAAGCGCAAAAGAAGAGTCAGAAAACTTTAAAAAATGTAAAGAAAACTGATAGATATTTAGTGTCACACAATGCATTGTCACATAATCAGAAAATAACACAATAACCCTTTCTCTCTTTTTGTTTGTTTGTTTGTTTGTTTGTTTGTTTCTTTCTTTCTTTCTTTCTTTCTCACACTCTTTCGTATAGTCACAATGTCCATGATTTCATAAATAAATTGCACGTTTACAATTAAAAGTAGACAACCGATGAGCCTTCTAAAACAGAAATTTCCCTTTTCTTACCAATGCTTTATTCCACTGACTTCAGTTTTGTCTGCTGAGCTTCAACCTTCCTCGTGGTCTCACCTAAAAGATAAAGATCTTTATATTTTTCAGTTTTGAGAATCTCTCTCTCACACACACACACACACACACACACACACACACACACACACACACACACACACACAGTGTCCACACCAAGACTTGCATTAATTGCTGTAATCTCCTGATAAATCTCGCGAACCATCAGACGGTAAAAGTCATCACCAGTGTCGAGAGTGCAATGGTCTGTCATTTCCTGCAAGCACATCAACACCATCAGACTTCAGCTGAAATGATTTTATGTTTCAGGGGTTATGAACCATTTTAATTGGTTCCCTGAATAGTTTTAAGAAATTGCATACAGACATGTCTGTGCATGCGTGTGTGCGCGTGCGCGCGTGTGTGTGTTATCTGTCTGTTTCAATGTTTTCATACGAGTATTTTAAGTTTTCTACCACTCTATTTTTATTTATTAGTTTAAATTGCAGTAGTACTGAGGTCACATAATGGTTTTCACCTGGTATCAGCAAGTTATCACTTGTTCACCTGTGACAATATGATATTCGCAGTAATGATGATAACGGTGTGAAATTCTCTCCACATGACTATATACATGGCTGGTCACTTGAAACTTTCCAAACTTTCCTTAAAGTTGATCTTTTGACAAGATACTTGCTGCCTTAACATTGTCTTGATTAATTGTCATCCTGATTGTCTGTACAGCCATTGGACTGTCATGTCTCATCACTAGTTATGCTGTTTGTCTAAAGATTCACTGTACAGTGCTCTTGTTGGTAGCTGTTGTGTACCTTCCTGTGATGTTTATGTGCATTGTTCTGTCTCTAGTGATATTTAGGCGCTGAAAACAATCATTTACTGAAGTCGTACAACTGATATCATGTCCACTATTCATTATCAAAAAGCTGTGTGTGTACTTTTGACTTATTCTCCACTTTCCTACGTGAATGTTAAGCTTATTTTTCGTTTATGTTTTAAATCTTATAATTGATCATCAGATGTGCGTTCTTCTTTCTTACTTGTTATTTATGTAGAACATTATAATATTTAAAATATTTTTTTACATTGTTTTCAGAGCTACAGAAAACAAGAGGAATGCCAAGATGGCCAGTCCTACAAACCGCCCAGCACCCAGAATGGAGACCTGAGAGAAAGACGTGGGAAGGTTTTAAAAGATGGAAATAAATAAAGGTATGTGTTACAGGTGTGAAACATAGCAGTAATGGGAAACAAGCCGAGAAAAAAAACTCTTCCTGTCAACTGGGTCGGCCAGTAGAGAGACAATCATCAGACAGGGTTGTTGTAACCCTAACCCACATGTTTCGGACATGAAAGTTACCTTCCCCAGGTAGATCAATCATTTTCCTTAGACAGCGGCATCTGCCACGTGACTAGAGCACCGCCTCAGTCAGGGCTCGCTAAGAGTCGTTAAATAATAATTTAAAAAAAAACTCACCCACTCCCTTGAAATAATGTAACACTAAAATAAAATAATCAAAATAAATAAACATTGCAATCTGACAACTAAATAAAACATAATACACCAGTTGAACCACAAATGAAATTGATTAAATTAGAAAGTGAAATGTTCCCGTGACCGCCGCCTGGCTTCAAGCTCTGATATAATAATAATAATAATGATGATGATTTCTATAGCACCTTTCTCCACCATTAAGATGAACTCAAAGTGCTTTACACAAAGAACACCACACATGCATGATAAATGCTAGCGGCCTACAGTCGTCAATATGTGGAATCGAGGACGTACGAGGACAAGTGTTTTCCTATTTTTCACGCTGATCATGATAACTTACACGTCTTCCAAAACTAGCACTAAGAGGATTGATTGATGATAACTTACACATTGAACACATCGCTATTATTTTCTTATGAGGCCACCCACCAATGACATGGATGTGCTTACAGTTGCATGGGTTAGTTTTAGAATCATTGAAACATAGCCGAATTCTTGTAGTACGAGCATCAGGTTAGTTTTACAATCACCATAAAAGCCAGATTCTGTTCAAGAATTTCTGGATTGAACCACAGGAGGCAATCAACAGCATGTTGGGGGCAGTCATAGTCTCTTCACTTCCACCATTGCAGTTCCATTGGACACGTTTCTGGTAGCGGCTTTAATCAAATCAACGTCTGTTGTCTCCCGTTGAAAACACTTCGTCATTAAATTATCCGGAAAGCAGTTTCTGATCAAGTCCAGCAGAGCGTCCAGCGGTTTGGTGTTCTTAGGGGCGCCACTGCGTGGAATGGTGTTAATGTCACGTGGGTCTCCGGGATGGATGGACAGGACAAGGATGATGCCAAGAATGACGGCTGACAGCGTTGTGGTCATGTAGTAGATCAGAATAATTGTCCTGTACAACAATGTCAGTCATAATTAAAATAACTGCACTTTAGCAAAATATTGGAAGAAGAGGTTGGCGTGGTTGCCGTACATACAGAAGGCTGAAGCTGAAGAGTAATGGCTGCCATGGCACCGCTCACAAACATTGATGAAGAACAAACGTCTGCGTGATTCCTACGGTCGACCACAAAACACAGCAGAAACTAAAGAAACTAAAGC
>SMMW01000049.1:32500-76377 GCA_004794655.1 Marisa cornuarietis | reverse complement strand
TCATCATCATCATCATCATCCACCTTATTGTCCTGACTAAATCCGCACTCAGAGTGGGTAAAATACCGCCAGCATACGGCACTCAGTACACCGTATTCTCCTATCCTAAGTATATGTCACGTGACAGTAGTTTACCAATCAAAAGCTACGTCAGCTAAATAAATAAAATAAATAAATAAACAAGACGGGCGTTGGAATGACCACCGCCACAACTAAGCACAATATAATATACTTTGATATTTCAAACTGCCACACGATGTTCCATATTACCATGGATGCAACATAATAAGGAATTTTTCTAAAATGAAAGGATTTGGTCTTAAAATATATTTTAAATAAAATACTTCAAAATAAATCATAAAATAGATCATAAAATCAGTTTCCAAAATTGCAAAAAATATCATTAGAACAACAGTAAGGAATCACTATTCGGGGGGGGGATGGTACTTAAAAAGTCCCATTATTTCGTTTCGCCCAGCATTCTCGTATCCTAAGAATATGTCACGTGACAGTAGTTTACCAATCAAAAGCTACGTCAGCTAAATAAATAAAATAAATAAACAAGATGGGTTGTTGGAATGAACACCGCCATAACTAAGCACAGTATAATATACTTTGATATTTCATTAGCCCAATGTTTCGTATTACCATATGGATGCAACGTAATAAGGACCTTTCTTAAATGAAAGGCGATTTGGTCTTAAAATATACTTTAAAATAAATCATGAAACAGTTTATAAAATCAGTTTCCAAAATTGCAAAAAAGTTCATTAGAACAATAGTAAGAATCACTAATTTGGGGTGTTTTTGGGGGGGTACCTAAAAAGTTCCATTATTCGCATGTTGGGGTGGGTAGGGGTACTAGGCAAAAACCTTTGCGTCGTCTGCAGAGACTGCAAACGAAAGCGCTTTCGCCCTGTCAAAAGCAATTTCGGAACGTGTTTACAATAGCATATTACTAACACACGATTGGGATATGTCGGAATCACCGTTTAAACGTTTGATCTGGCTAACGCCAAGGACTGTAACTCTCAGGAGATGCTATTCGCGCCATTTTGCAAAATGAGGCCGAAGCGAGGAAATGTAAGAAAATAGAGCATACCAATGTGATCTATTGGAACTAATAAATTAAGCTGTAATGTAATGTAAGGACTAATAAATGAGGCGTTAATGTATGTATTGTAGAAGACTGGCTATAATGACAATTTCTTCTAATGCATGGGTAAACCATGGAGTGGGCATGTGCTCATGATCATACACTTTTATGTACGCATAAAAAATTACTCTTACAAACATTTTCAATACAAACATATTACTTCTGACTTGTGTGATAATGTGAAAATCGAGTGGAAATGTAAATGAAATATTTTCATTAAAATTTGGTTTCAGAAATCAGTCTGGGGATTTAGACGAAGCACTGCGCTGACAGTGTTCGTCAAACGTCTGAAGCGGCAGGAGGGTGAAAGTAAGCATCCCATTTTAGTACCACTTTAACCTACAATGTCTGTCGAAAATCAGGTACTTTTTCTAAGCCACCATCCATCCCAAAATTAATGGTTTAATAGTTTGGATGATATGCAAATTTCTGATTTTTGAATTAACTTTTTTCACTTATTTACAGGCAATATAGAGTTTCTTGCAAGAGGGAGGACAGAGTTTGCTGCTCTCTCCCCTCTCGAGAAAGGGAAATTGGCGGCAGAAGCTGCAGCCCCTGCCATACCAAAGACTTCTTCAGAGAAGCAAAGTTTTATGGTTCACTTGTGCCGACAACTGAACAAAGTGGTAATTGTTCACCTCATCGCTTTCGCACTGGCATGAAATCTACATAATTGCCTCTCTCCTTTGGTTCACTATGTATTGATAAGTGTTAGGTTACAGAGGTGTACTGTGAGTTTACTTGCAATCCAATAGTGAGGATATATAGATGAATCTGTTGTGTTCATGGTCTTGCCCCAATTCACCTGTCAGATCTTATGTTGCCATGCCAACCTTGCAGATCAGTTCGCTCAGCCCACGCTGGTTTTCTCTCAGTTTTAATATCAGAGCTGTATGTTCATGTATGTTTTTCTTGTTTGTACTCAATTTTGACAGCTACATCACCCAGTGGCCTCTTTCACTGCCCTTGGTCTGTTGTGAATTGCATCAATGTCGCCATGCGTCAACCTTGCAGATCAGTTCGCTCAGCCGACGATGGTTTTCTCTCAGTTTTAATATCAGTTTTAATATGTTCATGTATGTTTTTCTTGTTTGTACTCAATTTTGACAGCTACATCACCCAGTTGCGGCCCTATGCTCCACTGGGAGCGTACAGGAATAATAAGAAGAAGACATCACCCAGTGGCCTCTTTCACTGCCCTTAGTCTGTTGTGAAGTGCATCAATGTCGCCTCCATGTGGGGAACCACACTATATGAATTCTATTATTATTTCTTTCCAGGAGGCTTTTGTTAAACAGATGGGCGGGCGCTGCTTCTTCGAGATTTATCTCGAAGATTGCCACTATGTTGTGCCACATAATGCCAGAAGGGAGGAACAGGCAACAACAGTAAGATCCAAAAGCACAGATGTCCGCTCATCTGTGCAACAAATTTTCAACAGGGCATATGGTGAGAAAGTGTCATATTTTATCCCTCGGAAAATGTAAAAAAAAATCTATGCAATGAGAGGCATGCTTTTCTGTTTTCTTAAAGGTCTCACACTATAGGGGAACTGCAGTTAGTCTGACAGGCAATATTTTTGCTTTTCTGACACACAGAGTCAGTACAGAAAAAAACGAGGAAAATAATACTTTCTTCATTTCTAGTACATGTGGCATGGGTTAGGAAAATGCCCTAGAAACTGTGCGGACAGAACTTAGGTCTTATACTGTTTTGGGGTACGAGATAGACAGTGTTAGAGTATCACAATTGTTTGAGGAAAAGGAGTTGCTTTTAAAAGAAGTAGAAGAGTTACAAGTTCGCAATATGTATTTATTGACTTGTGCAAGATTTTTAGATCTTTTTATCTGACCTGTGAATGTTTGATTTCAGGCAGAGCACTGGGGAAAGAGAGGGAAGTTGCCTTTCCCTATAAAAAACACTCTCTGGCACCTGTAGTTGAGATTACAGGTATGCCAGAGGGCGTAGAATTCAAAAACCCCTGTACAATTGGGGTTCCAAAATTAGAAAAAATATTTGCCAATAAGGCTAAAATTAAAATGACTCTGCTATCACCAAGGTAATTTTTCATGGTTTTCTTGGTAAATTGTACAGCAGAATAAGAGTGTTAAACAAAATGGGAATGCTTGGGTACATTTGCTGGAAGTGTATACTTTGAGATAATATGCTATTGTACCAGTAATAATTTACTTGGACAACTGTGTTCCATGGCAATTAAGAATTTTGTCAAATAACTAAAGAATCGTGAATTGTTTACTTTATGAATATATCCCCATGGGCCTGCCCATCCCTAAAAGTAGCTGTGGAGACAAAAGCCCAATCATAACTTTATAATTGCTTCATCTTGATGCCAGATTTATGGTGCTCTAATGAATTTTATGTCTAATGTAAATGCTATCGGTGGGCAGTGCTGATGGAGGCCAGCCTCAGGATCTTGTCGAAGAAATGTAAGTAAATTTCACTACGACAAATTATAAAATACAATTTATGTGAAAATAGCAACCGTGGCTTTCTTTTCAGTAATTGGTACTAACAAAAAGGATCAAAAAGTAAGAGATGGCATCATGCATAACTCTACGGTTCCTTCAGTTTCAAGCCCCATTTATGGTACAATGATGTATCCCATCTGACACAAGTGTGATTATTGTGCAGTGTTGCCGAAGAGCTGCCATCCTCGGCAGTGGAACACCCTGTGTGAGTATATTTGAATACAGTACATTGTAGCAGTGGGATTTTAGGGACAAATATAACAGGACCAACATGAGCAATGTAGGGTCCCAATGGGCCTGCCCATCCCTAAAAGTAGCTGGGGAAACAAGAGCCCAATCATAACTTTATAATTGCTTTATTTTGATGCCAGATTTATGGTGCTCTAATGAATTTTATGTCTAATGTAAATGCTATCGGTGGGCAGTGCTGATGGAGGCCAGCCTCAGGATCTTGCCAAAGAAATGTAAGTAAATTTCACTACAACAAATTATAAAATACAATTTATGTGAAAATAGCAACCGTGGCTTTCTTTTCAGTAATTGGTACTAACAAAAAGGATCAAAAAGTAAGAGATGGCATCATGCATAACTCTACGGTTCCTTCAGTTTCAAGCCCCATTTATGGTACAATGATGTATCCCATCTGACACAAGTGTGATTATTGTGCAGTGTTGCCGAAGAGCTGCCATCCTCGGCAGTGGAACACCCTGTGTGAGTATATTTGAATACAGTACATTGTAGCAGTGGGATTTTAGGGACAAATATAACAGGACCAACATGAGCAATGTAGGGTCCCAATGGGCCTGCCCATCCCTAAAAGTAGCTGGGTAAACAAGAGCCCAATCATAACTTTATAATTGCTTTATCTTGATGCCAGATTTATGGTGCTCTTATGAATTTTATCTCTAATGTAAATGCTATCGGTGGGCAGTGCTGATGGAGGCCAGCCTCAGGATCTTGCCAAAGAAATGTAAGTAAATTTCACTACAACAAATTATAAAATACAATTTATGTAAAAATAGCAACCGTGGCTTTCTTTTCAGTAATTGGTACTAACAAAAAGGATCAAAAAGTAAGAGATGGCATCATGCATAACTCTACGGTTCCTTCAGTTTCAAGCCCCATTTATGGTACAATGATGTATCCCATCTGACACAAGTGTTATTATTGTGCAGTGTTGCCAAAGAGCTGCCATCCTCGGCAGTGGAACACCCTGTGTGAGTATATTTGAATACAGTACATTGTAGCAGTGGGATTTTAGAGACAAATATAACAGGACCAACATGAGCAATGTAGGGTCCCAATGGGCCTACCCATCCCTAAAAGTAGCTGGGGAAACAAGAGCCCAATCATAACTTTATAATTGCTTCATTTTGATGCCAGATTTATGGTGCTCTAATGAATTTTATGTCTAATGTAAATGCTGTCGGTGGGCAGTGCTGATGGAGGCCAGCCTCAGGATCTTGCCAAAGAAATGTAAGTAAATTTCACTACAACAAATTATAAAATACAATTTATGTAAAAATAGCAACCGTGGCTTTCTTTTCAGTAATTGGTACTAACAAAAATGATCAAAAAGTAAGAGATGGCATCATGCATAACTCTATGGTTTCTTCAGTTTCAAGCCCCATTTATGGTACAATGATGTATCCCATCTGACACAAGTGTTATTATTGTGCAGTGTTGCCGAAGAGCTGCCATCCTCGGCAGTGGAACACCCTGTGTGAGTATATTTGAATACAGTACATTGTAGCAGTGGGATTTTAGAGACAAATATAACAGGACCAACATGAGCAATGTAGGGTCCCAATGGGCCTGCCTATCCCTAAAAGTAGCTGGGGAAACAAGAGCCCAATCATAAATTTATAATTGCTTCATTTTGATGCCAGATTTATGGTGCTCTAATGAATTTTATGTAAATGCTATCAGTGTACCGAGAACTTGTATTTTTGTATTTATCACATTTACAATCTCCCTGGAGGAATGTATGATTGATTAGCATTTTTTGCAGAACTTTTGAGATTCTAAATTTACTCAGAAAATTAGGTCTAGTGATTTATATTGATCATATTGTTTTCTTTTCTGACCAGGCAACCACAGCTGGCACCGACCAACCTTGTGAACCTTAGTAAGGCAACTGATTTTTTAAGAAAGAAATCAAAAATGAAATGTATCTATGAAAAGATTTGTCTGTTGTTAGTTCCATCTTGTTTAAAAAAACATTTATCTTGATTATGTCGAAGCAGAGAAATACTTGTAGGATAAAATGTCTAAGATTAGCTAAACAGATCACTGTTGTGCTGCCCATCAGCAGTTCCAAATGCTGTGACAGCATCAAATGTAAACAAGAAACACCCTGTTGTAGTCATGTCGGCATCATGAGAATGTAAACCAACACAGGCTTTGTCGTCACAATGTTCAGGCTACTGGTTTGTTACCTCATGAAGGTGAAATTTGATAGGTCTTTTATGAATTAAACCGATGTCTTATAGTAAGTATTGTGCAGGGCAGACATTGATAAAATCATTCCTTTCTGGAAGCTTTTCACCTCTGGTTATTCATTTGTGTGTAGGTGCAGTCACGAATCTTGCAAAGCACCACCAAAACCAGCAATCGGGGGGAAAAAGGGGAGGAAAAGGTAATAATTCTTTGTCAATATATTTTAAAAGGACATATTTTACAACTGTTCCACTTTTATGGCTGACTGTAACGGCAAGTGCAGTGATGTACATATCTTCTCAGTTGATAATGGACAATGTCCATTGTGCATAAGTCCACAGCCTTATTCAGCCACATTCATTTTTCCTAGCAACAAATATATTATTCAGATGCCAGCAGTATTTTAGTTGATTCTGAATCACAACTCTTATTTCATGTTATTGTGCAGGATCCAGAACTCTATGGACAGCAGCAGAAGTACTAGCTGTCCAGCAGTACTTCAGTCAAGAGTTGGCTGGGCTGAAGCCAGTGACAAGGAGCAATATTGACAGCTTTTTGGCACAACAGACAGCAGTCAAAAGGACTTCTTTTGCACTGGGAAATTATTTGTTAAGGAACAGGTAATTGCAACACTTAACCATGTCAGCTAATCAGTCAAGGGCATGTATCAGCATGAGCCTCTATAGGCAGATGAAAAAGAGTATGTTATGGCATTGGTGCCAGCTGCACTAAGAATGTCTAAAAATGGTAGATGATGTTCGTTTCTTGGTAAAGCTTGGAACAAAGTCTTGGTAAAAATTTCACCTTTAACTTAATGTTTCAGGAAGAAAAGCAGACCTAACAATCAGTAGCAGACTACAGCAGCTTGTTACTGATGATGCTTGAGGTGTTTTCCAACACTGTCTGCTGCTGGGCATTTTGTACTTTAAAGACTTACAGTTTTAATTGACATGTGCCATCTGTTTAACAAAGCTGACTGATGGGGCTTCTTTCTGGGTACTTAAACTCTTTTCCTTTTGTATTTAATTTCATAATGTACATACACATACACCATGGACATTAATATACGTATAATATACCAGTAGACAGTATACTGATGATACACAGGAGAAATACAATATTTGGCATTGTGGGACTGAAAATAAATAAAAAAGACAGACAAAACAAACCTAATACACACAAGGCATATGGTCACTTTCAGTAGCAAAAACAAGCAGTTCATTACAGTATGTATATTTATGCACACTTCCCAGAGAAGATCAGGCAAATGCAGGAGAAAAATTGATAACAGCAAGAATGTCTCACAAATATTTGATGCATATAAAAGCCATTGTTGATTATTTTTCCCTCTTTAGTAGCTGTCGATTACATGATGCTCTGTGTGTTCTTCATGGTGTTGGTGTCTGCACGAAAGCACATTTTCTTGTTGATATGCTTTGAGCCTATTACAGGAGAAAACCTATATATCGTATTGTATGATTATTATTTTAATTTTGTAATATGAAGGTTGTGACACTTGTTGTGTACCTGTGTGAATATGAGATAGTAGTGGGTTTGGGTTGTGTGGGTATTAATGAGGATATGTTATGAACTGATTATTTGGTATTGCAATTATATTCTAATTAAATGTATGACATGGTAAATAGGTTATAAATGTGGGTGGTTATTCATTTTTAATAGGTCTGTATGATTAAATTCTTTTGTGGCATGTGTTTGTGCAAAAGTGCTCTCCCGGATTCATCATAAATGCAAGAATTGTCATTTTAGTGCCCTTTTATGTATTTGATAGAATAAAAAAATTGTCTCAATTATTGCTTTATATCTTGCCTATCCAACTGAAGAATGAAAGATGATCATTTTCATGGCTTGTCAAATAAGAGCAAGCATACTGTATCATATAATCTTCATTCCATGGTTCATCTTGCTGTGTGTCGTGCTGAAAGCCAGGTCAAGTCATAGAGAACGCAGTTCTTACTGGTAGCTTGTCCTTGAATGATTCCCTTGAGTTCGGCGGACATATCAGTGGGTTGTTGCTATGTCTAAAGTTGATGATGGTTGAGAAAAGGAGGTGTTTTGGTGTCTGGTCTTCAGAGTATCCTCTGCTCTGGCGCTTTCGGGCAGCAATGTTCGGTTTAGAGGAAGAAAGTGACAGTCTGGTATGCTGGACTGAGGAATGGAGTGGGTTTTAGTCCGTGTTCATGACACAGTAACCAAACATACATGTAATATAATAAACATTAAATACATTGTGAGCACAAGATGCAGAGAAGCATGAAGTAGGCATATGTACACATATGATATGTACGTAGATAAACAGAACATCTGAGGACATGCCTGTCATCACGAAGAAGTGCAGACACTCTCAGAAATGTCTGCCTGTTATATAGAGACTGAAGAGTAGTTTGGGCTGTCCCAATGACTTTTGAGCAGGTGGATATCACACGATGTAGGCTGCTCTTGTCCTTCACCGATAAACTGTTGTAGAAACAGATAAACGAGAAGGACAGCACGCTCTCTATGTGCGATCTGTAAAAAAGCTGAAGAAATTGGTGGGAGACAGAGAAAAACTTCAGCTTCCGGAGAAGGTAGAGGCGCTGCTGAGCCTTCTTCACGACAGGTTGGATGTTGACATCCCAGTTAAGTCACCTGTGGAAGATCATGCCCAGGTATTTATTTAAAAGCAGGAACAATTTCCACCTCCTTGTCGTGGACAACACTTACGGGATTTGGTGAAGAATTTCGACGGAAATCAAAGACCATCTCTTTGGTCTTACTCACATTAAGTTCTCAGAAATTCTCATCAAAGCTACACCATGGGTATCTGCTGGCCCGCTACGGAGAGACAGCAGTCCTGTGTCATCAGAGAATTAGACGAGGTATTGACCCTCATGGTTAATGCGACAACTGTTGGTATACAGAATAAACAGAAGCGGGGATCAAACAGCCTTGAGGTGCGCGCGTGTATACACACAATCACATATTACACAGCAGCAGCACCGCATAGCACACAGCACAATCACATATTAATCCGGAATTTGTTTTCAGGGGCGGATCAGCACTCCGGCGGGAAGGTGGGTGGGGGTTGGTAACTTCTAGACATTAAGTTGTATGAGAGATGGCCAGTGTCGTAATGGGGACGAAGGGCGCAGCATGGCTCGTAGATGCAGCGGCTGCTAAATCGCAGCCTGTCTTAGGTAATGGTGAGGTGGAAAACCCATCCAAGCTTTGACCAACCATTTCCTCTGCATTGGACATCGGTGTCGACCTACGTTTCCCATCCAAGATACCATGAAGGACGATTTTAGACAATATTCTCGATCTAGATTACATGACTGTGCCAGACATGCTTGCGCCGCTTCACTGTTAAGAGAGAGGGTTTCTGCATCATCCTAGGTGGCAATTAACCATGCTCTGAACAGAGTAAACGCTTTTGCGCTCACTGTAGGAGATTAGCACTGTACGAACAGGCTCCTCGGGCACTGTCACAGATGTGTGCAATATGAGAGAGTGAGTAGGTTCGCGATTGTGGTGAGTATAGCGAGTGTGAGTAGACCCTAGTGCTTTCCGCTTGCGTCGGCATCGCGCTAAATGACGTAACGCATAATTTACGTGAGGTGAGAAGCGCTTAAGAAGGGTACCAGACTTCATTTGCTCCAGTGTCACGAACAGATTATGGAGGGCAGGTCTATACGAAAGCATAAAACATTGTTAGGATTTAGGGTTGCGATGTGTCATCAGGGTTGGGGTTATGCCGTGGGACTAGGATGAGGGCTTAGAGTTACGGTGTCCCTAGGGTTAGGATTTAGGGTTAGGGTTAGGTTTTAGGGTTAGGGTGAGGGTTAATGTTTGGGGTTAGTGGTTATGGGTAAGGATGAGGGTGAGGGTTATGATGTGTGACTAGGGTTAGGGTTTCGAGTTTGGTTGTTACTAGAGGGAGGATTTAGAGTTAGGGTTATGCTGTTTCACAATTGTTAGGAATCAGAGAGGGTGTGTCACTAGGGTTAGGGTTATTCTGTCCCCAGGAGTTAAGGTTTAGGTCTATGCTGTGTCACCAGTGCTTAGGGTCAGGCTTTAGGGTTATACTTAGGGTTCCAGAACATAGAACCACATATGATGACGTGAGTTTTAGATACTGTGCAGCAAACCGATGGAACTTTATCCGCTTCCATATCCGCCACCTGTATCTGCCATTGAATCGTAAAAAGTGCAATAAAGACACACGTTTTCTTTGAGCATTACTCCCAGCAATGGTCTACACAATGCTATTCCCTTAATTGCTCGTCTTCCTCTACAGAATCATGATCTCTTACTTCTTGTTTTCCGATTCCCCCTTGCGTTTCTCTTTCATTAGTCATCTTTTATCAGTCATCACTACTGCCGTTTATTTTGCCGTCCTTTATATGTTCTATATGTCTCGTTCTTGTCTTAAGGGCTAAGAGCACGCTCTTTTCGAGCTGAAGGTTATGGTTAGGGTTAGCGTAGCAGATTGTCATTTTCTTCCTCCTATAGCAGAGGGCAGTTAGCGCCTGTCACCAATACAGTGAAGGTTGGCTGTCCTGGGTTCAGCTCTCGTCTCAAGCGCGCTGTTTTTTCTCTGTATGTGGCATCTGTTTACAGGGCTGACTGCCTTACCGTTGTCTAGCCTTAGTTGCTGACTTGCCGTAAAACACCAATTCCCCCACCACCACCTCTGAACCAACCATTGCTGCCTTAAAGCGCAAGTGCAGAAGACAGGCACAACACTAGGTACTGCTATGAACACCAGACATTAAAACACGTCATTTCCTCAACCAGGCATCCGATGACAAGCTAACTGCTTACTCTATGACTGGACCTGTCTTTGGGCATGACATGACAAGATGAACCATGGAATGAAGACAAGAAATACAAGATTATATGATACAGTAGTATTTATTTGGCATGACATGAAAATGGTCATCCTTCATTCTTTACTTGGATAGGCAAGATATAAAGCAATAGGCACACAATAATTGTGTATCATATCAAAAACATACAAAGCTAGCCAAAATGCCAATGACAATTGTTTATTACATTTATGAAAAACCCTGAAGAGCACGTTTGCACAAACACATGCCCAAAAAAGAATATGATCACAGAGACCAAATTAAAAAACTTATTACCATCCACATTTATAATGTCTTTACAATTTCATATATTCACTTACAACATAATTACAATAGCAGCAGTGTATACCAAATAATGAGTTCATAACATCATATCCTACACAGCCCAAGCCGTTACCATCTTATATTCACACAGTTACATAAAAAATTCACAACTTTCATATTACAAAATTAAAATAATTATGCAAGAAGTTGTATGGGTTTTCTCCTGTAACAGGCTTAAGGCACATCAACAAGCAAATGTGCTAACTTTCATTAAGACATCAACACACATAGCTCGATGCAATCTAAAGAGTGAAAAATGGAATTTTAGGAACAAAACAAATTTTTCATAGAAAAGGATGCTTTTTACAAGCTTAACAGAAAAAAGAAACATAATCAACAATGGTTTTTATATCAAAATCTTTTAACTTAGGCCTATGCATCAAATATTTGTCAGATATTCTTACTGCTATCCTACTTTGCTCCAGGACTGAGATCAGTACTTCTCTTGTATTTGCCTCATCTTGAACCGGAGGTATATATGTATATACTGTAATGAATGGCTTGTTTTTGCTGCTGAAAGTTATCTTGTGGCTTGTGTGTATGACATTTGTGTTGCCTAGTAGCAACATTCAGTAACAGTGCATACAGTAATAAAATTGGGTCATATCTGCCACAATGCTTGTTATTTGTGAAAATTTTGGTCTAGTGGTTAAAATGAAAAGAGAATTATTGGGGATAAGGGCAGGTATTCTTTTTTGACCTGAAAAGGTCAAGTTTAACTGTTATGCTTTTAAACAGAACTTGATAAAATCATTTTATTTCAGTAGGGTGACAGTTAATAAAAAAAAGTGCATGTGCATTCGATTGCACTCCATGCAAAAATTGTCAATACTGACAACAATCCCAATGAATAAATATAACTTGAAAGTGTGGAAAGTTATAGAGAAAAACCAACAAGCAATGTAACAAATTCTACTTACAAGGTAGTAAGTGCATTTCAGCAAGCCAAACATACACAAAAATTTGCAATCACAACATTAGAATATTTTTAAGGCAGATCTACGTCATAGAAGAAGCTGGGTGTATGATGTGAATCTGGAAATATCAGCAGACAACAAGAAATGTGTGAAATGAGCAACAAGAATTGCTGTTGTGAGAAGTAGGAAGACTGTTACTAAATACTTAAAATGTTCCCATAATACAAGGCAGTAGTTAAATAATTTTGAATCACTTTTGTGTGTAGTATGATTTGCACTTCATTTACCACCAGAATTAAAAGTTCACTGCACTGTGCCTTGATAATCCAAATGATGAGGAGCACATGTTCAAGATAAAGTGTGTTCCATATCAACCCAAAAACAATTTTCATGTACACAAGTTATTCTAAGCATTTTTGATTGCTCTATGTAGAAATATCATAAGAAAGAAAACTGGACATTTGAAAACAGCCGAGGGTAAATCTGAAGAAAATCTGGAGGAAGAATCGGACAATGAGTCTGATCTGGATGAATGATGTATCTTCCAAGATTTTTACCTGCCTGTGACTTTCACCACAAGTATAGATTTAGCCTCGTCCCATTTCTGTATGAACATTTTGGTGTATGTAAAGCAGCTGAGCAAGTGTTATTACTAGAAATAAATTGTCATTTGCGAACACTAATTTGTGGAAAATTTATTTCTAGTAAGCATATACCAAAACGTTCGTACAGAAATGGGATGAGGTTAAACCTATACATGTGGTGAAAGTCACAGGCAGGTAAAAATCTTGGAAGATACATCATTGTACACAAATCTTGGAGAAGGAAAAATACATCACTCATCCACATTTTCTTCATCGTCCGATTCTTCCTCCAGATTTTCTTCACCTTGCTGAAGCAGGAACATCACTTCTTCGAGTTCCAGCTCTGACAGCTCTTGCACGTCTGTATCGACAGAAGGAACTTCATGAGGTGCTGACAGGAACTGCAAAGCTGGCTTAGGAAGTGCAGTGAACTCAGCAAATGTTAATAGTTCCAATTCACCCAACATGTTTTCAAAGTGAAACATGTGTTGAAATATCAAGGCACGGCAGCCACGGTCATATTGAGAAAGATTTGGCAATCTATCAAGATGTTCCTGGCACTGTCTTTGCTTGAGTTTGTACCAGGAATGGGCTGCTGCTGCATCTCTTTTGAGCAACCCTTTCTCTTCAGCACATCTGATCATGAGATCAGACAGCTGAATGACTTTTCTTTTTACTGCTGATGTTTCGGGAACAACACCATACACCCAACTTCCTCTGTCAGCAACATCTGCAAACTGGAGAGTTGCAGGAAGAGTCTCAAGTCCTTCCACAGGAGCAAAGTTGTTATAGGTGGTGAGAAGACTCTTTAATCTCTTATTGTGTCTGGTCACAACACCACTCATTCTCTTGGCCATTTCCTGGCCACCTGAAAATGTGACATCACATGTATGAAGTCTGTTTATGTTTTGCTAGTTTACTAAGTATTTATTTACTTTTGGATAAGAGCAGTGACACAGAAAATACAGTGGTGTTTGATACATATCTACATGAGACAAAATTCCAGATTTCTCTTCTCTCTCCCCACATGCAAAGTAGGAGTAATAGCTACTTTAAATTACCATGAGTACTTTGATTGACTTAAGCCTGAGCAATCATGTTTGCCCCTTTGGAAAACCAGTGAGAAGGTAAGATGTTTACTCACGAGCTTCTGCCAGCTGCATCAGACTGTAGCTTCTTTCGGAAGACACTGCCCTCATCTGCTCGAGGACCAACTTTCGTTTGCACACAACAGCTGATGTGAGCATTTCTTTGTATTGGCTGCTGTCTTTTGAGGGCCGCACGAAGCCATGCTGGTTTTCGAGCCTTGTAACCTTGGCTGCCAGTCTATGTGGAAGGTAGATAAAAATTGTAATGCAATGTCACAGTTACAGGTCTGATTATTAGTGATACAACTTGTACATCTAATCCTGCATTTCAGATGATCATTTCATGTTATTAACAGATACAAAATGACCAACCATACATTGTTATTTTCTCATGTAGTATCACAAGGGGAAAAAGTCTACGTACACACTTAGTTCAGTGCTGCTTTCAGCAGACTCTTCTGAAGGTCCAGAAGCTGACCTGCACAAGATAGCAATTTGTATTACTGCATGCGTGACTGTCACTTATTCTCTTCTCTATACATACCTGAACAGGTCAAATGAAAAGCACAAAATGAAACATATTTCCCTGATAAGAAAGAAACAAACATGGTTTTAAATGACCACAGACATGAAAAAGCCTTGTTATGGCTATAACTTGGCTGCATGTGTACAAAATTAGCCTTGCCTGACTATGGGACAGAGGGAATACATTTTTTGGAGAGAGAAACTTACTGTTTTTGATACAGTTGAAATAATGTGATCATGTAGTTGTCCTTCTCGTTGGAAGACACTGACAAATAGACAAGAAAGAAGAAGTCATATTCATTACAGACTTGAACAATTACTGATCTAGACAAGTCAAGGTGTTCTGTTGTAATTCCATTTAACTTGGTGCATATTTAGGCTGTGGAAAAGTAAAGTAAAAAAAGCTTATTTTAGATCACACTGTCTTCTAATTTTCCTTACTAAAATAACACAACTGACAAAAGTACTACAAATTACCATCATTTTTCCTGCACGCTGCTTTTTCTTCATGGCGCCATTGCAAAATCTTTGCAGCATCCACAGGTTCTGTTAAATGAATAACAAAAATACTTGCAATTACAAAAATCATCTGATGATAAGAGGAAGGTTTGTCATAGCTTATAGCAAACAAGCATCGAAAAACAAACATGCCTAATTACCCTGAAATGACCGTGTCAGATCCTGAAATCGACCCTCAGAGTCTTGTCTGGTGGTCTCTGCTTTTGTGAATTTCTGCTCAAGATGTTTGCCTGTCAACCATACAGAAATATATTTTTACGACAAACCAATCTGGTCAAGTAAGAGTGCAAATGAATGCAAGAAATGATAATGCAGGATTATGATCAAGATTTCCTATTGCTTTTTTTGACTCAGCAATCATGAGTCATATAGCTTGTTCCTCAAACCATCAAACAAAATATAGGAATAAACTGCACAAGAAAAAAACAATACAAGAAAAAACACTTTCTTTTTTACTAACCTAATCGCTTTCGTAGCTTTGAAGCATAGTGGAGGAGTGCATCGGTTAGCAAATCCACTCTTCTCTGTGGCGTCATCATTTTCGTAATTGAAGAAAATTTTCTGAGGTACGACCACAGGCGCTCTACAGTTTCTCCATCTGTGAGCCCTATCCCAGCTGCTGTTCGTGGTCCGTACTCTAGCTGTAAAAAAATATCAGTAGCTTTATATGAAGACCTAACTGGTACCACAGGACTGTTGCCAACAAGAAAATGAGCCACTGCATTTGTGAATACCTTTATGGTTTATTTTTGATGAAGTTTTCACATTTGTTCACTGTTTTTCATTTATTTACATGTTTTTCAGTGTTAGCACAATGATGTAACGTTGTTACTTCCTGTTTGCTGCTGTTGGGGTGATACATTTTAAAAAGGACCCCTCATTTGGAGTGACCATAGGTTGTTGGAATCATGATACATAAAAGAAATCTGGTCCTGTCTGTAGATGTTACCTGACATGCCATCTTATGGCCAAAGCTGTGGAAAATAGGCAACAGAAATTGTATGTTTGATGGCAGCTCTCCACTGTTGCTTTTCTGCAACATAATTATTTGATACATTTCAACCATTACTTTAACTGTGCACCACAAAGACTTTTACATCAGATGATAATTTAAAAAAAATCAAAATAAAACCAGTAGTATCTTAGACTCCTGAATTTAAAGGTATGTTGAAGCCAGTTGGCAGTCAGTCTGTGACAATGATGATTTCATAAAATGAACCCTGTTCCTGGAGGTCTTTCATGTTCATGTCACCAAACTGGTTCATTTATGTTGATGGAAGCCGAGTCTCATCAGAACTATGTTTTGCGCTCAGGCCTACTCATAAGCAAACCAATACATTGTTACTAAAAAAAAATTTCAGGAATATCACAGACTTTCTCCTTTATTGAAAGAAATTAGTGCAAACACAATTATTCTTAACCCACTGAGTCCGAAGAGCCAGTTTACTGGCGTACCCGGCAGAGATCGTGGCTATGCAGTTTCACTATCGTCTTCAAAATCATAAATTTTAAGCCCATGTTTTTAAACATAGAAATATTTTTTATGATGGGCTAAGAGGGTTTAACTTTCACTACAGCAAATACACCACATACCTGCCAAACATATATACATACAATAACATTTTAAGTACACAAAAATACACAGACCTTTAGATGAGCAGAAAGAACACATGCAATGTCATACATGATGTAAATTTTCTGTGGATGTTGTTCCATAAGTTTCTCCATAAGGCAGACAGCATATCCCAATCTGAAAACACATTATTATTACCATATTTAAATGCATATTTGTGCCATGTATGACCAACCCCTTAAAGAACACAAGATATGAGAACTGTTCAAACAGTAAACAAAAGTCATCAAGAAATGAGTCCATTATAACCTTTCACCATGCTTCAGGCTGAAGAAACGATGGGGAAACTCATGTCTGCTGCAAGCACAGCCGAACACAGCTGTCTCGTCCAGCTTGTCTGTTCGGGACTTCGATCTATGACTTCCAGCCTGAAAGTCACTACAGTCCTGTAAAACAACGACATGATTGATTCAGTCTTACACCATATGATTCTGACACCACAATCTCAATGACTGTTGATACATGCCTTTTTTACCATCAAATTTTATTGTAAACATGTCCAAAATAATAACGCTTAACCACGTGATCTCAGATAAATGATAAATAGCCTCTAAATTCCAAACAAACTTACACTCTGAATGACTTACCCCAGCTCCTTTCTTAGTGTGACAACTATAGTTTTTAACGAACTCATCGACATCCGTTTGGTCAATGAAGTACCGCCCTTTGTGGAATGGTTCGCCAGGGCTTTTTCCAGAAGATTTTTTTCGTGATAACCCAAAATTAGCGTCAAATGAAAATATCTGGCTCTGAAAGAAAGCAAGATCAAAATTAAAAAAACAGCAAAGTACAAAACATTAATTAACACATATGTAAATAAGACAGAGAAAAATACAGTGAGTGAAACAATGCAAATAATACTCACATTTTCAGACAACACTAGCTGACTTCCATCAGTTGCATGGTCTTTTGAGTTAAACGCAATGTCTTCGTTGACCACCTATATTAGATAAAAAAAATTGTTTGTATGGTAAATACATCTTTATACATTTCTATTATTACTGTTATTACTACCTGGTGCATAAAATTAAAAAACTGACATCCACAACCTCTACTACCCTGCAATAATTAAAGTCCATTTCCTGAATATTAAGAACTTACATGACAGGCAGGACAACTAGTTCCATCATCAAGATCTGGATCAATGTGTTGCACCTGCTGCAACTGGTACTCATGACGCATGTACATCGTAAATGCATCTGTTACGAGGGCCTGATACACTCCATTAACCTGCAATGCACACACAAGCTTAGGCCAAACTAATAACAATAATAAAAAATATAAAGTAATGATGAAACAGGATGCCAAAAGCAACTTTCTGCACTAGTGAATGACTTGTCTATAAGAGCTCATAAATGGAACTTTCCGAGCTAACACATATAACATTGCAAATGCAATCATTCACACAGAGGACCTGTAGCTGCTAATTTACAAAGTGCAAATAAAAACATATGGAATAAGTTTGTGGGATACATCCTGAATCACTATGTAGTCCAGGAAGAAAATGGAATACTAGTTAAGAACCACAAACAGTCAGCCCTGGATGTCCACTTACTTAAAAACTTGTACTACTGGCATTCTAATCAAATATCAGCATGGACCAGTGACTGATATTACATTATGTGATTCAAATGTCTCGTTACCCTAAAAGTGCTCAATTACTAGAGGTAACAATAATGAAACTGAAAACAAATTTGAAAAAAGGCCACAACCAACCTTCTTGCTGCTCACGTTCTCTATCTTGCTAAGTCGGGTTGCCAACGCGTTGACAAACCCCTTCACTGACACCTGGCATTCAAGTACTAATGCACGCAACCACTCCATGACATCCAGTTTAAATGCAACAGACGGTATTTCTGGGGAAGAACCCCAAAGGCGATGGCGTAGTAATGTAATGGTGTCACTTTCACATGAGCAGAATTCAAAAGTAAACAGCTGTGGGCCACCTACACATAAACAAGCACATTTTCATTGATAAGGTACCAAACCATACCATACCATACCTAGAACATCATTTTTACTGTCATTTTCTTTTCTTCTTACAGTAAACAAGTTTATATTTTACCTCTCATTCCAATCACAGTGATTTCCCTTGTACGTTTTGCACAAGTTGGTACCTTGTGATTGCTATGCACGAGCACAGGTAAGTTGGCTGCATACGGCACAAAACAACATCCCTGAGGAAAAAAAAGAAAATCCTTTAATAATTTTCATGTTCAAATGAAGCTGTCAAAAAATGAAGTTGACATCCACATAAAATATTGTGTTGCAGATGTATTTACCCCTCAACCCCAAAATACTAAGTGTTCCTTACATTCCATATTTCTGGGCTATGAAATACAGCATTCTTGTGACGCTCAAGAAAGTCGTCCTCACAGAAAAGTGCATGGCTGCCACAATCCAAGCAGCGGATTGTTGGTAAATTGAAGCCACAACAGATACACTGGCTTTGATCTGGAAAAGCACATAGCTCAGTGTGCACCACCAGCAGTTCCTGACGTATCTGTTCCCATTTGTCAGAACGATTTGCTTTCTTCTTCCAGTAAGAGCTTACTCCATTTTCTGGATCTATGACATTAAGAAGAAAATCTGTTATTTTTAAAACTTATGTGCATGAATGTTTTGGGTTTTTAGGTTGATGTTGTTTTATACAGAATTACTATCGCATTACAAAAGATGGCCTTTACAATAATGTATGTAGGCGGTGCTCTTGATGCAAACATAGAAAACACAAAACTGTCACCCGTTTACTAAAGGCAGCTCATTCATGGCAAATCCTTCATACATACCCATTGCTATAGAATCAAATGCATCCATGCATGATGTTGCTGGGACTGGTTGCTGTGAGGAAACAGCAACAACTGTGTCTTGTTCTTGTCGCTGCTCTTTACCGCTTTCTATGATATTAAGAAGAAAATCTATTATTTTTAAAACTCCTGTATATGAATGTTTTGGGGATTTTAGGTTGATGTTGTTTTGTAGATATTTACTACAGCATTATGTAAGATGGTCTTTACAATAATCTAGAGCAGGCAAAGCTCCCGATACAAAAATACAAAAAAACAAAAACAAAACAAAAAACTGTCTCCAGTTTACTATAGGCAGTTCATTAATGGCAAATTCTTCATACATACCCACGGCTATAGAATCAAGTGCATCCATGCATGATGTCGCTGGGATCGGTTGCTGCGAGGAAGCAGGAAACAAAAAGGAGCCTTGTACCTCTTTAATGGTCACCATTCGTCCTGTCAAGGGGTTGATCGTCTTTATTTTCATTTTCTTTTCCTTGGGACGTTTTCTTATTACGCTATATCCACCGCCATTCTTGAACTTGGGCATTGTACCTACACACGATTAATGCAAATACATTTAATATTGAAAATAAAACAGAAAGAGCCAAATTGTCATGATACTATAATAATGGGTATCTATGACGAGGTATGACGCAGTGAAATAATTTTACTTACCTCTATTAGAACAAGAATACATAAATATAAGCAATCCTGTTACTGTGTACTGAACGGCGGAAGACCCAAAACCGGAAGTATATCTCACTGTATAAATTTTTGTTTATAACGTCTCTACCTACATAAAATTATAATAAAACATAAATACGACTATACCAAACAAAATTTGCAGTCTCTATGCGATGTCGATTCATTCAATAACCCTACAAAGCGTGACGTCGCCATATTTAGCTGACGTAGCTTTTGATTGGTAAACTACTGTCACGTGACATATACTTAGGATAGGAGAATACGGTGTACTGAGTGCCGTATGCTGGCGGTATTTTACCCACTCTGAGTGCGGATTTAGTCAGGACAATAAGGTGGATGATGATGATGATGATGATGATGATGATGATGATTTCGAATACTTAAGCCGCTAGCTGTTAGTAAACGGTGGTCACCGCTGTGAAAGTTTTGGAAGCTTCTGAGTTAGTGAGGTGACCGTTAGTTAGATGTTGACCGGTCACGTTACAGGCATCATCACTGAGAAAATCTGTAAGTAAGAGTAAGTAAAATGAGGAGAACGTTAACCGGTCACATCGCAGCCACCAACAGATGGTAACCAGTTGATTCACTGAGATCGCTGCTGAGAAAAACAGAAAAGAAGCGAACGAAATAAGCGAGAGGAAATAGATCGAGTCAGCAGTGTTGTCAAGTGGAGAATAATCAATCAAGTATGTCTGGAAAGAAATTAAAAAAAAACCACGAGAAGACATGAAAGAATGCAGGCGAACTCAGATACAGACATAA
Organism: Marisa cornuarietis; assembly: GCA_004794655.1. Classification (NCBI taxonomy): domain Eukaryota; kingdom Metazoa; phylum Mollusca; class Gastropoda; order Architaenioglossa; family Ampullariidae; genus Marisa; species Marisa cornuarietis. The sequence goes on along the minus strand of SMMW01000049.1, from coordinate 55,579 downwards.
AGATCTAGACTGATATAAAAATCGAAATCGTCGACATAAAAATAATATAAGCCTGTTAGTTGAAGAGACATAACTCTACCAGAGTAAAGATCACAATCATAAACATTTTACATATAAAACTCGGGTTACTGTTATTCTCGAATAGGTTAAACGTTTAATGTCAGAGCCAGCCAGATGTACCTTAGATTAACTGTTGTAGCGTTAAATGTCAGAGCCAAACAGGTGTACCTTTATATTAACCTGTAGCTCTAGGCTGCTTTTCTGTTCTGGAATACAGGTCTACATCATGGTGAAACTGGTGGGAAACGTGGACTCTGCTTGTCAATAACGAAAATCCTCGCAATGGAGAGCAGGTGCCCGAGGAAGATGCTCTGGATCTCATGCAGAGAATATAAAACCAGTGACTTTGTACGAAGCATGGTTGCCACCACACTTATAGGACACCAGGAACCTCTACTATCAACAGTCAAGTGACGTAAGCTTTGGTCTTCTTTGGTCATGTGACCCGGCACGACACCTTGTCGAAGACTATTCTTCAAATTACCTTAGAGGGTGGTCGACACCGTGGTGGCCAGAGGAAGAATTGGCTTAAAAAGTCAAAGACTGGACTGGTCGTCCTGTGCAGGACCTGCTAACCAGCCCCCCAAACTAGCCATGAGCAATGATCCTTGTCAGCTGCCACGTCTTCCATTGTACTCCTCCCAACGACAGGTGCTCCCCCCAACGACAGGTATCAGTCAAGGGACGACTGACTGAATAACGACGACGGTCTATGAGATCCAAACATTTACACAGCAGCATAAAGGCTCCAAATGGTTTACATTCGTTCACGACCACAAAAATATAAGCAATGACTTGCGAGTAATGTTTAACATTGCTTTAATTTACTTCCCCAGTAAAAAAACAAATTTTAACTATATAATTTTGCTTTCCCTCGACGTAATGAATAGAAGCTGAACGTTTTGATTTAGATGAATTCTTTCGAGGGTGAGGTACTTAAAGTACCTTTTCGAGTACCGCAGGCCAATTTCAGGAGGAAAGACCCATCCGGAGGGGGAAAATCCCCGGTGACCAATTAGCTGTTTTGCAACACTGCATGTCTGAATGTCATTAATGCTTTGGAGGCAGCGGCAAAGCCGCTTTTGAGTTGGGCGCACACCCCGTTCACTGGATGAGGAGGATGCCTTCGGATCGTACATTAACTCATTAAAACCAGCTGCTGCTCGTTAGAGAGGGGCCCCCACTCAGTATCGGCTTTGCATTATAAAACAGCCACATGAGTCTCGCTTTAATGGAGGGACGTCCGTGCATCTGGGGTGGGAGATTTTTTTTTTTTGGGGGGGGGGAAGGGTTGTAGGAGGATAGGAGAAAATGTGGTCACGTGTTTTGTTTTGTTTTTAAAATCTTTTCCTTCAGATATCTGCAGTGTTGTGACGCGCACCACGGCTGTGTACCACATGAACGTCCTATGTTTTTCGTACTAATTGCAGATTGCGAGAATGTATTGATAATCTTACCTTAGAATCTGTCCAAACGGGAAAATGTTTGACTTCGCTGCTTCTTCTGTTCCGAAGACCTGTGGAAGCCATTAATTATCTAATACGATCCCTCTTACGGAACAAGTGTTTTGCGTGTAACCTGCGAAAAAACATGCTTCAAAAGCATTCTGCACTATATTTCACTGTGTTAAGGATTTAGAAGATCCGCGTTTCAATTTAGGAAGAGGAATAACTACAGGTGTGCAGGCCGCCTGAATGAAGTTGTTAATATATTGTAATCACGGACTTGTATTACTGGACTGCTTGTAGACGATGTCAGGAAAGATCGTGGAATGTGAGACGGGAAGACAGTCCGTTAATCGAGGGGCGTATAGCGCCCGCTCTGGTTCCCGTAACCCAACTCTTTAGTACCTCCGGACGCTGGTCAGCCCAGGTGAGGGAGGGTGTAGCGCCTCTCTGATTTCGGCAAGTCCACTCCTTGGCAATTGTTGTGAGGGTTGTGAATTCAGGTAGGGATGGATTCCAGAGGCTGGGCAGGGGACTGTCATTGTCTCGCACTAGCGGTGATGCATGATTGGCTGTATTTAAGTGGACAAATGAATGATGAGCGTGGTTGTGAGTGTGCCTGACCAATCGTGTGCCACGCTATTGTCGAAACCGGCAATTTAACTTTGTGTGGGACCCAGAATCGGGGCTTCGCCACCAAACTCTCGAAGTGATCGCATCAACGCGAGAGAGAAAGACTTTGAGTAAAGTCAGCTAGTACCTGTCTACGACCCACAGGCACGAGACGTGGTAAAAGGGACTTGTGAAGAGGTGTGCAGCCCACTCTAAAACAGAGTGTCAAGGAGAGTAACCTCTATCCCTGCAGTCGCCGTGCAACTCTCGGCAGGGGGATAAGTTACTCTGGTCACAAGCTAGGCGCTGGTCTCATCGGTGGAAGCGTCAGGCCTACTGGTGACAGAGAAGGGAGTGCACACCCGTGCAAGGGGACGGTACGCGTGAGCGCTCGTTCCAACTCCTTTCAAGTCGTCGAGTGCGAGGTTCCAGACAGCGAAGACAACGGCCAGCCGGCCACCATCTCTTCTGCGTCGTGGTGCCAGACAGAGCCACTCAAGACAACGAAGACAACGGCCAACCGGCCACCGTCTCTTCTGCGTCGTGGTGCCAGACAGAGCCACTCAAGACAACGAAGACAACGGCCAACCGGCCACCGTCTCTTCTGCGTCGTGGTGCCAGACAGAGCCACTCAAGACAACGAAGACAACGGCCAACCGGCCACCGTCTCTTCTGCGTCGTGGTGCCAGACAGAGCCACTCAAGACAACGAAGACAACGGCCAGCGGCCACCGTCTCTTCTACGTCGTGGTGCCAGGGAGAGCCGCCCGAGACAAGGAGGACAAGGGCTAATCAATCGCCATCCCCTCTACGTTGCATCGGGAGGGCCCCCCGTGTAACAAAGCCAACGGACCATTCTATTCCACGCGGCAACAGCAAGGCTAAGTGGCGTATGAATGTGTGATGTATAGAGCGAGTGAATGTGTACGGGAACGAGTGAAGAGAATGATGTGTATGTAGTTAAGATAGGGTTTCTATGACTCACTAGTTATTTGGATCAGCAGTAGGAAGTTAGAATTAACGGGACGCCTTAGACTATTAGCCAGGATACAGAATTTACATTTCTTACATTGTTTATTATCAGCATATTGGTGTAACTCTCGGCAGTCTTTATTATTAATAATTAACGTGTTCCACTAAATTGCGTTGTGTTTGTTTATTGGGGCTGTGCGCTGGGGGCTCGAGTCAAGTGTGATGTTTCTTGTTAATTAGCAATTTAGTGGAAGTGCATCGCGCACAAGTTATGTCGGCGTGGATGACGGAGTCGTCGAGAGTGTAGTTAAGGTTTTAACTACGAGTCTCCGTCTATCACACGTACCTAATGCCCCTTAGGTTACGACAGACGATTTTTTTCAGTGAAGTCATAGAACGAGGCTGGTTATGAGATAGCTTCCGGTTTAGTCACATTCATTGTTAAGGCTCGCCGAGACTAACAGCGGAAAACTTCGCAAGAGGCTCAGCGTTGGTCTCGGCAGACAGACAGCAATCCACCCTATACACGTCCATGATATAATCCTATTATCTCTCTTTTTCAGTTGCTTAGCCATCAGCATGGAAATATAAATTTTCACATTGTCTTGATTTTCCTATATACGGAGTGTAGCTTGGTCAGCACAGATGTCCTGCACAGAGTTAATTAGTCAATATAAATAATGGCGCTGAAGGGTTAACGCAAAGCACAAAACAAAAATAACGGGTCAGTTGCACTTCATGTTTCTAAAATTTAAAGAAGCAAATTTTCGATTTTTCTGTTGAAATCACTTGCCATGTCGATGCATTACACAAGCGTTTGAGCTCCCGCCGCATACAAAGAATGTGCGGACGGGGACGAAAGTCTGGTTAAACAGTTTTATCTTATTTAAAATAGTTTAAGTTTGTAAAGTTAAAAAATTGTGTTTTGCGCTATAATTCTATAAAACTGATTTAGCTAAAACAATTTAAGGCATAGAAGTGTTTAAAACTAGAAAAGTGTTGCCAAGGAGTTTGGTTGATTGTTTTGTGTTCGTCGTCCTAGCAACGGACCTCGCACCCGGTCAAAGGTTTTATTCTTGCTTAATTATTGGCCACGATATCGGGGAGCTACACGTACCCTTGGTGTTCCAGATTTTGCCGAGGGTAGTGAACTGCAGACAGGGTATCGTTCTTTATTAGCAAGTATTGTTAACTGACTAGCTTGGTCAATTTAATACAATAAGAACGCGGTCTGATCACAGATTCCGATCTCTAACTCTTCCTGATGGCTGTAAGCAGCATCGGACATTTGTTTTATTTTAAGCTGTGGTTATGCATTGTATACTGTGATGATGTATTTTATATTGTAGCTATGTATTGTAGACTGTGGGTATGTATTGTATACCGTGTATTGTACACTGTGGTTGTGTATTGCATACTGTGTATTGTATGCTGTGGTTATGTATTGTATTCTGTGTGTTTTGTATACAGTGGCTATGTATTGTATACTGGAAACTGTGTCGCATCCTTCAGTCCATACCAGATTAAACTGAACTCTCTTGTGTAGGAGGGGGGAATTCACTATACAACTGAACTCTATTATTATTGTTATTGTTTTTGCAATTGTGAATTCTTCTTATTAATACTAGTATAGTAAATAAGTCTACAACTTTATAAAAGCCTGTACGCCGCAAAACGACACTTCGACTGTCAAGGTACATAAAGGGTTAATTATCCCAAGCTTTGACCGTGATCTCTTTTCACGTGTAGCACGGAGGAGAAGGACAGGGAGGCCCTGCACAACCTTTGAGTGCTGGTGAACTTGAAGTCGTGACCTCACCTCTCATCCCGTTTGTTGTGTATGGGTGTCACAGCTCCTCCCGGGTGTTGTGCCTCGAGAACTTGAGCTGGGCGCTCGCTAGTGAAATCGAGGTGTGGGCCTTCTTTCACTCACCTACATCATGAGAGCATCTGTAGCTGGTGACAGATTCATTGTGATCACGATCTTACAGAAACGTTAGTCTGTGTGTGTGTGATGGTTACATCATAATCGTCGCCGCCGCCATCATCATCATCATCAGCAGCAGCAGCATGGTCATCGTCATCACCATCGTCGTCGTCGATACGTGTGAGAATACCAAACCTCTGTGGCTTACCCACAGAACATGAATCATCTTTAAATTGCCGCCCCCTGCCGCTACAATCGCATGGAGAATCAGCCCCTGTTCAGAACATTAACGAGGAAAATCGAGATCATTATTACATCATTAAGGATTTTTGTTCGAAATTAACTACCTCCCTTCGCAGCTAGAGCAGGCGGTGAGTATCGTTAATGCTCCAGAGAGAGAGAGAGAGAGTCATGCGAGGGTCACCGTGCAACTTGTTTTAACAATTGTGTATTTTTGTTTTTTTTTCTCACCCTCCCCCGTGCCATTTATTTTCACCACGTTTCATCTCAGGTGGCCTCTACGCTGCTGGAGCCTTAGTTACGAAGCAGGAATAACGTTATCCCAGGTTTAGTGTAGTTGCCTAGTTGTAGCAAGGAAGAAGTCGCAGACCTAGCTGTGGTTAGACAATGCTAGCGATGGTTATTAAGCAGAGATAAAGCAAACATTTTACCTCTTGTTCATAATTACGGCCCCAGGAGTAGGTTGCATTATTTATCATCATTATCATTCATCCCTTAGCTGGAACCAGATGTCGACAGCCATGGTGGGCCGCCAGTACCGGTCGTCGGAGGAACAACGGCTGATAAGGCTCACACACACACACACATACACACTCACACACACACACACACACACACACACACACACACACACACACACACACACACACACACACATTTGAGAACACGAGGTCATAAGATAGAAATAGATGACAAAGAATATGCGAGAGGTTGCGCTTAATCCTGCTCGATAAGAAAAGAAAAATAAAACCAACAAAGTGTAAATCCTGCAAAGCCTACAGATGATAAAAAGGGGAAACTTAAGGAGGAGTGTGACCAAGACTAGTACAGAGCAACCTGGTTGACATACTAGCAAATTCCAGGGAATTCCAGGGAACTCTGCAACACAGCCGCCAGTCATTAGATACAAAAACAACATTAAGAGCAGATGCACACCACAATAATAACCTTATTTTTTAGGGGAAGGCCGGGGATGATACAAGGGTTTAAATCATGCCCGGTTCGAAGTTACAGGTACAGTTTAAAAAACAAGGGTGGAGAAATGGGAAGAAAAGAAAGGGAGCATAAATTCGCCCAGGGGTGTCCCTGGACGTCAGGCAGCCCGCGGGAAAGAGAGCGTAAATCAGGCTACTAGCCAGTAGTTGCTGAACTTGATACGGAGGCGAGGCGGTCGAAGGGGAGGTAATCCTATCAGACAGTCTTGGCCTTTCGACCCCCAACGGCCTCTACCGGCGGTGCTGATGGTGTTGCCGTCGTCATGGAACTGTACAACCGACTAGCTGACTCTTAACACATGGTGTCTTCTCTAGAGTGCACGTGTGTGTGTGGTTGTATGCGGACGTGTGTATGTGTGTACACGTATATATGAATGTTTATGTGTATATTATTTGTGTTTGTGCGTGCGCGTGCTCATGCATATTTGTACACGTGTGTCCTTGCGTGTGCATTTGTGTTTGTTAGTGTGCATGCGTGTACTGCTTGTGCGTACATCCGTGTCACCAGGTGATGTTGCGATTGTCGTGTGTACATGTGTGTACGGTCCTACGCAAGTCGTCTTGTGTACCTCCATTTGTGTGCGTGCAAGCGTGTAGTGCTCCGTGCGATCTGCGAACGGCTGTGAGACAAGGAAGACAACTGCGAGAGAAAAATTCAGGGGAGACAAACACTTTTTAGAAAAAATTTTCTTTGTGATAATAACTATTATTATACCAGTTAGTAAATGAATTTTCAGACAGCAACGCTCTAAGTAAAGGACAGAATGGATAGGAAGTGAAATAAACATGTTTACCAAAATGTAAGTGGGGTGAAATACAGATTGTTACCAGTAAAATAAACAGCAAAAAAGGTCAAATACACAGGAGACATGAAAAATGAAAGCTAAAAGCGGTCACAAACGGAAAAGCAAAAACTAGTTACAGCTGCACAGAAAAGAAAAGAAAAAGCGCCTACAAATGGACAATCTATAAACCGCGATCTAAAATGAGGCGAGGGTATCAGGTTGCCGTGCTAACCTCCCATTTCAACGGGGTCACGGCTCTTCCGATTTCTGATCGCCTCATCCGTTTGACTAGCGCAGTTGTTAGACCCCCCCCCTCCTCTCTCTCCCTCATCCCCCCTATGATGTAAGAGCACGACCAGACCACACTTCCTGCGCCCCCCTCCCATCTCTCTCTCTCTCTTGCGTAGGTGGATTTCTACCCATTACTGACCCCTTACCCGTTACCTCCCTCCCCAGACAATCATGTGCGTTGCTGTGCCCCAAGCTTTGATAAAACGTGTGCTGCCATCTGGGTTTTTTGTGTGGGTGGGTTTGGGGGGTTAATTAAAATCAAGCACGCGCAGTGGAGCAACTACTCGGTTGGTAGAAGCCGAGCTGCCGGCGTGGAATTACAGGGACCCGCGGTTGGCCGACTTGGGAGGATGTATGATCTTAATCCCATGATCTGGGATCTCATGCCGTAACGGGTGGTTCAGTCACTCGTTCATTTATTCATCCTTTGACTGGTACCAGTTGGCGAACAACTATGCTGGTCTAGCCGTGATATAGCCTTAGTTGCTGGCACGGCGTTAAACACAAACAAACAACAACAACAATGGTCCCCTGGTACTGGTGGCCGGGGAGGAACAACTGACAGACGGCGGCTGACCAGATTCGCCACTTGGGGCTGTCTTGAGCGGAGGTGAGCAAGTCCTGCTAAGAACGACAAGTGCATTCCTTCTTGTTTGTAAGCCAGTTAGTCCTCTGTCACAGCTGGATGTCGAAAATGAAGCAATCAACTTGACCATTAAACTATAAGCAAGTCATCAGGTTTGTCCAAGAACGGTAATGGCGGCGAGCGAACTCAGACATCGAAAATCGCCTGGAACAGTAGTTATGAAGCGAGGGTAGGCTTTGCTATTGGGCATTGACCCCTTCCTAAAGTATCTTGAAGAACGGTCTCAGGCAGAAGGTCGTGCCTGGTCACGTGGCCGAACCAGACCAGCTCGCACCGCTTCAGTGTCGCGAGAAGAAGCTTCTATAGTGGTCCACGACTCCACTAGGGTTGAGACAATACCACTTTATTTATCAACAAGGGCAATTATAAATAGTGCTCGTACTAGCAGTAATACATACATGATATAAAAATACCTACATATACATGATATAAAAGGAGATAACGTATACATGTTGAAATAATTTTTTCTCTCTCGCGAGCGAGCGCGCGCGCGCACACACACACACACATTCCCAGCAACAGTAGATATAGATATAGTGGTTACATTAGGTTACCTCAGGTTAGTTAGTACGAGTTCACGGCCAGTAGAATTGACCAGGTGAATGCCACGTGGAATGAATGAATTGCGGTGACGGTTGGTTTTGCACACAGGCCTCGTGTACCTACAGCCAGACCGCAAGAGTGAGAACTCACATTTTAACACATGGTCAGAAATAGAGAGGATACAGGAGGCCTTCCTAAGGATTTGCTGACGACAGAAAGCTGCCAAGTCCCTCTGCCTGATTCCGGTGATCTTGGAACAGATATTAACAAGTGAGACCAGACTATTCCTGTTCCCTAGGGAGAGGTTGTGGAACCAGGAGATGAAAGAGACTTTCATTGAAGGACTGATAGAACCGAGTGAGGATGATAGAGCTGACAGAGAAAGATTTGAGTTTCCGTAGGAGGTACAGGCGTTGTTGACTCTTACGGAGGATCATGTCAGTGTTGATGTTCCATTTAAGCTTGTTGTCGAAGATGGTACCTAAATATTTGTAAGAGTCGACTACCTCGATGGCATCCTCATGGATAGTACTGATGACTGTCTCAGGCTTGTTCATCCGAAAGTCAAAGATCATTTCCTTAGTCTTTGAGGCATTCAAGACAAGGAAGTGTTCGTCACACCAGCGGACAAAGTCAGGAAGACAGCCACTGTGAACATGTTCATCATCATACAAAAGTTAACAGTAGGGCAGAGTCATCAGCAAATTTTATCAGAAAGCTCCTATCAGTAGTACTTCTACAACTGTTAGTATAGAGTATGAACTGTAGTGGGGACAAACAGCAGCCTTGAGGGGAACCTGTACAGGTGACAACAGGATCTGAGAGAAGACCGTTACCAGAAACTCTCTGCTGTTTGTTAAAAAGTCTAGAATCCAGAGAGTTAGTTGGTGGGATAGATGGAAGTCTGAGACTAGACTCTCCGCTAACAAGTGAGGTTGCACAGAGTTAAAAGCAGAAGAAAAATCAGCAAAGTGAAGCCTGGCATGAGCTTTAGGTTTCTCCAGATGTTTGTACAGCGTGTTTAGTATAAACAGCTTAGCATCATCGACACCTCTTCCAGCTTTATAGGCAAACTGCAGCGGGTCAAGATGTTGGTCAACAGCAGTCATAACCTCGCTCCTTACGATTTTCTCAAGTGATTTCATGATGAGTGAGGTAAGAGCCACTGGTCTGAAGTCGTGGGGTTGACTGGACCTGGCGTTCCATGATGGAATCTTTCTGAACACGTCATGTTGCTTCTAGGCTAAAACAGGTAACAAGTAAAGGTGTGACCTTTCAATCGTTTGAGACCGCTCGTCGCCTCTCCATTGCTATTTAAGAGCTTAGGGGTCACGTGGTGTAAGTGCGCTGGGTCACAAAAGTATTCAACCTTCTGGCTCAAACGCCGCTGCTTTAGACACCAGGCTGTACACTGACATTGAGAGAGAGAGAGAGAAAAAAAAAGAAAGAACGCCACAAAGACCCTTCCCTATTCCCTATGCAATTATTATACCGCGTGAGCCGTTTATCAATTTTCCTTTCTCCCCCACTCTCCAAGAACAAATGAGAATGTTCTGGAATATCCCCCCCCCCATCAACCTCCGTCCTGTCCCATCAGCTTCATTGTCACCTGAGCGGGAATCAATACACCTGCACCAATGCACTTTTTCCGTCGGTGCCATCCAGTTCAGTCCAAAGCGAATGTACACCAGCCACTGGTCTGGCATCAATAGGCTGATGAGAGGCGGAAAATTATGGTGATCTGACTCGGCCAAAACACGTGCTCGATGCTCTCAGTAACGGTAAGTCCGAATATCGTTCTTGTCATTTATGTATTCACATAATATGTATAATGTTTGTGTCGCTATTCTGTATTTATCTATTGTGAAGTATATTTTGATCAGATTAACTCGGCGGCGGTTCATTTTTTTCTTCTCTCTCTCTCTCTGCGTTTTAGATCATGGGGCTTGAAAACCAAAGCTTTCTTGTGTCTTTTCTGATCATTATGCTCAACGCTCATCACGTAGTTTCGGCAGGGTGTCAGTAAACACAGCTGGATGTCGAAAATGAAGCAGTCAGCTCAAATAACCATTAAACTTTAAGCAAGTCATTATGTTTGTCCAAGAACGGCAATAGCGGCGAGCTGACCCAGACTTCGAAAATCTCCTGGGACAGTAGTTGTGAAGTGAAGGTAGTGTCTTTGCCATTGGGCAACATAGGGAGCTCAAGGACAAGCGCCTTATTTCTAAAATTATAAAGCGGTGACCAGACACCACAGATGTTGTTTCACCCAATGAAACCGTAGTTAAAACGCGGTGACAAAGTTTCTTGGGGTAAAACAAATAAGAAGTAGAGCCCTCGGGGTCTTGCCACGTCTTTACAACTTTGGAAACAAGACGCTTTTCCTTGCGTTCCCCATTCTGCCCTCGTGAAACTTCTTATTCTTGCTTCATAACTACGGCCGCTGGAAGCGATCCATGAACGAAGGTTTTCAAAGAAAGAAGATGGCAAGATGCGATTTGCCACCGACTCCTCTGACGTCTTTAACTTTCCATTTCGTTGTTACGTAAAGCCAGTTATTTCCTCCCATTATGCATCGTTTTGCGTATCGTTCCAACAGCACGCGATCCTGTTCTTGTGTTGTGGCCATTGGTATCCACTCAAAACTGGTCCTAAACCTGCAGTTACGACTGTCACCGGTTGCCCTACATTATCAGCCTCTTGCTGTTACAACACCTGCCGCTGGGAGGGAGGAGTGAGTGCTCGTGAGATGAAAGGCCGTGGTGTACACCGAACTCCGCCTTCAGTTTTATCCCACATCCAATCTTGGGAAGCTCGCGACAGTCGTCCACGTTGCCCGCAGGCAGTTTGTAGAGCAGTGCGACCACAGACTTCTTTAATAAGTCTATGAGTGCGAGACAAAGACAGCCGTGTGTGTACGAGCAGCCGAGCAATATCGGATATGTTTCACGGGAAATGAGTATAGACTGTCCACCCACCAAGCCATTTTTTAACAAAATAAACCCTCGCAGGTACGAACATCTATCTGTCAGTCTATTTATCTCTGATTTTTGCGCGTATATCTCATCGTCAACCAAAGAGAACTCGTTTCTGAACAGGTGTATACCACGCAATATTAAGCTCTTGGTCGAACTACAGTACAACAAAGATCAGCAAATCTCAGCCTTTAAATGTCTCAAGCAAAAACACCGTGGCTTTTTTTAAAAACATTATTTGTAAAAAAAAAATATATATATATAGGGATACATTCGCAAGGTAAGCAGTAGCAGCACTTGTCCCTAGTCCCGATGGCTGTCGCCGCCATAATAAAAACACCGAATTTCATACCTCTCATCCGATTACGGTCGGTGCGGGGCGAACAAAGAATAAACACGGGGATTAATCTTCTGTGTCTGGCCGCCCCGACACCAGCCGACACCAGCGGGCACCAGCGGCACTCAAGGGCTTGCTACTCGCAGACTACCGTGGTCGTGTCAAATGGCCTGCTCTCGTTTTATTAGGTTTTATTTTGGGGAGGATTACAGACTTACTTCCCCTTTTGTCGACCGCGGGAGGAAGAAGTAAAGGAGGAGGAGAGCGACTTCTGCAGACATAATAGTGTCTGCATGGCTGACTGTACCGCCAATTAAAACGAAGCAGGAGTGTACATCTGACATTACCACACGTGGGGTCGTGTGTGTGTGACAGCGTGAGGGGGAGGGTAGTCGGTGTACAAACGACGGTCTTCCTTTTTTTTTCCTTTCGTTTATGTCCTTTCGTCAGTCTATACAAACCTTTTCTCTCTTTTTCTGTAGCTGATCTTTCTTTTAATAAGCATGCATGTCTTTTCTTTTATTCTACCGTTCTTTCCGTTTAACCATTTCTGTCGTGTAAGGTATGTTTGGTGGCGCGTGCAAGAATCTCTGGAGGTCTTTCCAACCCCGGGGTTTCTGCAACATGCCGAGCACGCTAAAGGCGTGAAGGCGCGTGCTGGTCCGTGGAAGGTCAGCTGACAGGGGCGTGTCTCGGGTGTTTGATGTCGTCCGCTCCTTGGCGATGCGTCTCGCAGTCAAAGACGACGATCCCGGCCACCCGGAGGACCAGCACGAACGTCAAATGCTGCGAGTCTCCGTGCTGTCTTGTCGAGCTCTTGTCCAATTTCCAGGCATCGCACGAGGTCCTAATATAAACAACAGAATGTCTGAACACAAGCAAACGTTGGCGAGAAGATTGAAGAAAAGGGCCTCAGAACTGTTGTTTATTTTGTTAGCTCCTCTGTTTGCGGCGACACATACACATTCTTCAGTGTCTGCTCAGGACATCTTCTCTGGCCAGCAGTGACCTTCCATAGAGAGCATGCAGCAGGTTGCTCGATATGCTCGCCTTAGTACAACTGAGCTCTCTTCCTGATGGACCTGGCGAGGTCGGGCAAGTGATGTTTCGCTCGTATGGCAAGATGACTGAGCTACGGTATATAGGTAGGACTTATTATCAGAAATAACAAGTGTCTGGGGACTGACTAAGTGGTGAAGAACTAGATTTATTCGATACGCCTGACTATGAGGACAAAGTGCTTTGCGTAAAGTGGGCGAAATAACTGGGCTAGTAACCTCAATCCCCATTACATAAAATACGCGAAGACAATCCCTGGACTTCACTCCAGAAAATACAGAATCTCTCTCCCTGTCTGCCTCTTGATTTTTATAACGATTTCCCCGTCTGCCTGCCCGCCTGTCATTCTCCAAGGGATAAAATCCATGGCTTTTTTTTCAATGTTCATACATAAAAAATAATTTATTGTCACAACTGCAATTTGTTTGCCGGCCCGACTCCCTCAGAGGCAATCAACTCTCACGTCCCATGAGATGCCAGTGCTCTGCACCGAATCCGGCTTATGCTCCCTGAAACCTGCACGTGCGGTTGCTACCGACAACGACAACACACATGCACAGCCGGCAGGATTGCAAGAGCGTTGTCCCTCCACCACCACCACAATCCCCCCCCTGCCCACTCTCACCTCCCACAAAGGTTCTCCAGCCCCTCCTCTTGCCCGCCCAGAGCTGCAGGGAAGAATCTTTTTCCAGTAGGTTGACAGGGACAGGCTCAGGGCGCTCTGTACCCGTGACACCGACATGTGCCGAACAAATCGCTTCTCCTCTTGGTCCGCCCGCTACAGGGAGATGTTCGACACGACAACCTGTCAGGGACAAGAAACAGGAGACGATGGTTGACGGTTGGGAAAACGGGTTTGCTCAGGACAGAAAAACGGACGGACAAGACGAGATGAAACGAGAAAAGTTCACACGTGAGAACATTTTTACACAAGAATATCTCTTCGGTTCCACATTCTTAAAGGCAATAAACATGACGATGCTGCTGCTGCTGCTGCTGCTGCTGCTGATGGTGAAATTTTTGTCAGATAAACGCTTAGAGTATGAATGTTTCATACACATTGTACAAATTAAACAACTAACGCAACACAAAATCCCCCAAAACAAATGAAAGGCGTAATTAACAAACAGGTTGCATAAATGACACTGCAATGTGCGTGCTTTAGTCCGTGCAAACAGCTGTTGAAATGAGGTTGTGGGCAGGTGGTGGTCCTGTTTCATGTACCTGAACGAATTGTTTACCGACTGTATTTCGGAGTCCTGTCACAGTAAACAAATTCCTTCTGAAACCCGCCGGCACCTGTAGGCAGCATGAGCGAGACATTGTATTTTTCACTCATAAAACTGTCCGTATGACTCCGTTTACCTCTCAATTTTATGTACGCAAAGAAGACACCAAGGATAGCACAGCCTAGCTTAAACCTTTCATTCCCAAACCTTTCATTCCCAAGTTCCGAAGGGGGAAAAAAAATCAAACCCTCAGACAATTGTCTTATTCTTTTTGTCTTTCTTTTATTTCTTTAAATGTCACAAATCACCTAAATCTGCTTTCAACTCGACATTTATTGACTGCCTTGAGTTCTTCTCGTCAACAGCAGACAAACTATTCTTTTCTGTGGCCGGGATGACTCTTGGGAAATGGCCGAGTAATTTAAGGAAGTTTTTTGTGTACGTGTGATGATAAAAGGGAAGCAATCATGGCCCGAGAAACAGCCTTGACATCACAAATCGATCAGTTCCTTCTCAAGCATTCCTTCCTGCCATAATCTTAAAGTTTGGATATTTTAAAAAGTTTTCTTAAGAACTGTTTGACATCACCAACACCCTGACATACTCAAGCATGTTTAAAATCTTATCATGAACATAATAGCACGATTTACTCGAGTTATCATCTCATTGTTGTACATATTTAACATGTTCATATTGAAAATTTGTCTTGGAAGACTGTTTTGGGGCTAGTGAACAATTGAGCAAGTATGTAAGATGATTTAATCTTACATAAGCATTAACCAGCTATGGGTAGCGACTACTGTCATCATAGTTCATTCCATTTGGGTTTTTGCTGTCACATATAAAAAAATTGCATCTTAGAAAACAAAAAGACTTTTTCAATGATTCTGTGATCGGCAATATCCCAGAGCCATGCAAAAGAACTTTATGTATCTGTGTATCAGACGGTTAAAAAAACAACAACAAACAAAATGAAGGATTGTAGGCATCCAGATATCTAAGAGAGTGAACATATGTGATGAGGAGAAAACAAGCAATGGTATATGGTTAAATAGACATTACTGCTCCCTAAATTAGTTCTGCTTGTTGAACAAATCTTCATCGACAACAGATACATTGTAGAATTTGTAACATAAAAATTATAATGCACACCCGCAAACTTTCACGAGCAATTAGATACAACAAACATGTTCCAGAATGCGCAGACTAGCATACACTTTGTTGCACGCGTACATTAACCAAACAGCTCATTTATTTTATTTCAGACGAAATAAGGCTGGTAAACTTGCTCGTGGACCTCCGACACGGAATGTCAGCGAGAGCTCTCTACCCGCTTCCTGCTGTCGCCCACCATGTCCTCCACCCTCTTTCGTCTCCCACCATATCCTCCACCCTCTTTCGTCTCTGTCAGGTGTCTGGGGATTAGTAAGTTGGGATCTGGTTTCTCTGTCCAATTAGTTGCCGTCATTGTCGCGGGAGGACAGCTATCAACCCGGTGCCCTTTCTACTGCTGTCAGTCCGCCGTCACAGTAGTCCTGCCTGAAGGGTACACAGTAGGGAGTTGTGGGAGGGGTCCCGGCGAAAACGGGACACAACTTGTTGTCATTTTTTTTCGCTCACACGCGTGTGCATTTTTGTGCTTGTGCTAATGTGTGTGTGTGTGTGTGTGTGTGTGTTCATGTTGTGTATAACCAAATTACTGTTTATTTTTTTGAAGAGTACTTTTCTACTGAAATAGCGCAATAAACTACAGAGTGAGAAAAACGAATATGTACAAAGTATATTCATTATAATAATTATAGGAGAAAGTGCCTTATGTACAAGGATGAGATTGGCGCAATGAAAGCACAGAGCTCCACCGAGCCCGGTCCAGGGGAGGAAACTACTGCCAATTTTTTTTTATACGTTTTTAGTAGCAGTTATGTCCCTTTGCTTGTTACCTTAGCCAACTCGTTTTCACTCGGTCACATGTTGTCTTGACATTATTTGACAACGCTGAATAAAGGTTTAATAGAGGAGTTTAGATGAACCTATGAAAATAATAAAAATATAAAATGACATATGATAGTTTAAAAAATCAGAGCATTTATACGCAAGGTCACACACTGTGGCGGAGTGTACTGTGTACATCAGCAGCCACGTGACTCGATTCTTGAAACACAGCCAGACCGCATGACTGAGCATGCCGGTGCTCACTATTTAGAACACACACACACACACACACACACACACACACACACACACACACACACACACACACACACACACACAGACGAGAGGGGCGAGTGGGTTCGGGGTTTGGCGTACCAGAGCCCGCGGCTGTGAGGGTGGCCCGGCCTTAGTGGATTATTTTCCTTCTTCGTTTCCTTTTTTCTTTCTTTTAAAGAAAGGTTGACGTAGCATTCCTCACTCTGGGGATGTTTTCTATGGAGACACCCCGCAAGTTTTATCCTTTACCGTCAGTTTTCCTCATTTACTAACCACTCAGGTATAAACAACTCTATGTTCAAGTGGTGATGTAGATCCTAATGCACTTGTCCTAATGTTTGCAGGGACCAGAAGCTGACCTGGAGCGACGTTGCAAGACTTGCTGCCGACAGACAAGGATGGAGGTCTCTAGTGGATGCCTTATGTACCACCTAGGTACGAAGAGGAGTAAGTAAGTAAGTAAGTAAGTAATGTTTGCAGTCTATATCACGTTACTGAATGAAATGTAGATACTGACAATCAAACTAGAAGCATATTATTATATACTGGGAAAAATTAACGATTACAATTACAAGGGGCCTAGAGAGGCTGCCCCGGGGCCCTTAAAGGAAGTCCCCCCCATGGGCCCGTGTTGGCTGTCGGCGGCCCTGTCCACCCCCTACACACACCTCGAACAGACACTACTAAATTCTATCTAATCCTTGGTTTTTTTTCTCTCTCTCTCTGATTGTGATTAGTATCTATTACTTCTTAACGTGGGCTAGTTTTCATAGAGACCGAAAGCCGCTTGCATCCTACGAGCTAGCATCAAAGATTTTATATAAAATATCATCTTCGCTAGGGATGAAGATCACGACTCCGCGCTTGCACACGTCTGCAGAGAGCATGGTATTAACCTCTCACGCTCTGTGACTTCCCCATAGTCAGTCCTGACCGCTTTACCTCCTTGAATCTTCTAGAATCTAGCCGCACTTTGTCCCAAATTAACCTGACATCGAGCGTTGTGTGAGGGCGGTAACTCCCACCTCTTTCATGACGTCACCTTACTGGGACTCGCTACTAACACGCGGTCTCTAGTCGTGTGTCGTGTACTGGGAGCATTACGACATGCTTCTGTCTGATTCCGTTTGCAAATCCATTTATCTGTTTGTTTGATTATTTATTTATGAAGTCTGTTCTATTTTTACTATGCATCAAGTGGATTGATATATTTATGCTAATTGCTGCTTAGCGCGAGACCTGCACGAGGGATCTCTGTCCTTCTTTCCTTTGACCTCTCGGGTGTCAAGTGAGTGAAAAAGGCAGAGATCAACTTGCGGTGGCAAACAGCAAATTGTTTATATGTCATTATCTTGACTCAACAGTCTTACATTTTATAGTGCTACAACTCTCTTTCCTTTTCACTGCCCCCCCCCCCACCTTACAGCGAGTGGACTGTAGCTGAAACTGTAAAACAATGATGAACGAGCGTTCACTAAATTTAGGAGGATCAAGTGTGGTTCGATGAACCACAGGCTTGTTTTATAAGAATAAACACTTGAGACTGATAATTTAGGCGCACTTACTCGCGATCGAGCGCTCGCGCGCGCGCACACACACACACACACGCACACACAAACGCGCACTTACACACGCAAGCAGGCAGACTTAGTGACTCGGTAAAGGCCAAACCTTAAAGTGACAGACTGGCAATGATCCAAAGACTTGCCATGAATGTTAGGTTCATTATGCTTAAATTAAAATGTAATCGCCATTTTGAAACAACTTACCTTCATTTATAGATGTAATCACCCTAAACGCAGAACCGAGCGTTGCGGACTTTCCTGCAGCAGTCAGCGAGTTCAACCAAAAAAGTAGCAAATGCTGCACATGAAATTTTCATGTATGGCTGTTTGGTTTTTTTCCTGTATTTTTTTTTTACTCCTTGATATCACTGCTTGATGTACTGTACTTGCAAACATCCTTCAATTGTTTTGAAAGATAATTGTTTTTCCGTTTGTTACCACACGAGGAACGCGAGGCAGACGATAGTTTCCTAAAGTACGTTGTCAGATCCCTTTTCCATCTTCATCTTGTTCCTGATTATGATCTAGCAGAGGTTTCAGGTGCCTGTTCTTGTCGAACTTGGGATCGACTTTCATTGCTGTTCCTCTTGAGCTGGACTGAGTAGGATCACCTGATTATGACAAAGCTTGAATGGTTGAATCTCCTTTTACAGCCTCTAACGTTCACTATATTTACAACGGGCTTCTCAAGTCCTCCTTGAAACGACCAGCAATTATTAGGCTAACAGGCGATCTCATGGCTGCTCATTCTGTCTGCTGATAGAAGTTGCCCTCGTATGTGAAGTAAGCTGTGGTCAGGCAATAGTTCGGGGGTTAGTTGCACAACATGTTTCTTCACCTTAAAACTGTTTTAAAGAAGGAAATCAAGAAACCGTTTATTTTTCAAAAATCGCCCACATGCCAATTAGACTCGCTGCACAAAAAAATGTGCTGACGGAAACGAAAATCTGATTTAAAAGGGGTTTTCGTATTTTTGAAAAAGTTCTGAAAATATGTTGTGCCTTTCTAAACAGAGTTAAAGCCTAAAAGTGTTTAAAATTAGAAATGTGTCAAGCAACTGGTCCCAGAAGCTCATAGATTTGGTCAGGCGACTGATTAGTTCTTTTTCTGAGGGTAGCATCATGCTCAAGTAGTTTACTGGAACTGTTACATAAAATACACATAATACATCTAATGCGTTTAACTATGGATATGCAAACAGTAAGGGAGGTTATAGTAAGAGATAAGGTGAAGGAACTTCTTTGTTATTATTTTCTTTGTTGTTGTTTTGCAAACATTTAGTAATTTTGATACTCCTTGTCTTCTGGTTGGATTTTTGTCTGAGTAGTTCTCCTTAAGTGTGATCCCCATTGTCACTTTTATTTAACTGGAGATCTCCCCACCCAGTATGAGATACTTGAAAACTGGATGGAAGAGAATTGCGGTATAGTAAACAGAAACAGAAAGATACGGGGGTATCACAGTATGGCCAGAGTAAAGTGTAAATCGTGTAAACTACTGCACTCTTCGTTGCCTCCAACCTTTTCCGGATACTCATGACTGGGCAGATTTAGTTCACGCAAGGAAACTGTTTGAAATTTGTTTAGTATAAAGTGAACTGTACCAAAGTCTTTTTATTTTCACTCCATTTTGGTCCAGTGTCTGATAACAGAACAGGGCTTTAACATTAATATCTGAAGCCTTGTGCTAAGAAGACTATAAGGAAAGAGACATTAAAGAATATCTTTGTTTGTGCAGTTCACTTACCTCAGTGACTCGCCACATTTAATAAACAATTATAAAAATAACATGGGTGGGCAAGAAAGTACAATATTAATACAATTAATACAAGTAAATCTTGTTTACAGTAAAACTGTCTGATTTTCATTATTAACTCAAAGAGAATTTTTAACTATTTTGTAGAAACGTGTTTTATATATAAATAATTTATTTTTCCTATCGCATCACTCTCATTTCAGCAAATGCAATACATAGTAAATGTAAAAACAAATAACGATGCACAATCACAGAAAGTTTTGTCTAAAACAATCAGATACTCTAGAGTGACACGATTCCGTGTCCTTCCTATCCAGAATCCATGACATCTAGGAACGGTTTTTTCTTTGAGTTGCAGTTTCAATGTGAATTTTTTTCTCTATAACTTACCTGTACTGAAACTAGGGTTGTAAACATTAGGCAGCTACGAACCGTTGTCTTGGTAATGCTCACCTTTTAGCATTTCAAAAAAGGTTATAAGCAAGCCAGCAACACACCACTTAGTCAAGTTGATGATCTTAGATAATCAGAATGATTGAGTTGAAGACAGTGACTCTGTGGTGAGAAACACGCAGCAGCAGCTGATTCCATAGAATTCACAAGAGAATAAATCAACATCAAGGAAATCTATGACTCGAGGTAAGATAACTCCAGTAGTTCCGTTGTTTGCTGTCAAAGAGTCTAGGAAAAGCCATTTGTTATCACTAACAATCATGGAAGTTAAGTTAGAAAAGAGCTTCAAAAGATGAAAAATATGCAGAGGTATAGAAATCATAGAATGAAAACGAGTGACTATGCCTTGTTCATAAGCCGATTAGCTGGGTTGAATTAATCAGACAAAAAGATACAGCAATAAATAAATATATAAATAAATAAAATCAATAAAAAAATTAAAACAAAAACAAAAAATAACTTGCTGATCTGTTTTATATGGTAGGCCTCTAATAACTTGAAGGATCTCATTTTAAATTTTGATTTCTTTCAGCATGTCAAAGACCAGGTGACCTGAGAGCACTGCTACCGCGGCAAGGAAAAGGGCCGTCACCGTGGAACAGTTCAAGGGAGGCGACCGGCTGGGAGATGAAGTAGAATTACCTGCAACGGAAAACAAGTTCTGAGTTCTTATTACAACAACAACAACAACAACAACAACAACAATACTATGGGTAGTGGTCGTAACTAATTGATGATTAGGGATTATTTATGATGATGGATAATTGATGACGATAGACAATGAGGACAACATCGATTATGGTCATGATGGCGATGAGAGCTGCTAGAGTGTCGTCTAGCAAGATGACGACAATTTAATGATAATGTGAAACTTGATAGCTAACGAATTCTGCCCTTGTGATAGTGTAGCTCAGTAAAAATTGAATTTTGTTTCCGGAACCCTAACTGACTCTCCCAAAAGGCAGTGTTATCAGCCCATTTAATCTAGTCACAGCTAATGTAAGCAAAATTATGGGGAAACATTGTGTGCTCCTTAAAAAAAAAAGAATGTGTACAGCAATCCCATGGGCTCACAAGTCAGTCAAAAAGGTCTGGAATAACACGAGGGCTGCTTGCCGGTTGGCTTGTCGCACCCAATAACACATATAAGCGATGCACACAGAACTTATTTACAGACACTCTTTCTCCATCTTCGTCCCCCCCCCCTCCCTACCCGCCACTTTTCTTCCTCTCTGCTGTGGGAAAACTACCAGTTCACATTCTATTCGTTCTGTCTTACTCATTCAACCCTTAGACCAGACAGAGATTGACTAACTCACTGGTTGAATCGCTCACTGACTGGTTGACCGACTCACTGATTTTAGCTTCTAGAAAAATAACGAAGAATTTATCCCCCTCCTTTCTTCATTTTCTCTCTCTGTCTCTCACACATTTCCTTTCAAACACACACACACACACACACACACACACACACACACACACACACACACTCTCTCTCTCACACACACACACCACACGCGCATTCCCCCACACACGATCACCCTCCCCCCGCCCCCCACACACTTATCCCATTTACACACTCGCGAACACACTGCACAGCTTGCCTTTGTTGCGTGTAAGAGTAGCGGAACCATTCGACCTCCCATCATCAGAAGTCACGTGGGCGGCACGGGCGCTGGCCTCCTCCAGGGTGACGGTCGTGCCATTGTCCTTTGCGGTGACAGCCGTCGCTAGGGCATCATCAACGGAATCGTCATGAGAGACCCCGTCGCGTGACCTCGTTAGCTTCAGACACGTGGGGGAGGCTCCACCCACCACTTCCAGGGGGAACTGACCGCAGTCCAACGCCGCCGGCCACGAGAAGCCGAACCTTTCCAACAAAAAACCACACGACTGTGCCACAGCCTCGCAGGAGGAGCGGCAGGGACGGACAGGGATGAAGTCCTGGCACTTGGGGAAGTACACGGCACACAGTAATGGCCCCAATAACTCCGAGCAGCCAATGTGCACTAGCGGCCGGTACTGGAAGACTTCTGCTTCCGCATCCCCCGGCGATGTCTTGTTGGCGAAGTTAGGGAAGAAAGTGATGTTGTAGGCAGCGTGAGGGCGGCAGAAAGAAGAGTGCAGCGGCTGGCACACAGCAACAGTGTTGTCGCTGTCATCGCTGCCGTAAGTGGCGCTGGCGTCGAGAGGAGGGATTCGGAGGACTAGTAGGACGCTGGTCAGTGCCACCCCGAAGTAACCGCCCCCCACTCGCAGAAGTCCACCCGCGCTGTATTCTCGCTCCATGCTGGATGCTCAAGCCGCGAATAAGGGAATATGGAAAAACAGAACTAGGATTTCTGGTACTATAAATAGCGCGCTGAAATTCGGCAAGCGGAGGCGGGAGGATCTTGTTGAGTCACGGGGTAGGAGCAGTTTTTTATTTTACTTTTTAAAAATACTTGTTTAAAATCAGATTGCAGCTGTAGCCAGGATGCAGTGCTGAGCGCGAAGAGAGGTGCAAAACAGCTTATATTTGTTTCCCTTCTTCCAGTCTACTCTCCTCGTTCTTCATGTCCCACCCACCCTCCCATCTGCCTTCCTCCCTTCATCAGTTGCCAGTCGACGATCTCAAAAGGAAGCAGGGGATTGGCCGGTGAGAGATTAGAAACACACGTGCACCCCTGTAGGACTGACTGCGCTCGACACAACACAGTGCAGCCTGGGAGGCAGCGGCGGGAACTTTGTGACGCAATCAAGCACGCGCGGGGTCACGAGGCTTCTAGCAGCGGCGGCAGTACAAATGGCGAACACAGACGCACCAAGACTGTCGAGCACCGGAAGATTACTGCCAGAGAACTCACTCATTACTCACTCGTTTGTTACTCACGAACGTTCAGACTATACAAAGGTGTGCTCTAAGCAGCTGTGACACACAAACACACACACACACACACACGCACACGCACACACACACACACATGCACACACACACACACGC
>SMMW01000049.1:0-27500 GCA_004794655.1 Marisa cornuarietis | reverse complement strand
GAACAACAACGGCAGCCTTCAAGAGGCAGGGACCAAAACAAGGTGTACGTATGTTAATGTGCGAAAAGCGTTGGGACCAGAGAGCCCTGGCGTTCCCTGTGACTGTCATGTGATGGGTCTGTGACCAGATCGGTGTCGGAGCGAGAACGCAGCCGGCAAGTGTTTGTATGGAGTTAACACTACCCATACATCTCAGAATATTTATCATGTATTTTGTGTAGCTGCCTAGCTTAAAACTTTTCTTTTCGCGGGAACAGGTGAGAAAAACAAGCACGAAAGATGTAAGGAACAGTTTGATAATTCCACTAGCAACCAACAGAAACTGTAAGCAAGTATTCGAATTACATTGCTGAATAGTTCGTTGGAGAAGGTCCCACGGTCTAGGGTTAGGAAACGGTTAATGAACTCAGGGGTGAAGGGTGCTGGTAATCCAACGCTGTGTCGCACTGGTGTTTGCGCTAGGACTACAAAAGTGACACAGACTTGATTGCAGCCATCGAGCGCCTGTCTTCTCTGCTTACCTGTCTTTACGAGGGGCTTTCACCCCCACAGGAAGGCGTTCTTGAGATAACCTGGGTAGCGTACATCTTCTCATATGTTTGTAGAGGTATACGTACCCCACTTGCTCATTTGTGCAGCTTGGCGAGGATAATTTGACAGAAGCACCGCTATCTGATTAATTTACCAATTTAGTTTCTTGTCCGCCAGGGACTTATGACAACCCTTAAATGTCACACACACACACACACACACACACACACACACACACACACACACACACACACCCCTTCTCATTCTCTCACACGCACGCACGAACAAAAACACACTTTCACACACCCTTACACACTCTCTCTCTCTCACGCACGCACACACACACACACACACTCTCTCTCTCTCTCTCACACACACACACACATTACTCGGTTTGTTAGTGTGTACTGTCACCAACCTCGTGATATTTGAAAGCTGACTTTATCAGGCATCATTTCTGGTACTAACTTGTACGTGCAGGATCAGGTTTGTTTTAAATTGGAAATGGGTCAATGAAAAATTAGCTTCCTGCTCAACTGTAATATAAACTAGGATTCGGTTCTTAATTTATTCAAACCGACGACTGACACATCAAAACTATTTGCTCTCAAACGGCGCATTGGTGAGCAGTCTCACTCTTGCAGACATGTTACAGATCGCGAAACCAGGGACGTGGCTGAATAACGACAGTTTTAAAAATTTCTCCCAAATAATCTTACAAATAATTAAAATTAATTTTAAAAAGTGCTAGTTCGTTCTTGCTGATTGCTATCTCCTTCACTATTTCAGCTTGAAAACTTGATGAATACTGACGATTTGAATCGCTTGCGATCAAAATTTCCAACCAGGGCAAAATGATGAGCAAATAGCTCATTAATTCCAGCTTGATATGTTACTTCTCTGTCTCTTTGGAAAAGAAAACTGCACCCGAAAGTACCTCTTCAAACACGTTCAGACCGTGAAATGATCACCAGATTAAGATACTGATTTAGTCTCACCTCACGGTTCAGAAGAATGCCGACCCAGATGATGAAGATGGAGAGACCGGCTTGCGAGTTGGCCATGTCAATGACTGTGTACAAAGAGAAGTCAATCTGCAGAGAGGAGCTGGTGAAGCCGTAAGCGACAATAAGCATGGTTACCATCAGACCAATGTAGGTGCATGCGATGAAGTGACGCATGTAGCCATTAAGAGAGGTAATCAGGCTGCACAGGTCTCTATGGCGGACACGAAACGCTTCCAACATGTCCGAATCAGCGGCCAAGCTCGTCGCGTCGGACTCTCTCATCTCTGCCATGAGTCGCTTGCTCTCGCGTCGAAGGAAAATGGAGAAAATCACGAACGCACTGAAAACGGCCATTCCGTTCAATTTGAAGTAAGTGACTAGAAGTGTCTTCAGGACACCCGAAGCCTCTCCGAAGACGGGAAATGCACGAGCTGTCGTTCCCGAAGTGTTTGTCAACCTGTGCAAGGTGAGGTGCAGCAGGACTGCTTTTGTCTCACTGGCTATTACATTAGCAACGAACGCTGTTATAGCAACCACGAACGCCACACAGCAGACTAAAGAGCTTCGTGGTTGTTTGTATCTATGCAGGTAGCTGGCCACGATCTTGCCGAACTTCCGCAGGAAGCGAGAACCATCGAGAGGGAGAGTGATGGCAAGGAACAGACCTGAAATGCTGCCCAGTAAAAGGAGCGCCTGGTTTATGAAATGTTGCCCAGTGAAAACCAGGAAAAAGAAATTGACTGAATTGTCCAGAACATCCAGGATGAGAAAAAACATTCCAGCCAGGACAAGGCCGCATGCGACGAGCAGCTTCACCCATGTTTGGACCTTCCGCAGACTGGAGCCGCATGGAATGTATACCCCGAAGACGAACAAAATCGCAAACGTCATCCGGAAAACCCAGGGCGTAGAACGTGGGCTCATCTCCTCGGGAGAACGTTGGGGTTTGTCGCCGAACGAGTGGCCAGTTTCGGGTAAAATTTCTCTTGCTCGGAATTGCTTGAAGCTGAATCTTTTAAAGCTCATTTTATGCTTTGTCCTCTCTTCCTCTGATGCAAACTTTCAGAAATTTTTACACAGATTCTTCCAGACTGAAAATAAACTCAAGTCTAGCACTGAGGTGGCACGGAAAACAAACGCTCAACTTGTCTCATCGGAGTTATTTATGATCCAATATCTGTGACAGCTGCAGTAGTCTGCGTGGTTAGCGAGAGAATGGAGGAAGCTACAACAGTCGGGATGACTTAAAACCCGTGAAACTGTCCATTTTCTAGACTAAATTCATTTCTTCCCTCACTCCTCTTTCTCCCCTGCTCCCCGTTTGACCCCCACCACCCCTCAACTTATTGCTTTGCTCTGATTCCCCATCGTTATCTCTCAACATCCTCTTCTCAGTCCCATCCTGTTATCTCCCCCCCCCCACACTTTTTTTTTTTTTTTACTTTATTATGAACTTAAAGACCCGATGAGTTGCAAGCCATTTATTGCTTAATGATTATGTTTAGTGTATAAGTAGCAACTGCGTTCCGTAGATATAAACGTATATACTTCCTGCCGGTAGATTCTAGCCCTTAACAGTCGACATGTTCACAGTCTGGTTCGCCAAGGAAAGAGATTAACCCAGTGACGTCCCGATCTCCTGTGGACTTCCGTGCTAAGAATAATCTTCCCGCTGTCTTATTGGCTGTAACCTTGACGACCTTCACGTAAGTGAGTTCTGCGCATGTCGACGTTTGAAAATGTCTTTCTCTCAAATAGAATACAGAATGGAGAGCATTGCTAGGATCGTGGGACTTTGTACTTTGGTAACAAAACAAAAAATAAATAAATAAATAAAGTAAAAATTAACAAAAGGAATTTGATATTCTAAAAAATATTGCACGCTGTGGGGTCTTTAACCGTTCACTGGTAACCTTTTAACGTTTAATCCCATCAGTCGCGATGTTTTTAGCCGACACGTTTTTTACTATCTCGAATGATATGCAAAGACTACACTAATCAGCTGCTATGGTCACCTGTGAAAACACGTCAATGTAGAGTGCTGTGTTTTCGTCAGCCTGTGAGATCCCAGGTGCTGTCACTGGGTGTGATCGAGGTCTCACGTAAATATTTGAAATGAACTCAAAACCGCCCGACTGCCCACCGAGGTCTGGCCCGGACCGTAATGTTGCAGCAAGAGGTCCTAGTGCATCAGGACAGCTTAATCAACAAAGGGAAACAATTCATGGGCACATCATTATGAGGTCCCGAAACACGTTTAACTTGTGTGCGTGTGAATGCGTGTATACGTGTCGGTATATATGTGGGTGATTTTCTCTCGCTCTCTCTTTATTCAGATATATGGCTCTGTAATGTGTTGATATGTGTGTGTGTGTGGGGGGGTGGGGGGGAAGAGGGCATGTGCCGATGTATGTGTCACGTGCCCACATGTCTCTTAGTCTTTGAAGTAAGCATATCCATAAATGAGTACCATACTGTATAAATAATAAATGCAAAAATTTGTAAAGCGCATACTCACACTCCTAAGGAGCATGTTCTTACAGCTAAAGAACAATAACAAGACATGGGCAACACACAGCATTTTATAATCAGCAACACGCCACCCTTTTGTCACTCATCGTCGAGAATGCTGGTCTTTCTGTGTATGTGAGTGTTGAGTGAATAAAAAAAAAAACGTGTAGCCCTCGTTTTCCCCACCTCATTTATTTATTTTGTTGATACCTTTCGGTACTCTGAACTGTATTTTTTCATGTCTTTTTTTAAAAAGGCGACACATTTTATAACAAAAACCTCTCAAAATAACTTTCTTTGCTGGCCTAAGAAAAAAACTTTGTCGAGCCGTTGTCTCTCGTTATCCTCCACTTTCCGCCGCCAACCCTTCCCTAAAATATCTTCGCTAAAACGCGACCTCGTAGCGTATATCACTTGCTGTGTACCAATCCCCAAGGAGTTACTGTATATTTATGTAACTTCGTGGTTTCAAAACAGCGCGCGACACTTCAGGACGTTGTCTCTCTAGTGCTTGAGGCGCATGCGCGGGACAGTGTCTTTGAGGAAGTGCAGGCGAGGTTTGTGTTTGTTGATCCCAGCAGAAAAGGATGCTCGCGCTTGCCTGCAAGCTTGAATCTGTCGAGTGAGACATTGGTCCTGGTTGGTGCTGTACTCTCGTCATTGATCCACTGACTGGATGTCGACGAGCAGTCAGCGACTACCCGGAGAGAGGAAAGTCAATACAGTGACTCGGGTCACACCCGAAGCCATGTGGACTCTCAGCGTAGGACGTGGGGTGTGTGCTGGGAGAAGAATCATGGTAGGAGAAGCAGTGGCGTAGGAAGATGCTTGGCATTGTGGGGTGGGGGGGGCAAGCTCCATGCTGACAATGAACGACGTTCACATTCTTGCCTTCCCAGTTTTTTATTTTTTTTTTGGGGGGGGCAGCTGCCCCCTTGTCCCCCCCGGTTCCTATGCCAATGAGAAGCCATAACTCCTGGCAGCAGATCGATAGGACCAAAGACCTAAAGAGACTTCATTCCGATCCCGCTGCTATCTTGCCACTGACCATTTCGCATACATCTCGACTTACTCCAAAAATTAATCTTTTGTAACTCAGAAGTGTCACATTCTTTATTGCGTCATGGTGTGATGTAATATGTAGGTCTGCGTCACACGGTCACGTAGCGACTCAAGCACATGCCGCTGTTCTACCTAAGCTTTTTGAACAGTTAACAAAGTAGAAAGGAGTTTGAGCCGCGAAAAGCTACACAGACCACCATGGCTCTTTCACCAGTTAAAGCAAACAGGGCGTCCTGCCTGTGCAGGGAAAAGTCCGTGCCCCGCTGCTCCTACAGAAGGAGGATAGTCAGTGTATTTGCTATCGTCGTGGTGGTAGTGTGTGGTTTGACGTGGCTGAAGGAACGGGAGTTGTCCGAGAACGTCTTCTACCCGCTGTTGGAGCTGTACTCAGCGCACGAGCGAACGTTGGACGGTGCCGCGGTGGTGACGGTTGTGGGGCTGGCAGACATAAGCAACTTATCATCAACCATCAGCGTGACCTGCCGCTTGACCATTGGGAGGAAAGAGGTCGAAAGCGGTTTGCACTGGGACACGAAGGGGACACTTTTCGTTTTACCGGAGCATCGCAATGAGAGGTATGCCGTTTGCTCATCTTAATAACAGCAGAATATTAGTTCTACCGGGCGGCGATCGAGGGTGTGACGACATTCTCAATCCCCGTTTGGTAAGACGCCGCTATCCCAAACCAGAAAGTCCGATTCAACCGGGTGATGCGTGCAGCTAGAAGAACTAGTAGCTGTGACCTACCCTAGGTATAATCGATCCACGGCGCTGTTTGTGAAGGGCGGGTGTGTGAGTGAGCGTCCATGTATGCATGTGTCCGTACTTGCATGCCTGTTTGGGTGTGTCTGTGCACGTAGTCAGTGGTGGAACTGAAATGTATGGGTAGAGTACAGTGTATGCGAAAAGAGAGAGTTTGTGCGTGTTTGTATGTGTGCACGCGTGCGTATTTACTTGCACGTGCGTCAAAGGGGTGTATGCCGCATGCGTGGGTGCGAGGAGAGGAAGTTTCATTTTTATTGGAGTTTCACATCTTAGGTGTGCATACAGTAGTATCGTAGTGGAGTCTTTGTGTGTGTGTGTGTGTGTGTGTGTGTGTGTGTGTGTGTGTGTCTGTGTGTGTGTGTGTGTGTGTGTGTGTGTGTGTGTGCGCGCGCGCGCGCGAATTTTCGTTAAGTCGCGTTCCTCGTGCGATGTCACTGATTTTTAGGTATCCGATCACTGTTAACATCCTTGTCATTTCTGCAGCTATTGTTCAGATACCTCCCAGTATCCAAAACAAGAAATATAATAATTAGCACATTTATATAACGATTTTCTCCAGCATCATCCGGACTCCAAGCGCTTTACAGACCGGTGTGTAATATTATGATGACATTGAGTAAGCGTTTGCTCCTCGTGACTCACACGACTGGTCCGCCTACCATCGATATAATGATATTTACATACTATGACATTTGGCCAGCGTTGATATGTATTCTGATATCGTATCACGTCTTCGACATTTTTTTTTTGATGATTCCTGACAATAGCAGAGGTTCTTAATACATAGGACATTTCCCGGCTTCTAATGATATATTTCATTCATGACGACATTCATTATCCAAACACTTAGTCGACAATGCCTGCTATGGACGTTGCTGCACTTCGATGTATTTGCGTCAACGTGTGTTTGTTATGTAATTACCCTGTGCTCTGTGTCACGTTTTCTCTGGAAATACCGGCGGAATCTTGAACGTATCTGTCACGTATCACAACCTGCTACTTCGAAGTTAAGGGGTAGGGTCAGGCTGTTGTCGCGTATCTCACTCATGCTATCATGAATCTGTCGATGGAGAAAATACTGATTTTTGTTGTTGTTGAAATAATGAACTGGTTGAATGTACGGACTAGGCGAAGGGGACAGACAGCGTGGCTGAATGATATAATTGCTCACGCTTGATGTCCATGTAGCTGTGGTACGTATAAGTGATAGAGGTAGGTCGCGGAACCTAGATAACATGTTATTATTATTATTATTTGAGAAGGGGAACAGCGGGACGTTCCTAAATAGTCTCGTGAGCGTGTGACGCAGACCTGCGTATTACATCACACCATGACGCAACTAAGAAATGGGAGATTTTGGTTCTGGAAAGAACGATGAAATCTTGGTGGAAGGCATCATTGTGTGATGTAATAGTGGCCGACACGGACTATTTAACGTGAAGATCCATGCCGGCTACAAATGTACAGAAATTAATGTAGTCGGTCGGCATGGATCCCACAGAGCGATTGAGTCATTTACTGCAAACCAGGGGAAGCGGATGGCCGAGTGGTTAGAGCGCTGGCGTCCGAACCGAGAGCGCGCTGGTTCAATTCCCGATAAGCGCAGCAAACTTCCCCCAGTCGACCCAGATGACGGGAATGGGTACTTGACTCCTTAGAGGGTTGGGGAAGGTAAGGCAGCGAGGGAGAGGAGATTGGCACCACCCTCATGTAAAAGCTGGCCCCGAGAAAAGTGAGGTCTCTAACACCTCACTCCCCAACGACCTGAAAAGGTTATGGGATGATCTTTACCTTTACCTTACTGCAAACCGTTACTGACTCCACTTCTGAGAGATTGATTCTGCGACAAGCAAGCGGAGAAAACCGACTGGTATGGTTTTAGCAAGAGGTTATTTTGCAAACCGTCAGTGTCTCGACTGTCGAGGATAAATTCTGTGACGAGTCATCAGAGAGAATCTACGTTGACAGCAGAAACTCCGCTGCGAACTAGTAACATCTAGACTACCAAGGGTAGTCCCTACGAGCCAGGTGTTGAGCTGAGGGACAGGACCAACTTGGCTGAACTCCATATTCCGACCTACGGATGTGTCTAACCTCATAAACATCAATTTAGTTTTGAGTTTTGTGTCGTCGTTTCACAATGGATAGCTGGTTACCCGTTCCTCCCTGTTATCTGATCACCGACTCGTCTGTTCACCCGTTCATCACATCTTCGAAATATTAGTCACCGAGTTACCTGGTTGACTGTGTTTGAATTATCACATCATCAGTTTAGTGACGCTGTCGCAGAGTTCATAACGTTTATTATCCATGGTTAATCCCGTTTCATTCATTCCTTTTTTTTTAGACATTAAATGTGGGAATCGTTGGCCGGCCCTTTTTGTTTGAAAAAAGTAAGAGTGCCGCGAGCGTAGCTACATGTAAATGTACACACACGCTGGCATCCATTCATAAGAGCACTCTTCACCCACTTTTTGGGGGGCAAAGGGCTGCGAACATGGTGAACACAGAGAAAGGATAGATTTATATTATCTGTTTCGTGTTCCCTCAGAAAGGCAGTGAACCATGGGCAAGTAGGCAGTGTAGCGTGCGTGCGTGCGTGCGTGCGCGCGCGCGCGTGTGTGTGTGTGTGTGTGTGTGTGTTATTTGTCTTGTTCCTTTGAATCTGGCGGTGTTATTTGTAAAAAATCCTTGTATTTCTCTTGCATATTTTTCTTATCTCGATGTATTATTTTTCTTTATATAATTTTCATTCGTCTAGCTGACTTTATTGTAAGAATGCAGTACATAATACATAAAATTTGCTGACGTTATTCTTCTCGCGCTCCACAGTTAAAAAAACTCGTCCAGAAAAAGTCCTTCAGAATCAAAGGGAGATAACTATCGCAGTTTATATATATATATATATTGAAAGTGAACCTTCCATTGTCCTACATGAAAGAATGGGTCTTCCACAGGGGGGGGGGAAGGTGAGGGCACTTGGCAGTCCAGCATGAGTCCAGCATGAGAGCTCAAACAATGGTAGTTACTAGTAGTTTTGAACCGATTCGCGATTGTTAGTTGTTATCGTCCAGAACAGGATTTGGACTGTAAAGCGCTTTAAAGTTGTTCCTGGTGAGCTAGGTTTTTTGTTGTTGCTCAAAATTTGCTTTCTTGACAGGAAGCAGAGATAAAAAAAACTCGCACTGGCGACTTGAGGGCGGAGGGTTCGACAGATGAAGTGTGGTGATGATAAAGGGGGAGTAGTGGATAGGGAAAGCAGAAAGCAGAAAGCAGAGCTGCTTTAAGAGATGGGCATACAGAAAAAGGGGTGTATAATATTGTATGTTGCCACTCGGCTCAATATTAGCATCATCTCATTGTGACAGATAATCATTTTCATTAAGATACATTGACACTGTGTTTTTAAAAAGCGGCCATTTTTGAACGATAAAAAGTGGCTAGCAAGAACAGTTTCAAACATCGAGGGTTGAAAACAAATTACAAAGACTGGACAGTAGGGAAACAGACAATAGCAAAGAGTGGACTAGGCGATGTGTCTTTGATAATTGCCCTCATGGGTAAAGCTAGTTTAAAAACACTTGTGAAAACAAAACCAAACGGAAAGAATGAGATGCACCACTGAGCTGAAACTTTTTCCGGCCTCATAAGAAAATAGTCCTGGACATATGTCTTCCTTCTTTAATCTATACATCTGTATCAAGTGAAGTGTGAAGTGACAGATGACCTGTAGTAAGCATGGTCTGCTTGTTATGGAGGTATCCAGGTCCTTTGAAGATCCTTATTTTCAGTGTAGTCAGATTCTGGGTGAAGCCTGTAGCACTCTACATATGCTACAGGATACAGTTAAAAATATAAACATATTGTTTTCGTCGTCACTGCTTAATTTTCTGACTGCAGGTTCGGAGCGATACTGATCGACTGCCCCCTTCACGATGGACGACCACGTCCCAACTTCGTGTCCCTAGTCCTAAGCAAGAGGGACCCTTATCTTTACACTGTGCATATTACCTCGCCTGAATCAGGACCAGCCCTTCTACAGATGGCGCTGTGCGTACCGCCCATTTATAGAGGCTACAACAGATGGAGGGAACTCATTGAGACGCTGGAGATCCTACAGCTGTTGGGAGTGGACATTGCCGAAATGTACATCATTGACGTCGGGCCCAACGTCACCTCCGTCCTAAATTACTACGTCAGAAAAGGCTTCCTGCGTTTACACAAGTGGCCAGACCCGCCACAGCCAGTCCACTTCTTTGGCCAGCTGGCTGCTATCAACGACTGTCTTCTACGCATGCGCAATGTTGCCAAGCTAGTCATGTTCACCGACCTGGACGAGATTATCCTTCCCCACAACCACGACTCTTTGTCCGACATGCTGCAAGATGTTCTCAAAAGAGAAAAAGATCCAGATCGTGTTGGCGCGTTCAACTTCCTCAATTCCTTCTTTAGGCCCTCAAATGACTCTGAAGCCCAAAGCAGGCTTCTGAAGAACTCGATCTTGAACTCTGACCAAATTCGTCTTGCCGATTCCCTTGGATTAAAAGCAGTGTCGTGGCTGTACCATGGCAAAATCTTCCCCTTCGCTGACCGCTCTAAATGCATCGTGGACCCTTTGAAAGTGACGATGATGCAAACTCATTTTGTAGGAACCTTTGCAAAAGGCTTCCAGTCAGTCATTGTTGATCCCAGCACTTCGCTGCTACATCATTATCGCTTGAAGGAACATCACGCAGACCTTATTCCAGAAACTTCTGCCTTAAAATTCGTTCCGGAACTCACCAGGAGAGTGCACAGTATCCGGGCTAACCTTGGATTTCAAGTAAAGGACGACAACTTATAGTTGTGGTGATGGAATTCTGTGGAAATCCTTGGACCCAATGTGTGTGTGTGTGTGTGAGAGAGAGAGAAAGAGAGAGAAAGAGAGAGAGAGACTTTGACTGGAGCAAACATTGGTTTGCTTCAGGGGGAAAATTTTACTTTAAAATATCAACAATATTTAAAACAGCTTTATATTTATCATATGAACAAAGAAATGTTCATGTTTCATTTCTGATTTTGAATACTCCATCTGTAACCTGAGTATACATGTAGATTTTAACACGTCAACTCTTGATCTTTAACTGTCATAAAAGGTGAGAGAGTGAAAAAAAGAAGTTTATGTGTGTATTTTGTTTTTGTGTGCGTGTGTGTGTGTGTGTGTGTGTGTGTGTGTGTGTGAGAGAGAGAGAGAGAGAAATCGAGATTGAAGACTGTTTGTAATGGACACTTTTTTAATCTCTAGCATACAATGGAGAGGATGCTATCCTGAAAACCAAAGGATATACCAACCTCTTGATTGCCAACCAATGTATTGTAACCTTGTAAGCTAAATACTATACCAAACAGTATTAATGGTGCGCACATCCTCCTCAGGGCCTGATACTGATCCGGGTATTACTGTGTGATGTTGCACAATAACGCGTTATGCGCATGTTTTTGTCGTGAAGGTTGCCTTCAACATTACAAACATTTCTCACACACGTGCAGTTTTTCTGCGGAAGAGGATCGAAAAGCATGACAGTCAGCAGAAAAAGATCAAATCGTTTTAAAACGTATTAGGTGTGTTGATAAAATCCAGTAATGTTTCTTTTTTCTCGAAACTGTATCCTTTTCACTTGTAGCGGTATCGAATTTTTTTTTAAAGTAAAGCCTGTTTGTCTACTCTTATAAATTTCCCAGATTAATTAAGAATAGAATTATCTCCCTTTGTTGAATGTTCCTGAGTTTAATGACAAGCCGGGGAACTGGGCGCGTGGGTCAGGGTTTAACTCCTGCTACCCACGTCAACATAATTACAGGGAAACAATATGTACAATAATCACCCATCAACATAATCTTTCAGGGGAACAATATGTACAATAATCACATGTCAGGGCCTCTCAATTTCCACCACACAACTCACCAGCCCCCATCCCTGCTCTTCCCCGAACAAAGGACTTAACGACTTGTGAATTAACGTACAATAACAAAAGTTTATATTAACAAATAAAACATGAAAATACATACAATGAAATGACTCATGTAGAGGGTGTCCCAGTACTATCCGTGCTATTGGTACTTCCTGTGTCACATCCGTTAAACTACCATTCGCTTTCACATTCACAGCACCATTTAGCTGAAAGTTGTTACAGATGTTCTCGTACTGCCGGTCTCTCTTGTGGATAAAAACTTTTAATAGCTTTAGCTTGTCATAATACATTTTCACTTTGAACAAGTTATTTTACATATGAAAAAGTAGAAAATATGAAAAGAAGGCGGCTCTGATAACTGGGGTGTGCTTGCTTGCTGGTTGGCTGGTTGGTTGGTTGGTTGGTTTCATCAGACGCCTATCGCCATATTTATTTATATTTTCTTATTGAAAGAATATCGTTTGGGGGGGGGCATCTTTCGAAAAGGAAGTGACCCTATTGAATAAAATACATGAATTTGCTTTCGAGTGTTTTTCTTATCTGTCTGACTTATGGTTTAATAGAAGGAATACGGTGGAGCGGTATATCCTGTGATGTACTAGCAGAAGTAGACGAGTGTGTACAACTGCAGACAATGTAGTCTGTGTCGTGACAACCGTGTGGTCCCTCGGAGGGTCAGGCTAGTCTGTGTTGTGACATTGTCGGCATTATCAAGGACATTCTTTCAATGATCTCAGAAAAAAAACCTCGATTCATGCGTACTCTGATGGCTGAACAAAAAATGCCATATCCAAAGCAGTATGACATACAGTAAAACACCACTATTACAAAGTAATTCATGCAGGCAGAACACAACAACAACAACAACAACAACAACAATAAACCTCTTCAAATATTCCATGGCATCTGCCAGGCCCCGTAGACTTCATGGCCCATCACCCGGCCCCCTAGACTTCCCCTGTTGACAGTTACAACAAAAAGAGATTACTAATACATAATTTTTCTTAAAAAAAACTACAGGAAAAAGTTAACTTATACAAAAAAAATCCGAGATACACAAAAATATGAATACCGCACTTTTCTAGGAAGACAAGGCTCCACTCCCCTACACGTAGTGTCCACTTGCCGTGTCTACTTGGGAAGTGATGCGCTGGCCGGCGACAGTTAATTATATCTTCCTCCCCTCTTTCTTTTTCCACTATCTAAAAAAAAACAACCCTATTAGTCATGCGACAGGTGCGACTTGGCCACCCTCTCTTGCTGGCTGTTACCCACATGCCACCCCTCTGTGACCCCCTCTTTCTTGCATTGGTGATCTTTGGCTTTTTATCAAGGGACACTACTCCTTTAATGTGAGCGAAGTTACGTCCCTTCCAAGGTTACCACAAGACAGCATCTGTCGCTCTTTTTTTCGAGTTTTTAATAGTTTCAGGTCTTTCAAGAAACTGTGACCTTGTTTATTTAGAAAGACCTGCGTGAGCAGAACTTGTTGCCCATCTCTTAACATGAGACGGTCTACTTTTTTTTAGCCAGGCAGTATTGTACCCTCAACAGCTTAATACAAGGTTGTGTTTTGCTAGGTTAGATCGAGCACAATCCAGGAAATATTTTTGACCATTTGAATAAATACACGCAGGATTACAAGTCAAGGATAAGACAACCAAGAGGCGATGAATAGTTTTAGCCGCCAGTAGTTAGTTTATTCCTTGCTGCTCCTCGAGGAGCACAGGGCCGCAACATTTAGCCGCCAGTGTGAGTATCGAATTTACCCAGACTAGCAAGTGAGGTCTCTAACACCTCACCCCCCTATGACCTGAAAAGGTTAGGGTATGACCTTTACCTTTTTAGCCTAGCAAACCTGCTTTAATGACTTCCTGCAAAATCGCTCCTTTCTTTCACTTCAGGTAAATAGTCATGTGTTCAAATGCTTATTACTTACAGACTGACCCCCCGTCGATTTCTTTGGGAAATTAATATTGTGTAATAAATTAAACCTAGTTCTTTGAAAATGATTATGAACGGGTTAGTCTTTCAAATGTCCAATTTTAAACCTCTTTCTTGACCAGGCAAGAAAATATAACAGCAAAAAGCATACACATAAATACACGCCACATTTTGAGGACCAGAAAAATCGCAAAAAACTCCAAAATAAATTTAGGGTTGTGCCTTCTGGATCTGCATGCTCCCTTGGCACAGGTGTCTGAACTCCGAGCGCAGTCCAGACATTTAGCACTCTTTTGATTAATCTCGCAGTGAATTTTAAGGCAGAAGTTTCTGGAACAAGAAGACTTTGCTTGTCTTCTTTTACACGATAGTGATGCAGCAAAGAAATACTAGGATCAACTGTAACCGACCTGAAGCCCTTTGAAAAGTTTCCTACAAAATGGATTTCCATCATGGTAACTTTCAATGGGTCGACGATACATTTCGAGCGATCCGTGTAATTAAAGATTTTGCGATGAAACACTCTGGACACCGTCCTTAGTCCTAACGAATCGGCGAGAAACAGTTGGTGAGAGCTCAAGATCGAGTTCAATTGCAAGGAGCCGACACCGGTTTCAGAATCACTGGCTGTTTCGTAAAAGGCGTTGAGAAAGTTGAAAGCTCCTATTTGATCTGGATCCTGTAGTTCTTTGAGAACGTGCTTTAGCATGTCGGACAAAGAGTCGTGGTGGTGGGGCAAGATGATCTCATCCAGGTCGGTGAACAAGACCAGCTTAGCGACATTGCGCATGCGTAGAAGACAGTCGTGAACAGCAGCCAGCTGGCCAAAGTAGTGGACTGGCTGTGGCGGGTCTGGCCACGTGTGTAAGCGCAGGAAGCCGCGGCTGACGTAGTAATTTAGGACGGAAGTGACGTTAGACCCTACGTCAAGGATGTACATCTCAGCATGATCCACTCCCAACAGCTGCAGCAGCTCCAGCGTCTCAATGAGTTCCTTCCAACTGTTGTAACCTCCGTGAATGGGCGGCACGCACAGCGCCATGTGTCGCTTGGGTGGACCAGGTTCAGGGGAGGATATTCTTACAGTGTACAGGACAGGGTCAGTCGAACTGAGGACCACGGACACAAAATTGGGACGTACTTGTCCAGGAAGCAAAGGGCAGTCAATCAAAATCGCGCCGTACCTGTAGTCACAAAAATCATACAGTCTGTGATAAATACATTACTACGTTTTTACCTGCAAGATAGACCACAAATTTATACAGACACAAGTACGTAGTTAAAATTTTACTTGCAGAAACGTGGTTTTCGTTTAAAATACAATAACAAAACAAAAAAAACAAAAACAAAAAAAAACAACTACGAAATGAGCAAACGATGCGTACACCCCATCATGGACATACAATTTTTCACGGCTTTCGATTAAGAAAAGCTCGGGTAGAGATTAGTCTAATGAAAAAAAATATGCAGAAATAATCACTAAATGACCTGCACGAGTATTCTTTTACTTCTCTTCATTAAATAAATCAACGCAACCACAACCAGAATCAACACGACAGCAAAATCCGCACATATTATTATCACGGGGTAGGCCGTGAATCTTCGCTGTGACTGTGCAATTATTTCCTCTGCTGCATATAATAATAATAATCATAACAACAACATTTATATAGCGCTTTACAATAATAAGAGTGCAGTTGTACATCGTGCTTCACTGCCTACAACACTTTCACAACCTTCAACACTACTAATTATTATTTCTTCTACATCAATCAAACACAAATGTCCGCTCCATAACCTTAACATAACTACCTGCATAGAAATTTATGGGAAAATACTGTAAGTATCCTTTCCTTTGCATCGAAGCAGCGCAATGTCAGCGACACATCATGAGGACACCGATGTCTGCACCATCAGCCACAGGCTGTTACTTTTATGAAATCTCCGTTAGCTTCTGTAGAAGCAGTAGTGGGTGCATCGTGTCTAGTCACCACAAAAGTATGGATGCAAGTTGTTAAGTTAGTGGTGTTGTAAAGCTTAACAAAACATTTCATTGCGCGAACGATTTCGTTACAGTCCTATCTATCGTCGTTATCACATCTCTGTCACGCTTGGTGAGGTCTGTAGGGAGAAGGGCAACGAAAATAAAAGCTGAGTGGATAACCTTGCCATTGTTGTTGTGTGGAAAGAAGGAATGTTACACGCGATGGACATTCAGCCAGGTTACACGTGTTAGTTTGTCACCAAAAATCGTTATTTACGGATATATTGGCATTGACGGTTTTCTTTTTTGACTTCTGTGTGCTCGCGAATGCAAATAAGATCAGTCCTCAGACAGACCACGACAATCATTAACAGTAAGATGTCAGTCTACGCTTATTGCTTAGAAGTTCAGTTAAGAACATAGAGTTAAGCCTAAACGTATAATGATCCGAATATTTTTGTTGTTAAAGACCAACCTGAATGGTTTGCGATGTTTGCATATATCGGTAGATATAGGTGATATAAGACTAACCTGTTAATTATCCGCTACGATTCGCACTTACGATCAACAGGTGCCGCTAACAGTGTACTACGTCACACTAGTGCACCATTTACAACACTAGAAGCCGTCAACACAAAACAAAGAGAGAATGAGCGACAGTTTGGATTATTCGGACGTTAACGTCTGCTTTTCTCGTGCTAAAGTAGCAGTTTTGTTTTCAGAACCACGAGAAATACAGACTTTCAACGTCACAATAACCCCAAATGTCGCTCATTCTCTCTCTCTCTCTCTCTGTTTGGTGTTGACGGCTGCCAATGTTGTGAATGGTGCATTAGTGTGACGTAGTATATTGTTAACGGCGCTCGTTGATCGCAGGTGCGAATCGCGTACTTTGGTAGCGGAAAATTAATTAACGGATGGGTTTTAGAGACTGAAATTTACAGGTTAGTTTTATATCGCCTATATCTACCGATATCTGCAAAAAACGCAAACCATTCAGGTTGGTCTTTAAAGGGTTCACTTTCTGGGGAATATTGCAAGACGTAGGATTTGTCTTTCGCCTTGAGGGCAGCAGCACCTTGCACCGGCCCTGTCTACAAAAGCTGTAGCTCTAGATGAGGTGCTGCTCGTCAGTGAGTTATCTTTGGCAGAAGGCGCAAAAAAAGAGGAGTAGCAATCGCATCATTAGAAATCGCAACTGTTTGTATTATAAACAATGAAGTATATAAGCAAAATCTATATGGTTTGCTATATTCTGACATGTCATGCGCTGCTATACTAAAGTATCCATCATCCCCCCGTCATCTCAGTTGGTTGTATTAATCCTACCTTTCATCATGATGATCAGGTAAAACCGAGACGTTTCCTTGCGTGCCCCAGTAGACACTGCGATTGCCACTTCCGGTCTCTTCCTTGCCGACAGTCAGACGGCAGGTCACGCGAGTGGACGCTATGTGGTCTCTGTTGGTAATCCCCACCACAGTCACCACTACGTTGTCGTCGTCCAACGTTCGCTCGTACGCCGAGTACAGTGTCAGTGTCGGATGATGACCGTACTGAATGACCTCAAACATTATGACTAACTCCTCGCGCCATACCAAGCCCAACACAACGATGGCGATGAATGTGCAAATACTCGCCCTGAAGACATTACCTCTGCGACACAGCATTCTATATTTAGAAGGGAACATTTTGGTAGAAGCTTTGTTAGGACACTAGACAGCCGAATTGTTGCCACTGGAGATGGTGGTTCGCAAGCATTTTTGCTGAACAGACTAAACCAGGTATCGCAGATACAGTTTGCTCAGGTCAGTCATGCTCAGAGATACGCAATTTGCTAGTCGTATCGACACACAAAAAGGTGCCTTTTTCAAGAAGGCTGAATACCCAGCATGTACAAGCACAGTAAAGCTGTCGACCCGTGTTCAAACATTCTGTCATCATCCAGTCAGCAAGCAGGTCAAAACAGAAGATGATTTACGATGATGAATCACGAATCGTCTGTTTACAAAAATGTCGCAAAAAACACAGCCTTGGGCCAACACACTCCTTTGCCTCGATGGCAGCCAGAAACAATCCGTCCAGTCCCAGCTTGATCAAGCACGCCCAAACTGTTCAAGAAAACTTACAACCGACACTCACAAAGTCACTGATAAGAAGGACATAAATATTTAACAAAAGTATTGCACCTTTGGTAGAACTGCTCTGTGGTTGCTCCTGTTGAGGCAGGAAATGAATAACAAAACTGATTTTCATGGACTTTGACATCAACTTACGCGGCACGTCCTCTGATGCTCTACAGATGGTGCGAGGCAACGGCTTTTCCGGTAGGAATTCGTTAAAATTCTTATTTTGTTGTTGCGGTCACCAACAAAAGTGTAGGAGAAAGGAATTGCTTTTCGCTGTAATTTTTTTATGTAGAACAAGCAGCTATTGCAACGATGGGTTTCAGCTTGTCAAGACACGTGTGGTGCTGCACACACACGCCCGACAATTGCGCGTTCTTTCAACAAAACACAAAACGATTGCCTGAGGCTGTCCAAATCATATTACTTCAGTTATCATGTGGCCCAGGACTTACCACCATCAGATATGAACACAGAAATTCTTAATACAACGCCACTAGCAATTTTTAAAACAGAAAAATGGTCACAACAACAGTCCTCACTCCTTCACCTGGAGGTCATTCTTCCATGCGCACTTATCAACGTCTTGATCAATTCCTTCCCACAGTCCGAGTTCTCAATATGTCACCTTTACACAATACACTTTAAGCTTCCATTCTTAGTTATTCAATCCTTAATCAATCCTTTCCCCACAGTTCAAGTTCTCAATAGATATCACCTTCAAATCATACAATTTAGTTCCTCGTCCTGTTCTCTTCCAAATAACAGTCATCAATGACAATACTTAGTTTTACAGTTCAGCAGTCAGCTATATTCGGGTAGTCGCCCTTCCTACCTCCAATCTCCCAGAATTCCACAACTCAAACAGCGCTACTCTACACAAGAACACCAAAGACACATAATCCAAATCGCTCGGATCACCTTTCCCCAAGGGGGTGAAAAATGAACCCTTTGACTGCTCTCAACAACAGAATTCAACAGGCCGTGTCGACGAGGGGGGGGGGTCACGGGGTTAGCAGGGTAGATACTCCTCGGAGACGTAACGGGGCCAAGAATGCCCCACTGGCCTGCTCGCCAGTCCTCAATAGTCGTCAGTTATCCAGCCGCTGCGGGGTCCGGTCTGTTTCCAGACAACGTCGCTTGTCCTCGATGGTAGTACTTTATCCAGCCGCTGCTGGGTCAGGTAGGCTTCTGGTACTGTCGCCCTCACCATTAAGATTACTTCTGGGCGAGGTTTTCCACATAGGATCGCTTTCTCCTTCAATCTCCTTCTCTCTCGCGTGACTCGGCACGTCTTATTCCTTCTCTCTCGCGTGACTCGGCACGTCTTACCCCTTTTCTCTCTTTCTCCTTCTCGTGGTATCCCGGGCCTGAGCACCTTTTATAGGATTTCTTTTCCGACCAACTCCACTGCTGAACTGTGTTCACCAAACTTAACCCTTACTTCTATACTGATCACGTTCATTCCCGCATACACTCTATCCACACGTGTAAGCCATAAGTCGTTAAGGGGTTAAAATAGTTTGAAAAAAAGACTATGGCACGGACTGGTCCCTGACACAGCTGCACCATTGACACTTCAACGTGGATGATACAGTATCGCTCATAGCACTCTTGGAACTTGGAACACTCCGGGGCCCATAACACTGTATTAAATCTGTATTAAAGAAAATCCAGAGACTTCAGGAAAACAATTATTTTACCACTTTTAGTACATTTCAAATAATATATTTTTATTTAGTTATTTTATTACAACTAAACTTTTAAAACAATTAAAATTCATGCCTTTATGTAATTCATTGTTAGCTTTTTAATCCTGTAATATATAATATAAATAAATTAAAAGCTTCAATCTCTACATTTATTTTAAAAACATCTGGCTACAATAGTCATGCATAAAACGATGCCCTCGAATGATTATTTTCACATCTGTTTATGAATTCATAAAATACGATGCATGTTACATGTATCGAATTGCTCGTGACCGTCGTCGTCGCTATCGTCATCCACAACAGACCGAGTAACTGCCGTCGACTTTTTACGCGTACGTGTAGAGGACGACATTACACATACCCGTACCCGTCTTGTTTGCACGTCGCGGATCACAATCTCTCTAAAAAAAAGGCAATTCAATCGCGGATGTTTACGGGTGACAGTCAGTTATTTCACTTTCCGAACCGTACAGGACCGCACCCGTGCTGGTTAGCTTATGAATGGGTATCCTAGGGTTTGTCAGTGAGGTTATTTTACAGTCTGGGAAGAAAGGACCGAGGAGCGTTAACTTGCAAATTTTTCAGGTAAAGTGGCAGTAAATGGGTATTATAAATTCTTCTCTGGGGTGGGGGTAGGGAGATTGTGAAAATAGAAACAACTACTCGCCTGAGAACAAGTTTGTAGGCCAAAGCAGTCCTGCACTAGCTGCACTCCGCTGACACAAATTAGGACTAAATTAATGTTAACTATGTCTCCTTGAAGTATGTGGGCGATGTGTGTAGATGCGAGTGAGCCTCCGCGCATGCGTGTGTGCGTCGTGCTCGCACACGTGTTTGTGTAGGTGTACACATGCAGTCAGTGGGGAATCTGAA
Organism: Marisa cornuarietis; assembly: GCA_004794655.1. NCBI lineage: Eukaryota > Metazoa > Mollusca > Gastropoda > Architaenioglossa > Ampullariidae > Marisa > Marisa cornuarietis. The sequence goes on along the minus strand of SMMW01000049.1, from coordinate 7,034 downwards.
AAGTGTGGGTAGTGTATCGTGTAAGTGAGAGAGAGAGAGAGTGTGTGTGTGTGTGCATTTGTTTTTCCTGTGTATGTGGAAGGAGTGTGCACCTCATGTATGGATGCAAGGAGATGAATTTTCCATTTTCTTTCACACTCTATTTCTTGGCTGTACATGTAATAGTCTACATATAATAATGCGTGTAGTGATGTCCGCGAGTGCCGGTGTGTGTGTGTGTGTGTGTGTGTGTGTGTGTGTGTGTGTGTGTAGTAAGAGGCAGCCATCATTAAGACACGTTCTCCGTCCAAAGTCACTTGTCAAATAAATAAAGTACACGGGGGAGGCAGTAACATGGGCAACATTTACTCCAAAGAAAGCTGCTTGGGAGCAAAAAGCAACCTGAAAGTAGCGTCCAATGACTGAAAGCAAAACAACAAACAAACAAAAAACACAAATAAAACACAAATAAAGAGCAAGAAACCGGTTTCTCTGAAAACTATGTTGATATAAAGGAATGCGATAAGTAATAATCCCCAGACTCAACGCACACGACCCAGACGGGAAATTCGATGAATTTGCCGGCATGAGAGCTGATTAGGGATTCAGCCGGATGATATGACTATAAGGCGAGGCCCGAGTATAAATTTACAGAAGGGATGGAGAAAGTTCCTCGAGCGATAATTTGAAAGCAGCGAGTGAGAGAAAGAGAGAGAGTGTGTGTGTGTGTGTGTGTGTGTGTGTGTGTGTGTGTGTGTGAGATGTGCAAGAAAGAGAATTTCAAAGCTGAGGTCCATCCCTAACCAAGCCAACTGTTCTCGTCTTTTTGTTCTGCACATTGTGATTTTTATATGCACGGTGAATTGCATTTACGCGATGTAGGAATATTACTACATGGAACACATATTCTGACAGTAACCTATGCCATAATGTTTTACGCCAAGTAAACACATCAGTTATTGACAGGAAAATGCAGAACAGGGGTTCATAACCGTTTATCACTCCAAAGCACTCACGAAATTGTGTGCCTAACACTTCGGTCAAGAGGCAATTCGTCATCACAAGAGATGAATTGATTACACGTGCAGTAAACGCGAGCCCAGCGCCTGAAAGTATCTCACGCCTGTCGTCCACACAATCGCTTTCTATGTCCTCCTCTCACTGTCAGTGACGGGTAATGAAAACTGCTCTCAACCAACATCAACAGGCTCTCTCTCTCTCTCTCACGCGCACGCGCGCACGCACGCACAGAGGCGCGCTCTCTACCATCCTTTCCACTAGTGCAAAGTTCTACCGCTACTTTGCAGCTGTTTGCTGTTAGCTGTCGTTCTGTTATAGAAATCCAAGGGCTGGACAATGTGCACTCACCTTAGACGTTCCGAAGATAATTTTAAAGCAGATGATCCAATAATAAATATTTCAGTGTCTTATCTTACACGCCGACAAAGCAAAATGTAAGTCACAAATAACGACTTTTTTATTACCAATAAGAAAAACAGCACACGGACCGAATCACCACCGTTTATACACACACACACACACACACACACACACACACACACACACACACACACACAATCAATCAATCAATCAATCAATCAATCAATCAATCAATCACTAACTCGCTCTCACAGAACTCCACCATTACTTTGTAGCAGGTGGCTGTTAGCTCTTACTGTGTTCAATAAAACCAACAGCTTTCCAAACACTGTGCACTCTCTTTATAAGTTCCCGGGAAAACTTTAATGCAGAAGTTTCTAGAACGAGACTTTCTTTATCTTCTCTAACACGATAGTGATGCAGCAAGGAAATGCTAGGATCAACAGTGACTGACCTGAAGCCCTTTGTAAAAATTCCTACAAAATGAACCTGCATCATCGTCACTGTCAGCGGGTCGACGATGCATTTCGAGCGTTCAGTGAAGGGGAAGACTTTGCCATGGTACAGTCCCGACACTGCTTTTAATCCAAGGGAATCGGCGAGATGAATTTGGTCAGAGTCCAAGGTCGAGTTGAGAAGCCTGTGTTGGGCTTCAGAGTCACCGGATGGCACAAAAAATGAGTTCAGAAAGTTGAACGCTCCAACATGGTCTGGATCTTTTTCTCCTTTGAGAACATCTTGCAGCATGTTGGACAAGAAGTCGTGGTGGTGGGGCAAGATGATCTCATCCAAGTCGGTGAACATGACTAGCTTGGCGACATTGCGCATGCGTAGAAGACAGTCGTTGACGGCAGCCAGCTGGCCAAAGTAGTGGACTGGCTGTGGCGGGTCTGGCCACTCGTGTAAACGCAGGAAGCCGCTGCTGACGTAGTAATTAAGGACGGAAGTGACGTTGGGGCCGGTGTTTTGAACGTACACGTCGGCGCGATCCACTCCCAATAGCTGTTGAAACTCCAGCGTCTCTACGAGTTCCTTCCAGTTGTTGTATCCACTGTGGATAGGTGGCATACATAGCGCCAGCTGTCGTTTGGGTTCACCAGCTTCAAGGTAGGTTATTCTTACGGAGTAGAGATAAGGGTCGGTTAAGTTTACGACGACGGAGACAAAATTGGGGCGTGGACGTTCAGCAAGCATGGGGCAGTCAATTAAAACCGCCCCGTACCTGTATGCAGGAAATGTACACAATCAATGATAAAAGTTATTTGCTGTAAGGTGCGTCTTTAACTAGATGTGCCCCTGTATATAGTTACCATGGATTCCATCCACAGTTTCAGAAAAAAGTAACAGAAAAAAACATATCTTGTTGTTCCAACAACCCGACTATTAACTTAGAAACGATGACAAAAATGAAGTTACTTGCAAAATCTGTGAACTAAGCTCCACCCGGTAAGTGGCTTAATTCACTTTGTAATTATGCGAGAGACAACACTCAATGTGGACAAGAAACAATAGTAGCTTTAGTGATTCATAGGCAAAAGTAACAAATGAAAAGTCTTAAGTATCTGAGTTGGCTGTAATTAAACACTAGTTTAACTTGATAGTTAACAATTGTAGTGCTGATGATTAAAAGGTAGCAACATAAAAACAGAAACACAAAAAGTAATGGCCATACACGTTTTATAAAAACATTTGCAGACGTGCGACTGTCATATAGATAATAGACTACAATAGACAAAAGATGATGTGAAATAAAAAATAGTATGCTATTATACATGTTTATTTATTTATATAATCAACACATATAAACGATTACTTTTTTTCCTACGCAGGAATAAAGAAAAATGTACCTTTCGCTGTGATGTTCCGGCAAGACCAAGAAGTTCCCCTGCGTGTCCCAGTACAAGCTGTCGTTACCAGTTCCGGCCTTTTCTTTCTCGACCCTCAGACGGCAGGTCACGTGGATGAATCCTACTTTGTCTCTGTCCGCCAGCCCCACAACCGTCACCATCATGGCGCCATCCAGCGTTCGCTCGTGCGCCGAGTACAGCGCCAGTGTCGGGTGTCCCTCATCGTACCGGACGACCTCTACAGTTGTGGCCTTCTCCTTCTTATCGTCTTTCGTGAATGTCTCCTGGCTCTTTTGCATCCACACCGAACCCCATACAGCAGCGACAAAGATGAGCAAACATATCGGAAGAGCCCGCCTTCTGCGCCAGAGAGAGGCCGCGATGTCCTTGGAAAAGCAGGCTGCCCTGCAAAGTGCCTTGTTCCAGCAAATGATGGCCATGTCGAGTGGTGAAAAATGGTGAGCAGCTGCAGCATAAATGAAAAGCCGGGACTGTCGTGTGCAGCCAAATCGATGCTGTCGAGAGAGAACAGTGATATTCAACTTCCGGCAGGAATGGCGGTAGTTGACATCGTGGCAACAGCAGGTAGCCTTTTTCTCATATCGGTGTATCCGTTATACGGTCATATTCTTATTCATACAACCTACAGAGACAGACGCATTGAAAGACACACGCTTCACATATATTAGAGACACACACTAGATATGTACACGACACACATCAAGTAACACACGACACCTGAACAGATGCACACATCTAGGGTCACATGCCAAATGATAAAGTGGTACACACATATACAGTTGTCACGACACGGGTGGTGCTGCACACACACTCACGCCCGACAATTGCGCGTTCTTTCAACACAAGACAAAACGATGGGGACAAAATGATGGACAAACGATGGAACAAACGATGACAAAACGATGACAAACGATGGACAAAACGACAGCTTGAGGCTGTCCAAATCATATTACTTAAGTTATCATGTGGCCCAGGACTTTACACCATAAGATATGAACACAGAAATTCTTAATACAACGCCACTAGCAATTCTTAAAACTACAGAAAAATCGTCACAACAACAGTCCTCACTCCTTCACCTGGAGGCCATTCTTTCATGCGCACTTATCAACGTCTTGATCAATTCTTTTTTTTTTTTTCCCCTTTTTTTTCACACACCACACATTTTTATTTACACATGCAGCTTATATATATGACAGTTCCCAGTACAAAAAATATAAAAATGTGTAGTTTTCCAGTACCACCCTTTAATTAAAAGCATACATACAAAACTCCAGTTTTCCAAACAAATATCATTAGCAAACATCATAAAATAGACAATCCAGCGTGTGCATACATGGAAAAATAATTAGTTTTCCCATGCAGCATTGTCACCCAATCTTCATAAGCCCATGAACCTTCAGAACATGAGCTGGAATGTTAGATTTTGAAAAAAAAATGCATTATTATCTATATCTGAATACACATTTCCTCTTTATCTGAAATAATGCATGCTTCATCAATTTCAAGAATTGTTTTTTACCATTTACTTGTGCTGAATAATGGACAAGGTGGTGTAAAAGTCTTTTAGATAAATGTAATACTAATCAAATGACAAGAGCAACATTTTATATACATAACATGTATCTTTTAGTAGCAAAAGTATATCTACTCAGTAATTTTAGTATACAGCTTACAAAAATAGTAGAGCAGGCAAAGAAGCCTTAATAAGGAGTATCATACACTTGATATTCATGAGGAGGACAATAACAAAGATATGACATTGACCGGAAATATCTATCACTTAGTAATTTTTAGTTCCCACATTAAAGGAGATATTCCACAAAAGAAACATCTGTATCAGTTGTCCAGATCCAATGATCTCTTAATGCCAAATATTTGTAACAGATGATATGAGATCAAAGATGAAAGCACACCTCAGGTAAAAATAGGACTATTCCCCCCCTTTTTTTATGTCACCTAGGCCCTGACAGTTCATTGAGGCTAAAATGATTGGTGAGTTTGTGCTCATGTTGAGATAATTTCTAAAGAGACAGGAAAAAAGGTACATAACACTAATAGGTATAGCTTTAAATTACAATGAGGAGCATGGCAGTCAATACAAACTTTCCACAAAGGACCCTTCATTTGATTAACAGAGCTTGATGTGTAAATATCTAGTAACAAATGAGCAGATGGGAAGTTAGAAAGGCATAGCAACGGACATACATGGACAAACAAAAACAGACGGATGAACATAAAATTTATGACAAGTCTGACAGGGTGACATAATATCGTCACCATTTTTGCCATGAGCGGTGGTCTAGTGTTTTAGCCTTGGCGGTGAAAGTGTCTAGGGAGCTACTGTAACTTATGTAGGCCAATAGGTTTCTACAAATATCTAGGTTTCTACAAAAGGCTGAGTAGATACATGCGTGTGTGTGTGTGTGCGTTTTGAATGTTGTGTTTTTTTAAAAAAAAGGTCGATTTGCATTATGAAAGAGCTTTTCAACGTGTTCCATTCACGTCCTTACTGGACATCAAAACTTTCTCGTGCTCCATTTGCTATCCTATTGTTACTAATGGAAAAAAAAAAGCTTGGGTTATGTAGTAAGACACACACACAAAAACATTATACTAGATACACATTAAAAAATATCCACTTTTCACATCCAGAATCCATGAGCCTCCATTCTCACCCTCGTACTTATCAACTACAGCTTCTGTCTTGTCTCGGAGTGCGCGCGACATCATAAAATCTGTGCAACAGTGGGCGTATCCTGACCTACCCATTTCAAAAACACTACTTGACCGTATTCCCACTAGAAAGTCTCCTCCCCCTTCCCCCAACACACACACACACACAGCACACTTACCGGCTAGCAGTAGTAGTGATATGAGGGCAGATTGCTATAAATAGTCGGCGGATTTGTCCACAGGAAAGAAGGGGGCTGTCCTTGGTTACACGGAACACTGAGACACAGTGAAGTCACACCATTGAATTATCCACTAGGTGATGTTCGTCAACTGTCATCTTTTGCCAACTGCTGAGTGTCTTGATTCAGTACTTGTTGTGGCAAGTCCTTTGATGCCTTTAGCTGTGGAGTGTCCTGCACTTGTGCTGGGCAGAACGTGCGAGCCGCAGGGTCCAGTCGTGGTGCTGTTGTTGCCGTTGTTGCTGAAGGTGTAGAGTGGGTGGTCGGGTCGAAGATGGAGATAGAAGTCGTACAGTGAGCTTCTCTTCCGTGTGTTAGCTGTTGGGGTTTCTTCCAGTTTTGTTGTTGTGGTGTTCTTACTGGACGCTGTTGCCGTTTCCTCTCGCTCCCTTCCCGATGCTTTTGAGCTATTTCGTCGTGGCTCATGCCTATCAGCATCTGGTCGATGTGACTGACGTTGCCGCCTCTGATCTCTCTCACCGAAAGATCAAGCAGCTTCACGAACAGCTTACCGCCCGCCGCCGTCCATGCATCGAGGACACCTTCGTGTTGTTTTAAGCGGTTAAGTCTTTGCACGTTTAGGTTAGTGAGGTCCTCGCTGATAGCCATACCTGACCCTTTAAGGCCCCTTCTTGCTTTTAGCACTCTGTCTCTATCTTTACGAGAGACGAATCTCACTATCACCGGTCTCGGCTTCGGCCTGTCTTTGAGCAACCTCCCTACTCGATGCAAAGCTGAAATTTTGTTAGTGTCAATGCCCGACAGACCCAGTCTTGATTGAATAACATACAGTACTTTCCTCTCGCACTCCTCTGTTGTTTCATTTGTATGGTCGTCAGGTATTCCGTGAATCCTTATCGATTCTCTCCGAGAATACTGTTCTAACAAGTTT
>SMMW01000483.1:0-15560 GCA_004794655.1 Marisa cornuarietis | reverse complement strand
CTCCACCTTTGTCACGGGTTGGCCTGGTATTGCAGTACCACCAGGATCGGCCCACTCCCCCACTCGGGGAGCAATCATATTCAATGTCAAATAGGAAACTTTTCTTACACACGCACACGGCGGCGGCTTTCTTCTGATTAGTTCGTTTCTTAGTTATCTATTGGTTGCACGATTTCTCTCTCTCTCTCTCTCTCACTCTCACGGATTCTCTCTTTTCTCGCTTAACGGCATGCTTTTCAAGCAGGCTTTACTTTTATACGTGAACACCTCTTATATTTATTTTGTTTTTGTTTTATTTGAGACGTGACTTGATGGAGACTATCGCTCAAGCGTGCACTTCTAGGTGGCGTGGCGTGGCGTGGCGTGGCGTGGCGTGATACAGGTTGTAGCACGATAGTGGAGTGCAGGCGACTGGAAAATGTTGGTTGAGGATAGATAAGGTGACATTCACATTGTAAAGACGAAGGCAAGCACGGCTAAAAAGGAGGAGATAAAAGAAAAAAAAGGTTGTTGAAAACACAGATGTGTACTAGAGAGAAAAATTGTGCACGTCCTGGACAGCTAAGGTGGAAAGCTGCTTGGAAATGGATATGGGGAGGGGGGAGGATTTTGTCCCATGTAAAAGTACACGACACCAAAGAGATAAGTAAGAAATAAGTGAAAGAAAGAAAAGTAAAAGGTTTGCCTACAGCACCCGGTGTTCCCAGGCGGTCACCCATCCAAGTACTAACCGGGCCCGACGTTGCTTAACTTCGGTGATCGGACGAGAACCGGTGTGTTCAACGTGGTATGGCCGTAGGCGAAAGCCATACGTTTACAAAGCTTTATAAAAGAAACGTACAGTACCAAGATGAGACACCTAGCGATAGCAAAAGAAGAACAAACAGAACATGCAATGTACAACCCAGTCTGTTATGCCGGACCTAGTGGGTAAAATAACACAAACAGCACACAACTCTCTCTCTCTCTCTCACACACACACACACACACACACACACACACAATACACCATGTATATGCACGTAGTGTATTTGTTTGATTTTTTTGAATCTTTCTGTTGTGCTTTTCGCTCATCAGCGAAACGCCACGTCCCCTCCCTCGGTATGGGTCAAATCTGGTAAAACGTTTGAAATAATTCGAAATTGTCCAATATTTAATCTAGCATTATTGCTTCAAATAGACCAAGAAATAGAAAGTAAGGTAAATAATTCGTCATCGGTGGGAGTGCTTACCTTTATAGAAATTGAATATAAAAAAAAGAAAAGAAAAGGATCCCTGAGCAAGAGAGGTAACCCTAATATGCTCATTGCGAAGATTGCAGTTATCTAAATTTTTGTCGTTTTACCTTCATTTGAGAAACTGAAACACGCTAATTGCTGCCAGAAGTTTCAAATAAAATGACAGAAATCCTTGAGCATGGCACTTTGTTTACAAATGAAGAAGTTTGCACTAACTGAGCTAAAGTGAGGAAAGAAAAAGGGCTAAAGTTACAAGGCGCCTTAGATCACCACTAAATAGCGCACAAATAGTTTGAGGTGGGTAGGTGAATACAGCTCTGCAACTCATACTTACCTGGCACGGGAGGTACCTTGATCATTACGGAGGTCCACCCAGGGCGAGGCCTGTCCATTGCACTTGGGGCGGGTTGACCCCTGCGATCACCCCAAATGTGGGTGACTCGAGTGCGTAATTTATTCGTAAGGGGGACTGCGTTCGCGCTATCCCCTGCAAATGCAAATTCAGTCAAAGTATGTCTTGTAAACTCGTCTCCAAACCTCATAACAACGGTGGTGTCATCTTTTATTTCTTATCATCATCGTCTTCACGCAGGTCGTAACCTAGAATATTCGTTTTTATATTCTTGCTTAATATATGTCACCTGTGCTATTAACCTGCATGCCTTCTCATACTCATAATTCATTGCACACTTGCACCACCAGGATCAGATCAGTCAGTCTAAACCCGTGTACAGTCGTCTGGCGAGCCTAGAGTAGATGAGCATGATTCCAATACAAAACCATAAATGTAAAAACAAAACCAAACCGAGAGCAAAATAGCCCATCAAACAAAACATTAAAATGTAAACAACAACAACAACAGCAACAGCAACAAAGGTAGAAGAGAATAAGATAACGCTTTGCCTTGGGCATCGGAAAAATGCTTGGAAATGAAGATGGGAGCAGCATGTAGAGAAAAGTATGAAATAAATAAATGAAAGAAAAGTAAAAGGTTTGCCTACAGCACCCGGTGTTCCCAGGCGGTCACCCATCCAAGTACTGACCAGGCCCGACGTTGCTTGACTTCGGTGATCGGACGAGAACCGGTGTGTTCAACGTGGTATGGCCGTAAGCGGGATGCGTTCGTTTAGAAAGCTTTTTAAAAGCAGCTGTACACTACCTCGCATAGTGACACATAGCGAAGGTCGCGTGCACAAACTCCACGAGACAACCCCCAGTGCTGAGCCAGTACGACCAACGCAGACAACAACCGCACCAGACACCTGCTCCACCCCGACCACGTTCAATGGCGACAACAAGAGGGTGAACCCGCGCACCTGGGAACCGCCAGCACGACTCCCACGGGCAGTCCCACCATCTGCCTACGCGGCGACCCACGAGGAGCGCCCAAGCAAAGAGGACCAGCTTAGCACAGCACAGCTATGGACGTTTTCCGCAAGCGGACAGAGGAAACATGTGATAGATACAGACAGATACACCGAGAGCCACGATGGCCGAAGACGATGTGTCATGGCAATAAGACTTTGTGGAGTTTGTGTCAGACACTGTTTGTGCCAGGAGAATATAAACCACGATTACTTTAGCAACCTTCTACCGCAGTGAGTACAACGAAAAGAGCAGAAAATCGTCACAAACAAAATGGAATGGGACTACATGTATCTGCCGGGTTAGGGTGGAGGAAGAGCGAGCGGCGTTCTCACAGCGAGCGTAAACAAAGCAGAACAAAAAGGGAAAACCTGTAATCTGGTGACATGCTTACACCACTTGGTGGGTGTTGACGACACACAGTAAACGTGGTCTACAATTTGAAATGGGAATAGTATTACATGTAGGTTGGACGTGGTGTGGGATGGCGCCTCGTGGTTGTCATGAGACTACTATAAACGCACTTATGTCTTGTACGCGGTTCTTGCAAGCACGCATCTGACCGACGGTGGGATGGAGGCGCTGACAAAGGGTAGGGGTAAGGGGCGTTACGTCCGCAACGGCTGCCGCCAGCGCTGACCGATAGGCGATGTTTTCCCTGTGGGACTAGTAGCGCGCGTAACCTCCTTCTTGCGGACTCCATCGCTTCGCCGAGTTTAGTGCGCTGCTGGGCGTGGACCCTTTGTAGTGAATGGGGTTAACTGGACCTTGGTGGGTGGCTCCTTTTCCTCCTGTCTGTCGCCGACGAGGCGCGCGGTCGTTGTCGGTATCCCTCGCCTTTGCTCTGGCCTTCTAAAACTTTTGGTGGCGCACGCCCATCTCCTCTCCGTCTCCTGCGTGGCTACATGCCGATACGGGTACCTTCGTCTGAAGGGTCTGGTGGCGAATACCAGAGCGCTGGGCCTGTACTGTCATCGTGGAAAGACTTGGCGTTCGTTGATGCCGCGTTCGCATGCTACACGATCCATGAGCGAGCGTAAGAAAAAGAAGGGGGAAAAGCTGTAATGTCGTAACATGGTTACACACCACTTGGTATTGACGCCATGCATGCGGTAAACTTGGTCTACAATTTGAAGTGAAAGGTAGGTCGGAATAGATGAGAGCTTGTTTGCACCGAAAGCCATTCAAGTGTCTATTAGCAGTTCTCGTTTGTGTCTAGTTAATCGTTTGAAAGCTACCGAGGGACTCGGGTTGTTGCCCTTGCTCACGCTCGGAGAAGGTAAGTAGCGTTTCAAAACCGAGATGTTTATCACTGTCTTCTTTGGTGAGGCCGTAGCAGCTGTAGAAATGCGGTAAAACGTTGAAGGTAACAACTGCAGTCAGAATATCAAGCAAGCTCTTACATGTACGGCCGACATTCCACATTAAAAAGGACTTAAACGCCATTGTATGTTGCCAAACCCGAATGTGACGGAAAGCCAGACGATACTGTGGTAAATGTGCAGGCATAGGTGGCATCGCTTCTCGGCCTTTTGGCTAAGATCAAAGTGTAGTATCTGTTCTTATCAGCTTAATATCTGATACGTTCCCCAATGGGGAACTTCGATATTAAACTGATTTTTGACTTCTGACGGAGTGGTAGGGGCTTGCTCCACCTTTGTCACGGGTTGGCCTGGTATTGCAGTACCACCAGGATCGGCCCACTCCCCCACTCGGGGAGCAATCATATTCAATGTCAAATAGGAAACTTTTCTTACACACGCACACGGCGGCGGCTTTCTTCTGATTAGTTCGTTTCTTAGTTATCTATTGGTTGCACGATTTCTCTCTCTCTCTCTCTCTCTCACTCTCACGGATTCTCTCTTTTCTCGCTTAACGGCATGCTTTTCAAGCAGGCTTTACTTTTATACGTGAACACCTCTTATATTTATTTTGTTTTTGTTTTATTTGAGACGTGACTTGATGGAGACTATCGCTCAAGCGTGCACTTCTAGGTGGCGTGGCGTGGCGTGGCGTGGCGTGGCGTGATACAGGTTGTAGCACGATAGTGGAGTGCAGGCGACTGGAAAATGTTGGTTGAGGATAGATAAGGTGACATTCACATTGTAAAGACGAAGGCAAGCACGGCTAAAAAGGAGGAGATAAAAGAAAAAAAAGGTTGTTGAAAACACAGATGTGTACTAGAGAGAAAAATTGTGCACGTCCTGGACAGCTAAGGTGGAAAGCTGCTTGGAAATGGATATGGGGAGGGGGGAGGATTTTGTCCCATGTAAAAGTACACGACACCAAAGAGATAAGTAGAAATAAGTGAAAGAAAGAAAAGTAAAAGGTTTGCCTACAGCACCCGGTGTTCCCAGGCGGTCACCCATCCAAGTACTAACCGGGCCCGACGTTGCTTAACTTCGGTGATCGGACGAGAACCGGTGTGTTCAACGTGGTATGGCCGTAGGCGAAAGCCATACGTTTACAAAGCTTTATAAAAGAAACGTACAGTACCAAGATGAGACACCTAGCGATAGCAAAAGAAGAACAAACAGAACATGCAATGTACAACCCAGTCTGTTATGCCGGACCTAGTGGGTAAAATAACACAAACAGCACACAACTCTCTCTCTCTCTCTCTCACACACACACACACACACACACACACACACAATACACCATGTATATGCACGTAGTGTATTTGTTTGATTTTTTTGAATCTTTCTGTTGTGCTTTTCGCTCATCAGCGAAACGCCACGTCCCCTCCCTCGGTATGGGTCAAATCTGGTAAAACGTTTGAAATAATTCGAAATTGTCCAATATTTAATCTAGCATTATTGCTTCAAATAGACCAAGAAATAGAAAGTAAGGTAAATAATTCGTCATCGGTGGGAGTGCTTACCTTTATAGAAATTGAATATAAAAAAAAGAAAAGAAAAGGATCCCTGAGCAAGAGAGGTAACCCTAATATGCTCATTGCGAAGATTGCAGTTATCTAAATTTTTGTCGTTTTACCTTCATTTGAGAAACTGAAACACGCTAATTGCTGCCAGAAGTTTCAAATAAAATGACAGAAATCCTTGAGCATGGCACTTTGTTTACAAATGAAGAAGTTTGCACTAACTGAGCTAAAGTGAGGAAAGAAAAAGGGCTAAAGTTACAAGGCGCCTTAGATCACCACTAAATAGCGCACAAATAGTTTGAGGTGGGTAGGTGAATACAGCTCTGCAACTCATACTTACCTGGCACGGGAGGTACCTTGATCATTACGGAGGTCCACCCAGGGCGAGGCCTGTCCATTGCACTTGGGGCGGGTTGACCCCTGCGATCACCCCAAATGTGGGTGACTCGAGTGCGTAATTTATTCGTAAGGGGGACTGCGTTCGCGCTATCCCCTGCAAATGCAAATTCAGTCAAAGTATGTCTTGTAAACTCGTCTCCAAACCTCATAACAACGGTGGTGTCATCTTTTATTTCTTATCATCATCGTCTTCACGCAGGTCGTAACCTAGAATATTCGTTTTTATATTCTTGCTTAATATATGTCACCTGTGCTATTAACCTGCATGCCTTCTCATACTCATAATTCATTGCACACTTGCACCACCAGGATCAGATCAGTCAGTCTAAACCCGTGTACAGTCGTCTGGCGAGCCTAGAGTAGATGAGCATGATTCCAATACAAAACCATAAATGTAAAAACAAAACCAAACCGAGAGCAAAATAGCCCATCAAACAAAACATTAAAATGTAAACAACAACAACAACAGCAACAGCAACAAAGGTAGAAGAGAATAAGATAACGCTTTGCCTTGGGCATCGGAAAAATGCTTGGAAATGAAGATGGGAGCAGCATGTAGAGAAAAGTATGAAATAAATAAATGAAAGAAAAGTAAAAGGTTTGCCTACAGCACCCGGTGTTCCCAGGCGGTCACCCATCCAAGTACTGACCAGGCCCGACGTTGCTTGACTTCGGTGATCGGACGAGAACCGGTGTGTTCAACGTGGTATGGCCGTAAGCGGGATGCGTTCGTTTAGAAAGCTTTTTAAAAGCAGCTGTACACTACCTCGCATAGTGACACATAGCGAAGGTCGCGTGCACAAACTCCACGAGACAACCCCCAGTGCTGAGCCAGTACGACCAACGCAGACAACAACCGCACCAGACACCTGCTCCACCCCGACCACGTTCAATGGCGACAACAAGAGGGTGAACCCGCGCACCTGGGAACCGCCAGCACGACTCCCACGGGCAGTCCCACCATCTGCCTACGCGGCGACCCACGAGGAGCGCCCAAGCAAAGAGGACCAGCTTAGCACAGCACAGCTATGGACGTTTTCCGCAAGCGGACAGAGGAAACATGTGATAGATACAGACAGATACACCGAGAGCCACGATGGCCGAAGACGATGTGTCATGGCAATAAGACTTTGTGGAGTTTGTGTCAGACACTGTTTGTGCCAGGAGAATATAAACCACGATTACTTTAGCAACCTTCTACCGCAGTGAGTACAACGAAAAGAGCAGAAAATCGTCACAAACAAAATGGAATGGGACTACATGTATCTGCCGGGTTAGGGTGGAGGAAGAGCGAGCGGCGTTCTCACAGCGAGCGTAAACAAAGCAGAACAAAAAGGGAAAACCTGTAATCTGGTGACATGCTTACACCACTTGGTGGGTGTTGACGACACACAGTAAACGTGGTCTACAATTTGAAATGGGAATAGTATTACATGTAGGTTGGACGTGGTGTGGGATGGCGCCTCGTGGTTGTCATGAGACTACTATAAACGCACTTATGTCTTGTACGCGGTTCTTGCAAGCACGCATCTGACCGACGGTGGGATGGAGGCGCTGAGAAAGGGTAGGGGTAAGGGGCGTTACGTCCGCAACGGCTGCCGCCAGCGCTGACCGATAGGCGATGTTTTCCCTGTGGGACTAGTAGCGCGCGTAACCTCCTTCTTGCGGACTCCATCGCTTCGCCGAGTTTAGTGCGCTGCTGGGCGTGGACCCTTTGTAGTGAATGGGGTTAACTGGACCTTGGTGGGTGGCTCCTTTTCCTCCTGTCTGTCGCCGACGAGGCGCGCGGTCGTTGTCGGTATCCCTCGCCTTTGCTCTGGCCTTCTAAAACTTTTGGTGGCGCACGCCCATCTCCTCTCCGTCTCCTGCGTGGCTACATGCCGATACGGGTACCTTCGTCTGAAGGGTCTGGTGGCGAATACCAGAGCGCTGGGCCTGTACTGTCATCGTGGAAAGACTTGGCGTTCGTTGATGCCGCGTTCGCATGCTACACGATCCATGAGCGAGCGTAAGAAAAAGAAGGGGGAAAAGCTGTAATGTCGTAACATGGTTACACACCACTTGGTATTGACGCCATGCATGCGGTAAACTTGGTCTACAATTTGAAGTGAAAGGTAGGTCGGAATAGATGAGAGCTTGTTTGCACCGAAAGCCATTCAAGTGTCTATTAGCAGTTCTCGTTTGTGTCTAGTTAATCGTTTGAAAGCTACCGAGGGACTCGGGTTGTTGCCCTTGCTCACGCTCGGAGAAGGTAAGTAGCGTTTCAAAACCGAGATGTTTATCACTGTCTTCTTTGGTGAGGCCGTAGCAGCTGTAGAAATGCGGTAAAACGTTGAAGGTAACAACTGCAGTCAGAATATCAAGCAAGCTCTTACATGTACGGCCGACATTCCACATTAAAAAGGACTTAAACGCCATTGTATGTTGCCAAACCCGAATGTGACGGAAAGCCAGACGATACTGTGGTAAATGTGCAGGCATAGGTGGCATCGCTTCTCGGCCTTTTGGCTAAGATCAAAGTGTAGTATCTGTTCTTATCAGCTTAATATCTGATACGTTCCCCAATGGGGAACTTCGATATTAAACTGATTTTTGACTTCTGACGGAGTGGTAGGGGCTTGCTCCACCTTTGTCACGGGTTGGCCTGGTATTGCAGTACCACCAGGATCGGCCCACTCCCCCACTCGGGGAGCAATCATATTCAATGTCAAATAGGAAACTTTTCTTACACACGCACACGGCGGCGGCTTTCTTCTGATTAGTTCGTTTCTTAGTTATCTATTGGTTGCACGATTTCTCTCTCTCTCTCTCACTCTCACGGATTCTCTCTTTTCTCGCTTAACGGCATGCTTTTCAAGCAGGCTTTACTTTTATACGTGAACACCTCTTATATTTATTTTGTTTTTGTTTTATTTGAGACGTGACTTGATGGAGACTATCGCTCAAGCGTGCACTTCTAGGTGGCGTGGCGTGGCGTGATACAGGTTGTAGCACGATAGTGGAGTGCAGGCGACTGGAAAATGTTGGTTGAGGATAGATAAGGTGACATTCACATTGTAAAGACGAAGGCAAGCACGGCTAAAAAGGAGGAGATAAAAGAAAAAAAAGGTTGTTGAAAACACAGATGTGTACTAGAGAGAAAAATTGTGCACGTCCTGGACAGCTAAGGTGGAAAGCTGCTTGGAAATGGATATGGGGAGGGGGGAGGATTTTGTCCCATGTAAAAGTACACGACACCAAAGAGATAAGTAAGAAATAAGTGAAAGAAAGAAAAGTAAAAGGTTTGCCTACAGCACCCGGTGTTCCCAGGCGGTCACCCATCCAAGTACTAACCGGGCCCGACGTTGCTTAACTTCGGTGATCGGACGAGAACCGGTGTGTTCAACGTGGTATGGCCGTAGGCGAAAGCCATACGTTTACAAAGCTTTATAAAAGAAACGTACAGTACCAAGATGAGACACCTAGCGATAGCAAAAGAAGAACAAACAGAACATGCAATGTACAACCCAGTCTGTTATGCCGGACCTAGTGGGTAAAATAACACAAACAGCACACAACTCTCTCTCTCTCTCTCACACACACACACACACACACACACACACACACACACAATACACCATGTATATGCACGTAGTGTATTTGTTTGATTTTTTTGAATCTTTCTGTTGTGCTTTTCGCTCATCAGCGAAACGCCACGTCCCCTCCCTCGGTATGGGTCAAATCTGGTAAAACGTTTGAAATAATTCGAAATTGTCCAATATTTAATCTAGCATTATTGCTTCAAATAGACCAAGAAATAGAAAGTAAGGTAAATAATTCGTCATCGGTGGGAGTGCTTACCTTTATAGAAATTGAATATAAAAAAAAGAAAAGAAAAGGATCCCTGAGCAAGAGAGGTAACCCTAATATGCTCATTGCGAAGATTGCAGTTATCTAAATTTTTGTCGTTTTACCTTCATTTGAGAAACTGAAACACGCTAATTGCTGCCAGAAGTTTCAAATAAAATGACAGAAATCCTTGAGCATGGCACTTTGTTTACAAATGAAGAAGTTTGCACTAACTGAGCTAAAGTGAGGAAAGAAAAAGGGCTAAAGTTACAAGGCGCCTTAGATCACCACTAAATAGCGCACAAATAGTTTGAGGTGGGTAGGTGAATACAGCTCTGCAACTCATACTTACCTGGCACGGGAGGTACCTTGATCATTACGGAGGTCCACCCAGGGCGAGGCCTGTCCATTGCACTTGGGGCGGGTTGACCCCTGCGATCACCCCAAATGTGGGTGACTCGAGTGCGTAATTTATTCGTAAGGGGGACTGCGTTCGCGCTATCCCCTGCAAATGCAAATTCAGTCAAAGTATGTCTTGTAAACTCGTCTCCAAACCTCATAACAACGGTGGTGTCATCTTTTATTTCTTATCATCATCGTCTTCACGCAGGTCGTAACCTAGAATATTCGATTTTATATTCTTGCTTAATATATGTCACCTGTGCTATTAACCTGCATGCCTTCTCATACTCATAATTCATTGCACACTTGCACCACCAGGATCAGATCAGTCAGTCTAAACCCGTGTACAGTCGTCTGGCGAGCCTAGAGTAGATGAGCATGATTCCAATACAAAACCATAAATGTAAAAACAAAACCAAACCGAGAGCAAAATAGCCCATCAAACAAAACATTAAAATGTAAACAACAACAAAAACAGCAACAGCAACAAAGGTAGAAGAGAATAAGATAACGCTTTGCCTTGGGCATCGGAAAAATGCTTGGAAATGAAGATGGGAGCAGCATGTAGAGAAAAGTATGAAATAAATAAATGAAAGAAAAGTAAAAGGTTTGCCTACAGCACCCGGTGTTCCCAGGCGGTCACCCATCCAAGTACTGACCAGGCCCGACGTTGCTTGACTTCGG
Source organism: Marisa cornuarietis (assembly GCA_004794655.1). Taxonomy (NCBI): domain Eukaryota; kingdom Metazoa; phylum Mollusca; class Gastropoda; order Architaenioglossa; family Ampullariidae; genus Marisa; species Marisa cornuarietis. The sequence goes on along the minus strand of SMMW01000483.1, from coordinate 4,760 downwards.
TGATCGGACGAGAACCGGTGTGTTCAACGTGGTATGGCCGTAAGCGGGATGCGTTCGTTTAGAAAGCTTTTTAAAAGCAGCTGTACACTACCTCGCATAGTGACACATAGCGAAGGTCGCGTGCACAAACTCCACGAGACAACCCCCAGTGCTGAGCCAGGACGACCAACGCAGACAACAACCGCACCAGACACCTGCTCCACCCCGACCACGTTCAATGGCGACAACAAGAGGGTGAACCCGCGCACCTGGGAACCGCCAGCACGACTCCCACGGGCAGTCCCACCATCTGCCTACGCGGCGACCCACGAGGAGCGCCCAAGCAAAGAGGACCAGCTTAGCACAGCACAGCTATGGACGTTTTCCGCAAGCGGACAGAGGAAACATGTGATAGATACAGACAGATACACCGAGAGCCACGATGGCCGAAGACGATGTGTCATGGCAATAAGACTTTGTGGAGTTTGTGTCAGACACTGTTTGTGCCAGGAGAATATAAACCACGATTACTTTAGCAACCTTCTACCGCAGTGAGTACAACGAAAAGAGCAGAAAATCGTCACAAACAAAATGGAATGGGACTACATGTATCTGCCGGGTTAGGGTGGAGGAAGAGCGAGCGGCGTTCTCACAGCGAGCGTAAACAAAGCAGAACAAAAAGGGAAAACCTGCAATCTGGTGACATGCTTACACCACTTGGTGGGTGTTGACGACACACAGTAAACGTGGTCTACAATTTGAAATGGGAATAGTATTACATGTAGGTTGGACGTGGTGTGGGATGGCGCCTCGTGGTTGTCATGAGACTACTATAAACGCACTTATGTCTTGTACGCGGTTCTTGCAAGCACGCATCTGACCGACGGTGGGATGGAGGCGCTGAGAAAGGGTAGGGGTAAGGGGCGTTACGTCCGCAACGGCTGCCGCCAGCGCTGACCGATAGGCGATGTTTTCCCTGTGGGACTAGTAGCGCGCGTAACCTCCTTCTTGCGGACTCCATCGCTTCGCCGAGTTTAGTGCGCTGCTGGGCGTGGACCCTTTGTAGTGAATGGGGTTAACTGGACCTTGGTGGGTGGCTCCTTTTCCTCCTGTCTGTCGCCGACGAGGCGCGCGGTCGTTGTCGGTATCCCTCGCCTTTGCTCTGGCCTTCTAAAACTTTTGGTGGCGCACGCCCATCTCCTCTCCGTCTCCTGCGTGGCTACATGCCGATACGGGTACCTTCGTCTGAAGGGTCTGGTGGCGAATACCAGAGCGCTGGGCCTGTACTGTCATCGTGGAAAGACTTGGCGTTCGTTGATGCCGCGTTCGCATGCTACACGATCCATGAGCGAGCGTAAGAAAAAGAAGGGGGAAAAGCTGTAATGTCGTAACATGGTTACACACCACTTGGTATTGACGCCATGCATGCGGTAAACTTGGTCTACAATTTGAAGTGAAAGGTAGGTCGGAATAGATGAGAGCTTGTTTGCACCGAAAGCCATTCAAGTGTCTATTAGCAGTTCTCGTTTGTGTCTAGTTAATCGTTTGAAAGCTACCGAGGGACTCGGGTTGTTGCCCTTGCTCACGCTCGGAGAAGGTAAGTAGCGTTTCAAAACCGAGATGTTTATCACTGTCTTCTTTGGTGAGGCCGTAGCAGCTGTAGAAATGCGGTAAAACGTTGAAGGTAACAACTGCAGTCAGAATATCAAGCAAGCTCTTACATGTACGGCCGACATTCCACATTAAAAAGGACTTAAACGCCATTGTATGTTGCCAAACCCGAATGTGACGGAAAGCCAGACGATACTGTGGTAAATGTGCAGGCATAGGTGGCATCGCTTCTCGGCCTTTTGGCTAAGATCAAAGTGTAGTATCTGTTCTTATCAGCTTAATATCTGATACGTTCCCCAATGGGGAACTTCGATATTAAACTGATTTTTGACTTCTGACGGAGTGGTAGGGGCTTGCTCCACCTTTGTCACGGGTTGGCCTGGTATTGCAGTACCACCAGGATCGGCCCACTCCCCCACTCGGGGAGCAATCATATTCAATGTCAAATAGGAAACTTTTCTTACACACGCACACGGCGGCGGCTTTCTTCTGATTAGTTCGTTTCTTAGTTATCTATTGGTTGCACGATTTCTCTCTCTCTCTCTCACTCTCACGGATTCTCTCTTTTCTCGCTTAACGGCATGCTTTTCAAGCAGGCTTTACTTTTATACGTGAACACCTCTTATATTTATTTTGTTTTTGTTTTATTTGAGACGTGACTTGATGGAGACTATCGCTCAAGCGTGCACTTCTAGGTGGCGTGGCGTGGCGTGGCGTGGCGTGGCGTGATACAGGTTGTAGCACGATAGTGGAGTGCAGGCGACTGGAAAATGTTGGTTGAGGATAGATAAGGTGACATTCACATTGTAAAGACGAAGGCAAGCACGGCTAAAAAGGAGGAGATAAAAGAAAAAAAAGGTTGTTGAAAACACAGATGTGTACTAGAGAGAAAAATTGTGCACGTCCTGGACAGCTAAGGTGGAAAGCTGCTTGGAAATGGATATGGGGAGGGGGGAGGATTTTGTCCCATGTAAAAGTACACGACACCAAAGAGATAAGTAGAAATAAGTGAAAGAAAGAAAAGTAAAAGGTTTGCCTACAGCACCCGGTGTTCCCAGGCGGTCACCCATCCAAGTACTAACCGGGCCCGACGTTGCTTAACTTCGGTGATCGGACGAGAACCGGTGTGTTCAACGTGGTATGGCCGTAGGCGAAAGCCATACGTTTACAAAGCTTTATAAAAGAAACGTACAGTACCAAGATGAGACACCTAGCGATAGCAAAAGAAGAACAAACAGAACATGCAATGTACAACCCAGTCTGTTATGCCGGACCTAGTGGGTAAAATAACACAAACAGCACACAACTCTCTCTCTCTCTCTCTCACACACACACACACACACACACACACACACAATACACCATGTATATGCACGTAGTGTATTTGTTTGATTTTTTTGAATCTTTCTGTTGTGCTTTTCGCTCATCAGCGAAACGCCACGTCCCCTCCCTCGGTATGGGTCAAATCTGGTAAAACGTTTGAAATAATTCGAAATTGTCCAATATTTAATCTAGCATTATTGCTTCAAATAGACCAAGAAATAGAAAGTAAGGTAAATAATTCGTCATCGGTGGGAGTGCTTACCTTTATAGAAATTGAATATAAAAAAAAGAAAAGAAAAGGATCCCTGAGCAAGAGAGGTAACCCTAATATGCTCATTGCGAAGATTGCAGTTATCTAAATTTTTGTCGTTTTACCTTCATTTGAGAAACTGAAACACGCTAATTGCTGCCAGAAGTTTCAAATAAAATGACAGAAATCCTTGAGCATGGCACTTTGTTTACAAATGAAGAAGTTTGCACTAACTGAGCTAAAGTGAGGAAAGAAAAAGGGCTAAAGTTACAAGGCGCCTTAGATCACCACTAAATAGCGCACAAATAGTTTGAGGTGGGTAGGTGAATACAGCTCTGCAACTCATACTTACCTGGCACGGGAGGTACCTTGATCATTACGGAGGTCCACCCAGGGCGAGGCCTGTCCATTGCACTTGGGGCGGGTTGACCCCTGCGATCACCCCAAATGTGGGTGACTCGAGTGCGTAATTTATTCGTAAGGGGGACTGCGTTCGCGCTATCCCCTGCAAATGCAAATTCAGTCAAAGTATGTCTTGTAAACTCGTCTCCAAACCTCATAACAACGGTGGTGTCATCTTTTATTTCTTATCATCATCGTCTTCACGCAGGTCGTAACCTAGAATATTCGTTTTTATATTCTTGCTTAATATATGTCACCTGTGCTATTAACCTGCATGCCTTCTCATACTCATAATTCATTGCACACTTGCACCACCAGGATCAGATCAGTCAGTCTAAACCCGTGTACAGTCGTCTGGCGAGCCTAGAGTAGATGAGCATGATTCCAATACAAAACCATAAATGTAAAAACAAAACCAAACCGAGAGCAAAATAGCCCATCAAACAAAACATTAAAATGTAAACAACAACAACAACAGCAACAGCAACAAAGGTAGAAGAGAATAAGATAACGCTTTGCCTTGGGCATCGGAAAAATGCTTGGAAATGAAGATGGGAGCAGCATGTAGAGAAAAGTATGAAATAAATAAATGAAAGAAAAGTAAAAGGTTTGCCTACAGCACCCGGTGTTCCCAGGCGGTCACCCATCCAAGTACTGACCAGGCCCGACGTTGCTTGACTTCGGTGATCGGACGAGAACCGGTGTGTTCAACGTGGTATGGCCGTAAGCGGGATGCGTTCGTTTAGAAAGCTTTTTAAAAGCAGCTGTACACTACCTCGCATAGTGACACATAGCGAAGGTCGCGTGCACAAACTCCACGAGACAACCCCCAGTGCTGAGCCAGTACGACCAACGCAGACAACAACCGCACCAGACACCTGCTCCACCCCGACCACGTTCAATGGCGACAACAAGAGGGTGAACCCGCGCACCTGGGAACCGCCAGCACGACTCCCACGGGCAGTCCCACCATCTGCCTACGCGGCGACCCACGAGGAGCGCCCAAGCAAAGAGGACCAGCTTAGCACAGCACAGCTATGGACGTTTTCCGCAAGCGGACAGAGGAAACATGTGATAGATACAGACAGATACACCGAGAGCCACGATGGCCGAAGACGATGTGTCATGGCAATAAGACTTTGTGGAGTTTGTGTCAGACACTGTTTGTGCCAGGAGAATATAAACCACGATTACT
>SMMW01000482.1:0-202542 GCA_004794655.1 Marisa cornuarietis | reverse complement strand
ACGGCTTAAGACGCTGAAGAACGGCGAAGAATGGCTAAGAACGGCTTAAGAACAGCTAAGAACGGCTAAAGAACGGTCAAGAACGGCTAAAGACGCTAAAGAACGGGTAAGAACGGCTTAAGACGCCGAAGAACGGCTAAGAACGGCTTAAGACGCTAATGAACGGCTAAGAACGGCTTAAGAACAGCTAAGAATGGCTTAAGACGCTGAAGAACGGGGAAGAACGGCTAAAAACGGCTTAAGAACGGTCAAGAACGGCTAAGAACGGCTAAAAACGGTGATTAACGGCTAAGAACGGCTAAAGACGCTAAAGAACGGGTAAGAACGGCTTAAGACGCTGATGAACGGCTAAGAACGGCTTAAGAACGGCTAAGAACGGCTTAAGAACGATCAAGAACGGCTAAGAACGGCTTAAGAACGGTCAAGAACGCTAAAGAACAGCTAAGAATGGCTTAAGAACGATGAAGAACGGCTAGGAATGGTTAAGACCGGCTAAAGAACGGCGAAGAACGGTTAAGAACGGCTAAAGACGCTGAAGAACGGCGAAGAACGGCTAAGAACGGCTTAAGAACAGCTAAGAACGGCTAAAGAACGGTCAAGAACGGCTAAAGACGCTAAAGAACCAGTAAGAACTGCTTAAGACGCTTATGAACGGCTAAGAACGGCTTAAGAACGTTGAAGAACGGCTAAGAACGGCTTAAGAACGGCTAAGAACGATCAAGAACGGCTAAGAACGGCTGAAGACGCTTAAAAGCGGCTTAAGAACGGTCAAGAACGGCTTAAGAACGGTCAAGAACGCTAAAGAACGGCTAAGAACGGCTTAAGAACGGTAAAGAACGGCTAAGAATGGCTCCGAACGGCTTAAGGACGGTTAAGAACGGCAAAAAAGACAAAGAATGGCTTGAGAATGGTGAAGAACGGCTAAGAATGGCTAAGAACAGCTAAGAACGGCTTAAGAACGGTGAAGAATGGCTAAGAATGGCTAAGAACGGCTTAAGAACGTTGAAGAACGGCTAAGAACGGTTAAGAATGGCTTAAGAATGGTGAAGAACGGCTAAGAATGGCTCCGAACAGCTTAAAGACGGTTAAGAACGGCAAAAAAGACAATGAATGGCTTGCGAATGGTGAAGAACGGCTAAGAATGGCTAAGAACAGCTAAGAACGGCTTAAGAACGGTGAAGAACAGCTAAGAATGGCTAAGAACGGCTAAGAACGGCTTAAGAACGGTGAAGAACGGCTAAGAACGGTTAAGAATGGCTTAAGAACGGTGAAGAACGGTTAAGAATGGCTTCAGAGTGGTGAAGAACGGCTAAGAATGGCTCCGAACGGCTTAAGGACGGTTAAGAACGGCAAAAAAGACTAAGAATGGCTTAAGAACGATGAAGAACGGCTAAAAATGGTAAAGACCGGCTAAAGAACGGCGAAGAACGGCTAAGAACGGTTAAGAACGTCTTAAGACGCTGAAGAACGGCGAAGAACGGCTAAGAACGGCTTAAGAACAGCTAAGAAGGGCTAAAGAACGGTCAAGAACGGCTAAAGACGCTAAAGAACGGCGAAGAACGGCTTAAGACGCTGATGAACGGCTTAAGAACAGCTTAAGAACGCTGAAGAACGGCTAAGAATGGCTTAAGAACGATGAAGAACGGCTAAAAACGGTTAAGAACGGCTTAAGACGCTGATGAATGGCTAAGAACGGCTTAAGAACGGTCAAGAACGTCTAAGAACGGCTTAAGACGCTGAAGAACGGGTAAGAACGGCTAAGAACGGCTTAAGAACAGCTTCAGAACGCTAAAGAACGGCTAAGAACGGCTTACAACGGCTCAGAACGGTTAAGAACGGCTTAGGAATGGTGAAGAACGGCTAAAAACGGCTAAAGACGCTAAAGAACGGGTAAGAACGGCTTAAGACGCTGATGAACGGCTAAGAACGGCTGATGAACGGCTAAGAACGGTCAAGAACGGCTAAGAACGGCTTAAGACGCTGAAAAACAGCAAGGAACAGCTAAGAACGGCTTAAGAACGGCTAAAAACGGCTTAAGAACGGTCAAGAACGGCTACAAACGGCTTAAGACGCTGAAGAATGGCAAAGAACGGCTAAGAATGGCTAAGAACGGCTAAGAATGGCTAAGAACGGCTTAAGAACGGTGAAGAATGCCTCAGAACGGTTAAGAACGGCTTAGGAATGGTGAAGAAAGGCTAAGAACGGTTAAGAACGGCTTAAGACGCTAAAGAACTGCAAAGAACGGCTAAAGAACGGTCAAGAACGGCTAAAGACGCTAAAGAACGGCGAAGAACGGCTTAAGACGCTGATGAACGGCTTAAGAACAGCTTAAGAACGCTGAAGAACGGCTAAGAATGGCTTAAGAACGATGAAGAAGGGCTAAAAACGGTTAAGAACGGCTTAAGACGCTGATGAATGGCTAAGAACGGCTTAAGAACGGTCAAGAACGGCTAAGAACGGCTTGAGACGCTGAAGAATGGGTAAGAACGGCTAAGAACGGCTTAAGAACAGCTTCAGAACGCTAAAGAACGGCTAAGAACGGCTTACAACGGCTCAGAACGGTTAAGAACGGCTTAGGAATGGTGAAGAACGGCTAAGAACGGCTAAAGACGCTAAAGAACGGGTAAGAACGGCTTAAGACGCTGATGAACGGCTAAGAACGGCTGATGAACGGCTAAGAACGGTCAAGAACGGCTAAGAACGGCTTAAGAAGCTGAAAAACAGCAAGGAACAGCTAAGAACGGCTTAAGAACGGCTAAAAACGGCTTAAGAACGGTCAAGAACGGCTAAAAACAGCTTAAGAACGGTCAAGAACGGCTTGAGAAAGGCTTAAGAACGGCTAAGAACGCTAAAGAACGGCTAAGAACGGCTTAAGAACGGTGAAGAATGGCTAAGAATGGCTCCGAACGGCTTAAGGACGGTTAAGAACGGCAAAAAAGACAAAGAATGGCTTGCGAATGGTGAAGAACGGCTAAGAATGGCTAAGAACAGCTAAGAACGGCTTAAGAACGGTGAAGAACAGCTAAGAATGGCTAAGAACGGTTAAGAATGGCTTAAGAACGGTGAAGAACGGCTAAGAACGGTTAAGAATGGCTTCAGAACGGTGAAGAACGGCTAAGAATGGCTCCGAACGGCTTAAGGACGGTTAAGAACGGCAAAAAAGACTAAGAATGGCTTAAGAACGATGAAGAACGGCTAAGAATGGTAAAGACCGGCTAAAGAACGGCGAAGAACGGCTAAGAACGGTTAAGAACGTCTTAAGACGCTGAAGAACGGCGAAGAACAGCTAAGAACGGCTTAAGAACAGCTAAGAACGGCTAAAGAACGGTCAAGAACGGCTAAAGACGCTAAAAAACGGCGAAGAACGGCTTAAGACGCTGATGAACGGCTTAAGAACAGCTTAAGAACGCTGAAGAACGGCTAAGAATGGCTTAAGAACGATGAAGAACGGCTAAAAACGGTTAAGAACGGCTTAAGACGCTGATGAATGGCTAAGAACGGCTTAAGAACGGTCAAGAACGGCTAAGAAAGGCTTGAGACGCTGAAGAACGGGTAAGAACGGCTAAGAACGGCTTAAGAACAGCTTCAGAACGCTATAGAACGGCTAAGAACGGCTTACAACGGCTCAGAACGGTTAAGAACGGCTTAGGAATGGTGAAGAACGGCTAAGAACGGGTAAAGACGCTAAAGAACGGGTAAGAACGGCTTAAGACGCTGATGAACGGCTAAGAACGGCTGATGAACGGCTAAGAACGGTCAAGAACGGCTAAGAACGGCTTAAGACGCTGAAAAACAGCAAGGAACAGCTAAGAACAGCTTAAGAACGGCTAAAAACGGCTTAAGAACGGTCAAGAACGGCTAAAACGGCTTAAGACGCTGAAGAATGGCAAAGAACGGCTAAGAATGGCTAAGAACGGCTTAAGAACGGTGAAGAATGGCTCAGAACGGTTAAGAACGGCTTAGGAATGGTGAAGAAAGGCTAAGAACGGTTAAGAACGGCTTAAGACGCTAAAGAACTGCGAAGAACGGCTAAAGAACGGTCAAGAACGGCTAAAGACGCTAAAGAACGGCGAAGAACGGCTTAAGACGCTGATGAACGGCTTAAGAACAGCTTAAGAACGCTGAAGAACGGCTAAGAATGGCTTAAGAACGATGAAGAACGGCTAAAAACGGTTAAGAACGGCTTAAGACGCTGATGAATGGCTAAGAACGGCTTAAGAACGGTCAAGAACGGCTAAGAACGGCTTGAGAAGCTGAAGAACGGGTAAGAACGGCTAAGAACGGCTTAAGAACAGCTTCAGAACGCTAAAGAACGGCTAAGAACGGCTTACAACGGCTCAGAACGGTTAAGAACGGCTTTGGAATGGTGAAGAACGGCTAAAGACGCTAAAGAACGGGTAAGAACGGCTTAGAACGCTGATGAACGGCTAAGAACGGCTGATGAACGGCTAAGAACGGTCAAGAACGGCTAAGAACGGCTTAAGAAGCTGAAAAACAGCAAGGAACAGCTAAGAACGGCTTAAGAACGGCTAAAAACGGCTTAAGAACGGTCAAGAACGGCTAAAAACGGCTTAAGACGCTGAAGAATGGCAAAGAACGGCTAAGAATGGCTAAGAACGGCTAAGAATGGCTAAGAACGGCATAAGAACGGTGAAAAATGGCTCAGAACGGTTAAGAACGGCTTAGGAATGGTGAAGAAAGGCTAAGAACGGTTAAGAACGGCTTAAGACGCTAAAGAACTGCGAAGAACGGCTAAGAACGGCTAAGAACGCTAAAGAACGGTGAAAAACGGCTAATAACGGCTTAATAACGCTGAAGAAGGGCTAAGAACGGCTTAAGAATGGTGAAGAACGGTAAGAACGGTGAAAAACGGCTAATAACGGCTTAAGAACGCTGAAGAACGGCTAAGAACGGCTTAAGAACGCTGAAGAACGGCTAAGAACGTTGAAAAACGGCTAATAACGGCTTAAGAACGCTCAAGAACGGCTAAGAACGGCTTAAGAATGGTGAAGAACGGCTAAGAACGGTGAAAAACGGCTTATAACGGCTTAAGAACGCTGAAGAACGGCATAAGAACTGTGAAGAACGGCTAAGAACGGTTAAGAATGGCTTAAGAACGGTGAAGAACGGCTAAGAACGGTTAAGAATGGCTTAAGAACGGTGAAGAACGGCTAAGAATGGCTCCGAACGGCTTAAGGACGGTTAAGAACGGCAAAAAAGACTAAGAATGGCTTAAGAACGATGAAGAACGGCTAAGAATGGTTAAGACCGGCTAAAGAACGGCGAAGAACGGCTAAGAATGGTTAAGAACGTCTTAAGACGCTGAAGAACGGCGAAGAACGGCTAAGAACGGCTTAAGAACAGCTAAGAACGGCTAAAGAACGGTCAAGAACGGCTAAAGACGCTAAAGAACGGCGAAGAACGGCTTAAGACGCTGATGAACGGCTTAAGAACAGCTTAAGAACGCTGAAGAACGGCTAAGAATGGCCTAAAAACAGCTTCAGAACGCTAAAGAACGGCTAAGAATGGCTTAAGAATGATGAAGAACGGCTAAGAATGGCTTTGAACGGTGAAGAACGGCTTAAGAACGGCTAAGAACGGTCAAGAACGCTTAAGAACGGCTTAAGACGCTGATGAACGGCTAAAAACGGCTTAAGAACGGTCAAGAACGGCTTAAGAACGGTCAAGAACGGCTAAGAACGCTAAAGAACGGCTAAGAACGGCTTAAGAACGGTGAAGAACGGCTAAGAATGGCTCCGAACGGCTTAAGGACGGTTAAGAACGACAAAAAAGACAAAGAATGGCTTGCGAATGGTGAAGAACGGCTAAGAATGGCTAAGAACAGCTAAGAACGGCTTAAGAACGGTGAAGAACAGCTAAGAATGGCTAAGAACGGCTAAGAACGGCTTAAGAACGGTGAAGAACGGCTAAGAACGGTTAAGAATGGCTTAAGAACGGTGAAGAACGGCTAAGAACGGTTAAGAATGGCTTCAGAACGGTGAAGAACGGCTAAGAATGGCTCCGAACGGCTTAAGGACGGTTAAGAACGGCAAAAAAGACTAAGAATGGCTTAAGAACGATGAAGAACGGCTAAGAATGGTTAAGACCGGCTAAAGAACGGCGAAGAACGGCTAAGAACGGTTAAGAACGTCTTAAGATGCTTAAGAACGGCGAAGAATGGCTTAAGAACAGCTTAGAACGGCTAAAGAACGGTCAAGAACGGCTAAAGACGCTCAAGAACGGCGAAGAACGGCTTAAGACGCTGATGAACGGCTTAAGAACAGCTTAAGAACGCTGAAGAACGGCTAAGAATGGCTTAAGAACGATGAAGAACAGCTAAAAACGGTTAAGAACGGCTTAAGACGCTGATGAATGGCTAAGAACGGCTTAAGAACGGTCAAGAACGGCTAAGAATGGCTTGAGACGCTGAAGAACAGGTAAGAACGGCTAAGAACGGCTTAAGAACAGCTTCAGAACGCTAAAGAACGGCTAAGAACGGCTTACAACGGCTCAGAACGGTTAAGAACGGCTTAGGAATGGTGAAGAACGGCTAAGAACGGCTAAAGACGCTAAAGAACGGGTAAGAACGGCTTAAGACGCTGATGAACGGCTAAGAACGGCTGATGAACGGCTAAGAACGGTCAAGAACGGCTTAGAACGGCTTAAGACGCTGAAAAACAGCAAGGAACAGCTAAGAACGGCTTAAGAACGGCTAAAAACGGCTTAAGAACGGTCAAGAACGGCTAAAAACGGCTTAAGACGCTGAAGAATGGCAAAGAACGGCTAAGAACGGCTAAGAATGGCTAAGAACGGCTTAAGAACGGTGAAGAATGGCTCAGAACGGTTAAGAACGGCTTAGGAATGGTGAAGAACGGCTAAGAACGGTTAAGAACGGCTTAAGACGCTAAAGAACTGCGAAGAACGGCTAAGAACGGCTAAGAACGCTAAAGAACGGCTAAGAACGGCTTAAAAACGGTGAAGAATGGCTAAGAATGGCTTTTGACGCTGAAGAATGGCGAGGAACGGCTAGGAACGGCTTAAGAACGGTCAAGAACGGCTAAGAAAGGCTGAAGACGCTGAAGAACGGCAAAGAACGGCTAAGAACGGCTTAAGAACAACTTAAGACGCTGAAGGAACAGCTTAGAACGGCTTAAGAACGGTCAAGAACGGCTAAAAACGGCTTAAGACGCTGAAGAATGGCAAAGAACGGCTAAGAACGGCTAAGAATGGCTAACAACGGCTAAGAATGGCTAAGAACGGCTTAAGAACGGTGAAGAATGGCTCAGAACGGTTAAGAACGGCTTAGGAATGGTGAAGAACGGCTAAGAACGGTTAAGAACGGCTTAAGACGCTAAAGAACTGCGAAGAACGGCTAAGAACGGCTAAGAACGCTAAAGAACGGTGAAAAACGGCTAATAACGGCTTAATAACGCTGAAGAAGGGCTAAGAACGGCTTAAGAATGGTGAAGAACGGTAAGAACGGTGAAAAACGGCTAATAACGGCTTAAGAACGCTGAAGAACGGCTAAGAACGGCTTAAGAACGCTGAAGAACGGCTAAGAACGGTGAAAATCGGCTAATAACGGCTTAAGAACGCTCAAGAACGGCTAAGAACGGCTTAAGAATGGTGAAGAACGGCTAAGAACGGTGAAAAACGGCTTATAACGGCTTAAGAACGCTGAAGAACGGCTTAAGAACGGCGTAGGAACGGCTAAGAACGGCTGAAGAACGGCTAAGAACGCTGAAGAACGGCGAAGAACGGTGAAAAACGGTGAAGAACGGCTAAGAACGCAGAAGAATTGCTAAGAAAAGTGAAGAACAAAGAGAAGCAAAGAAGAATGGTGGAGAACGACAAACGACAAAGAAGAACGGCGAGGAACGGTGAAAAACGGTGAAGAATCGCTAAGAATGCTGAAAAACTGTAAAGAACGGCGACCAATGGCGAGAAACGTCAAAGAACGGTGAACAACGGCTAAGAACAAAGAAGAACGGCAAAGAACGGTAAAGAACAGCTAAGAATGGCAAAGAATGGCGAGGAACGGCCAAGAACGGCTAAAGACGGTGAAGAACGGGTAAGGACGGTGAAGTACGGATAAGGACGGTGAAGTACGGTAAGGACGGTAAAAACGGGCAAAGAATGGCAAAGATCGGCGAAGATGAACGGTGGAGAACGGCAAAGAACGACAACCGACGAAGAAGAACGGCGAGGAATGGTGAAAAACGGTGAAGAACGGCTAAGAACGAAAATGAACGGCGCAGAACGGTGAAGAACGGCTAGGACCGAAGAAGAACGGGTAAGAACGAAGAAGAATGATGAAAAATGAAGATGAACAGCAAGGAAACGGTGAAGAACGGTGAAGAACAAAGAAGAAAGGCAAAGAACAGTCATGTAGGCTAAGAATGGCAAAGAACATCGAAGAACGGCTAAGGACGGTGAAGAACAGGTACGGACGGCAAAGAGCGGGTAAGGACGGCAAAGAACTTGAAAGATCGGCGAAGAAAGTTGAAGAATGAAGAAGAATGGAGAAGAATGAAGAAATCCAAAAAAGAACGGTGGAGAACGGTAAAGAATGACAACCGATGAAGAAGAACAGCGAGGAACGGTGAAAAATGGTGAAGAACGGCTAAGAACGCAGAAGAACTGCGAAGAAAAGTGAAGAACAAAGAAAAGCGAAGAAGAACGGTGGAGAACGGCAAAGAACAACAAACGACGAAGAAGAACGGCGAGGAACGGTGAAAAACTTCTAACAACGGCGACCAATGGCGAGGAACGGCGAAGAACGGCTAAGAATGGCAAAGAACGGCGAGGAACGGCCAAGAACGCCTAAGGACTGTTAAGAACGGGTAAGGACGGTGAAGTACTGATAAGGACGGTGAAAAACGGGTAAGGACGGTGCAGTACGGGCAAGGACGGCTCAGATGGACAAAGAAGGGCAAAGACCGGCAAAGATAGTTGAAGAACGGCGAAGAACGGCGAAGAAAAGGGAAGAATGGGTAAGGCCGGCAAAGAACTTCAAAGATCGGCGAAGAAATTTGAAGAACGGAGAAGAACGAAGAAAAGCTAAGAAGAACGGTGGAGAACGGCAAAGAACGACAAACGACAAAAAAGAACGGCGAGGAACAGTGAGAAACGGTGAAGAACGGCTAAGAACACTGAAAAACTGTGAAGAACGGCGACCAATGGCAAGGAACGGTGAAGAACGAAGAAGAATGGCTAAAAATGAAGATGAACAGCAAGGAAACGGTGAAGAACGGTGAAGAACAAAAAAGAAAGGCAAAGAACAGTGAAGAACGGCTAAGAATGGCGAAGAACGGCGAAGAACGGCTAAAAACGGTGAATTTCAGCCAATCAGAGACCTTTAATGCATGCAGGAGAAAGAAATTTGCATAAACACGCCCCCTTTGGCCTCCTTCCGCCGAATTTCAGCCAATCAGAGGACTTTTACCTAAACTTTCTGATAAGGATCTGGTAGAATATTTAAAATCGTTTGATGTTGTATGCATAACAGAATCATATATCGAAAACGTCATACAGTTAGACACTCCCTCCGAATTCTAGTGGTACTTTATATCTGCAAAAAAAAAACAAAAAAACTTAGTTATCATGTCAGACCGTCCGGTGTGGTTGTAGTCATGGTGAGGAAACACTTACACGATTCCATTGAACATATAAGTATTGCCGACGCTCAAATAGTGGTGCTTAATGTGATAACAAAACTAATAAATTTAGACAAAGATGCAATTTGCATATGTGTATATATATATATATAACACCGTATGACTCACCATATTATAACTCGACGAACGACATTGACTGTACTGATGTTTTAGAAATGTGCCTCTCAGCTTTTGTGTGGAGACATGAACGCGCGAACTGGTACATCCAATAATTGTATATCCCCCAAGATGTATATTTATCCAAAAACGAGGAAAAAATAATATTTGAGAGGACATAAGATGATCCAGTAATCAACACCATTGGAAATAAATTACTTGATCTGAGTGAGTTGTATGGGTGGTCTTTTCTTAATGGGTGTAGTTTTTTCGATGAAGGTAGTAGTATGACTTTTAGTTCAGAGGCTGGATCCAGTTTGCTCGATTACTTTTGTGCATCGAATGATCTGTGCGGGGAAGGCATATTTTGGTCACTGAAAGTCAAAAATAGAGTAGAATGAGACGACCTGCCAGTCTCGTTGACGGTGAGCGTGACGCGGGCAGACCGAGAGGATGCACGTGCAGATGGACAGTACATAGAGTAAGTAGTGGGGTACAAGGAAAAGACATCTAGTTTTAGCTGCATTGAGTACAGGAGAAGCCCAAGAGAAGCTAACACGTGCAGGTTGTGAAATAGAACAGGACTTGAACAACGCCATAGGGCATTTTGTGAACTGTCTTCAGTCGGCTGCGACATGCTTGAACAAAAAGAATCTTTGTAGGTAATCGTAAAAAAAGATGCAGAGTGGTTTGACCCTGAGTGTGTAGAAACCAAGCAACTCGCTAAGTGTTACCTACGCAAATTCAGGTGCAATACATCGGAGCAGTATCAAATACAGTACGTGGAAGCAAGACGTCAGTATCAGAGAATAATCAAAGAGAAAAAGAAAAATTTTTAAAAGACGAAAGCAGAGCGATTGCCACAACAAATAAATAACCCAAAGCTTTATTAAGAAATTAACTAATGTCTTAACAAGAAAGACATGAACACAGATAGCGAAAACATTACTGATACTGAACGAGGTAGGCTCAGCAATAAGGAGCCTGAGGTCAGGGAAGGCGTGTAGTGTTGATCAGAGGTTTTCAAACTGAAGGTATGACGGGTGGTACGCGAGCCCCATGCGCAAAAAATAAAAGAATGTGTATAAATAGATAGGATCTGGTATAGCCATAAGATAAGGTTCACTACCAAGTACAAGCTGTACAAATCCCTGGTAGTGCCGATCTTGCTCTACGGACGCGACACGTGAGCTGTGCTCGCCGAAACGGAAAGGAGAATCCAGGTATTCGAGAACAAGTGCCTGCTCCGGATCTCATACAAAGAACACAAAACCAAGGACTTTGTAAAAAAACAAAAAAACAAAACAAGATTGCCACACTGGTAGGACACTAGGAACCTCTACTATCAACAGTCAAGCGATGTAAGCTGGTCTTCTTTGGTCACTTGACCCGGCACGACACCTTGTGGAAGACTATCCTTCAAGGCACCTTGGAGGGTGGCCGACGCCGCAGTGGTCAGAGAAAGAACTGACTTACGAACATCAAAGACTGGACTGGTCGTCCTGTACAGGACCTGCTGACTATCGCCCACAATAGACAAGAGTGGTGGCCCTTGTCAGCTGCCGCGTCTATCCATGTGCTCCCCCCCCTCAACGCCAGGTGCCAGGCAAGGGACGACTGACTGACTGACTGACTGACTGACTGACTGACTGACTGACATGACTTAATGAGTACTCCAATCAAGGACAATATAACCCCCATTACTTATAGTCTCAACATTTTTACTCAAATGTTAGGATTTGACACCCCGTGTTTTCACCATTATTTACAACAATAATAAAAGTGGTGATAAAAAGAAAAACTGTTTCGATACCTTGTCAGGGTTAGGAAATACATTCATTCCCTTGTCTCTCTTGCACAAACAGCTAATCTTCTCTGAGTCTTACTCCTTAGACAACTTTCTTGGGAACGCCAAAGCTCAGTTCACATTCACTGCAATTTCTCCGTGTTAACCTGTAACTCGCATTTGCTGTACAATTTCTCCGTGTAAGTAACTCGTAGTTACTGTACAATTTCTCCGTGTAAGTAACTCGTAGTTACTGTACAATTTCTCCGTGTAAGTAACTCGTAGTTACTGTACAATTTCTCCGTGTTAATCTGTAACTCCTTAGACAACTTTCTTGGGAACGCCAAAGCTCAGTTCACATTCACTGCAATTTCTCCGTGTTAACCTGTAACTCGCATTTGCTGTACAATTTCTCCGTGTAAGTAACTCGTAGTTACTGTACAATTTCTCCGTGTAAGTAACTCGTAGTTACTGTACAATTTCTCCGTGTAAGTAACTCAATTTACTGTACAATTTCTCCGTGTTAATCTGTAACTCGTAGTTACTGTACAATTTCTCCGTGTTAACCTGTAACTCGTAGTTACTGTACAATTTCGCCGTGTTAACCTGTAACTCGTAGTTACTGTACAATTTCTCCGTGTTAACCTGTAACTCGTAGTTACTGTACAATTTCTCCGTGTAAGTAACTCGTAGTTACTGTACAATTTCTCCGTGTTAACCTGTAACTCGTAGTTACTGTACAATTTCTCCGTGTTAACCTGTAAC
The DNA here is from genome assembly GCA_004794655.1 of Marisa cornuarietis. Taxonomy (NCBI): domain Eukaryota; kingdom Metazoa; phylum Mollusca; class Gastropoda; order Architaenioglossa; family Ampullariidae; genus Marisa; species Marisa cornuarietis. Next base: position 190,218 of record SMMW01000482.1, on the reverse strand, counting down.
TCGTAGTTACTGTACAATTTCTCCGTGTTAACCTGTAACTTGTAGTTACTGTACAATTTCTCCGTGTTAACCTGTAACTCGTAGTTACTGTACAATTTCGCCGTGTTAACCTGTAACTCGTAGTTACTGTACAATTTCTCCGTGTAAGTAACTCGTAGTTACTGTACAATTTCTCTGTGTTAACCTGTAACTCATAGTGACTATACAATTTCTCCGTGTTAACCTGTAACTCGTAGTTACTGTACAATTTCTCCGTGTAAGTAACTCGTAGTTACTGTACAATTTCTCCGTGAAAGTAACTCGTAGTTACTGTACAATTTCTCCGTGAAAGTAACTCATAGTTACTGTACAATTTCTCCGTGTAAGTAACTCGTAGTTACTGTACAATTTCTCGGTGTTAACCTGTAACTCGTAGTTACTGTACAATTTCTCTGTGTTAACCTGTAACTCGTAGTTACTGTACAATTTCTCCGTGCAAGTAACTCGTAGTTACTGTACAATTTCTCCGTGTTAACCTGTAACTCGTAGTTACTATACAATTTCTCCATGTTAATAATAATAATAATAGTGAAGATTTTTATAGCGCATATTCACACTCATAGAGAGCATGCTCAGCGCTTAAAACGGGGAAGAGACGTGGACTAAGTAGATACAGAACACAGGGGACGAAAGAAAACGACAGTACTGACAAAAACAGATAACAAAAGGCATCAAGTAACAGGAACAGAGAAAAATAGTGATGGGTAAAGTAGCAAGAGGGAAGGGGGGGGGTAAGGACTAGCATTGTGGACTAGGAGTAGTGCTCAAGGAAGAGGTGCGTTTTCAGTGCAGATTTGAAGGATTCAATTGTAGGAAGGTGGCGGATATGGAGAGGAAGAGAGTTCCATTGTTTTGCAGCACAGTAGCCAAAAGTCCTGTGACCATATGTTGTTGTTCTGGTGACAGGAACAGTCAGAGTACGGTTGTCAGAGGAAGAGCGGAGTTGTCTGGCCGGAGAGTAAGGGATGAGAAGTTCAGAGAAATAGTCAGGACAGGAGCCTGCAAAGAAATTAAAACACAGCACAGACAGTTTGTACTGGATGCGAGAACGGACGGGTAGCCAGTGTAGGAAACGAAGGAGAGGAGTGACATGGTCCCGTTTCCTTGCTCTAAGTACCAGACGTGCAGCGGAGTTCTGTACTCTCTGGAGTTTCTGAATGAGGGATGAGGGGCAGCCTGCCAGCAAGGAGTTGCAGTAGTCAAGTCGTGAAAGAACAAACGCACAGACAAGAGTGTTGGTGGCACGTGTAGAGAGAAAGTGACGGATGGCACTGATCTTACGGAGCTCATAGTAGGCAGACTGACAGACAGCTGTAACATGTTTATCAAGGGTCATGTCTGCGGTGACAATAAATCCCAGATTCCTAACAGATGACGTGAAGGTGATGTTGCTGTCGCCCACCTTGTGTTAACCTGTAACTCGTAGTTACTGTACAATTTCTCCGTGTAAGTAACTCGTAGTTACTGTATAATTTCTCTGTGTTAACCTGTAACTCGTAGTTACTGTACAATTTCTCCGTGCAAGTAACTCGTAGTTACTGTACAATTTCTCCGTGCAAGTAACTCGTAGTTACTGTACAATTTCTCCGTGAAAGTAACTCGTAGTTACTGTACAATTTCTCCGTGTTAACCTGTAACTCGTAGTTACTGTACAATTTCTCCGTGTTAACCTGTAACTCGTAGTTACTGTACAATTTCTCCGTGTAAGTAACTCGTAGTTACTGTACAATTTCTCCGTGTTAACCTGTAACTCGTAGTTACTGTACAATTTCTCCGTGTTAACCTGTAACTCGTAGTTACTGTACAATTTCTCCGTGTAAGTAACTCGTAGTTACTGTACAATTTCTCTGTGTTAACCTGTAACTCATAGTTACTGTACAATTTCTCCGTGCAAGTAACTCGTAGCTACTATACAATTTCTCCGTGTTAACCTGTAACTCGCAGTTACTATACAATTTCTCCGTGTTAACCTGTAACTCGTAGTTACTGTACAATTTCTCTGTGTTAACCTGTAACTAATAGTTACTGTACAATTTCTCCGTGCAAGTAACTCGTAGTTACTGTACAATTTCTCCGTGCAAGTAACTCGTAGTTACTGTACAATTTCTCCGTGTTAACCGGTAACTCGTAGTTACTGTACAATTTCTCCGTGTTAACCTGTAACTCGTAGTTACTGTACAATTTCTCCGTGTAAGTAACTCGTAGTTACTGTACAATTTCTCCGTGTTAACCTGTAACTCATAGTTACTGTACAATTTCTCTGCTGCTCACTACTGTACATTCCAATTCTACAATTTCTCCGTGTAAGTGCCGATCTTGCTCTACGGACGCGACACGTGAGCTGTGCTCGCCGAAACGGAAAGGAGAATCCAGGTATTCGAGAACAAGTGCCTGCTCCGGATCTCATACAAAGAACACAAAACCAAGGACTTTGTAAAAAAACAAAAAAACAAAACAAGATTGCCACACTGGTAGGACACTAGGAACCTCTACTATCAACAGTCAAGCGATGTAAGCTGGTCTTCTTTGGTCACTTGACCCGGCACGACACCTTGTGGAAGACTATCCTTCAAGGCACCTTGGAGGGTGGCCGACGCCGCAGTGGTCAGAGAAAGAACTGACTTACGAACATCAAAGACTGGACTGGTCGTCCTGTACAGGACCTGCTGACTATCGCCCACAATAGACAAGAGTGGTGGCCCTTGTCAGCTGCCGCGTCTATCCATGTGCTCCCCCCCCTCAACGCCAGGTGCCAGGCAAGGGACGACTGACTGACTGACTGACTGACTGACTGACTGACTGACTGACATGACTTAATGAGTACTCCAATCAAGGACAATATAACCCCCATTACTTATAGTCTCAACATTTTTACTCAAATGTTAGGATTTGACACCCCGTGTTTTCACCATTATTTACAACAATAATAAAAGTGGTGATAAAAAGAAAAACTGTTTCGATACCTTGTCAGGGTTAGGAAATACATTCATTCCCTTGTCTCTCTTGCACAAACAGCTAATCTTCTCTGAGTCTTACTCCTTAGACAACTTTCTTGGGAACGCCAAAGCTCAGTTCACATTCACTGCAATTTCTCCGTGTTAACCTGTAACTCGCATTTGCTGTACAATTTCTCCGTGTAAGTAACTCGTAGTTACTGTACAATTTCTCCGTGTAAGTAACTCGTAGTTACTGTACAATTTCTCCGTGTAAGTAACTCGTAGTTACTGTACAATTTCTCCGTGTTAATCTGTAACTCCTTAGACAACTTTCTTGGGAACGCCAAAGCTCAGTTCACATTCACTGCAATTTCTCCGTGTTAACCTGTAACTCGCATTTGCTGTACAATTTCTCCGTGTAAGTAACTCGTAGTTACTGTACAATTTCTCCGTGTAAGTAACTCGTAGTTACTGTACAATTTCTCCGTGTAAGTAACTCAATTTACTGTACAATTTCTCCGTGTTAATCTGTAACTCGTAGTTACTGTACAATTTCTCCGTGTTAACCTGTAACTCGTAGTTACTGTACAATTTCGCCGTGTTAACCTGTAACTCGTAGTTACTGTACAATTTCTCCGTGTTAACCTGTAACTCGTAGTTACTGTACAATTTCTCCGTGTAAGTAACTCGTAGTTACTGTACAATTTCTCCGTGTTAACCTGTAACTCGTAGTTACTGTACAATTTCTCCGTGTTAACCTGTAACTCGTAGTTACTGTACAATTTCTCCGTGTTAACCTGTAACTCGTAGTTACTGTACAATTTCTCCGTGTTAACCTGTAACTTGTAGTTACTGTACAATTTCTCCGTGTTAACCTGTAACTCGTAGTTACTGTACAATTTCGCCGTGTTAACCTGTAACTCGTAGTTACTGTACAATTTCTCCGTGTAAGTAACTCGTAGTTACTGTACAATTTCTCTGTGTTAACCTGTAACTCATAGTGACTATACAATTTCTCCGTGTTAACCTGTAACTCGTAGTTACTGTACAATTTCTCCGTGTAAGTAACTCGTAGTTACTGTACAATTTCTCCGTGAAAGTAACTCGTAGTTACTGTACAATTTCTCCGTGAAAGTAACTCATAGTTACTGTACAATTTCTCCGTGTAAGTAACTCGTAGTTACTGTACAATTTCTCGGTGTTAACCTGTAACTCGTAGTTACTGTACAATTTCTCTGTGTTAACCTGTAACTCGTAGTTACTGTACAATTTCTCCGTGCAAGTAACTCGTAGTTACTGTACAATTTCTCCGTGTTAACCTGTAACTCGTAGTTACTATACAATTTCTCCATGTTAATAATAATAATAATAGTGAAGATTTTTATAGCGCATATTCACACTCATAGAGAGCATGCTCAGCGCTTAAAACGGGGAAGAGACGTGGACTAAGTAGATACAGAACACAGGGGACGAAAGAAAACGACAGTACTGACAAAAACAGATAACAAAAGGCATCAAGTAACAGGAACAGAGAAAAATAGTGATGGGTAAAGTAGCAAGAGGGAATGGGGGGGTAAGGACTAGCATTGTGGACTAGGAGTAGTGCTCAAGGAAGAGGTGCGTTTTCAGTGCAGATTTGAAGGATTCAATTGTAGGAAGGTGGCGGATATGGAAAGGAAGAGAGTTCCATTGTTTTGCAGCACAGTAGCCAAAAGTCCTGTGACCATATGTTGTTGTTCTGGTGACAGGAACAGTCAGAGTACGGTTGTCAGAGGAAGAGCGGAGTTGTCTGGCCGGAGAGTAAGGGATGAGAAGTTCAGAGAAATAGTCAGGACAGGAGCCTGCAAAGAAATTAAAACACAGCACAGACAGTTTGTACTGGATGCGAGAACGGACGGGTAGCCAGTGTAGGAAACGAAGGAGAGGAGTGACATGGTCCCGTTTCCTTGCTCTAAGTACCAGACGTGCAGCGGAGTTCTGTACTCTCTGGAGTTTCTGAATGAGGGACGAGGGGCAGCCTGCCAGCAAGGAGTTGCAGTAGTCAAGTCGTGAAAGAACAAACGCACAGACAAGAGTGTTGGTGGCACGTGTAGAGAGAAAGTGACGGATGGCACTGATCTTACGGAGCTCATAGTAGGCAGACTGACAGACAGCTGTAACATGTTTATCAAGGGTCATGTCTGCGGTGACAATAAATCCCAGATTCCTAACAGATGACGTGAAGGTGATGTTGCTGTCGCCCACCTTGTGTTAACCTGTAACTCGTAGTTACTGTACAATTTCTCCGTGTAAGTAACTCGTAGTTACTGTATAATTTCTCTGTGTTAACCTGTAACTCGTAGTTACTGTACAATTTCTCCGTGCAAGTAACTCGTAGTTACTGTACAATTTCTCCGTGCAAGTAACTCGTAGTTACTGTACAATTTCTCCGTGAAAGTAACTCGTAGTTACTGTACAATTTCTCCGTGTTAACCTGTAACTCGTAGTTACTATACAATTTCTCCGTGTTAACCTGTAACTCGTAGTTACTGTACAATTTCTCCGTGTTAACCTGTAACTCGTAGTTACTGTACAATTTCTCCGTGTTAACCTGTAACTCGTAGTTACTGTACAATTTCTCCGTGTAAGTAACTCGTAGTTACTGTACAATTTCTCCGTGTTAACCTGTAACTCGTAGTTACTGTACAATTTCTCCGTGTTAACCTGTAACTCGTAGTTACTGTACAATTTCTCCGTGTTAACCTGTAACTCGTAGTTACTGTACAATTTCTCCGTGTAAGTAACTCGTAGTTACTGTACAATTTCTCCGTGTTAACCTGTAACTCGTAGTTACTGTACAATTTCTCCGTGTTAACCTGTAACTCGTAGTTACTGTACAATTTCTCCGTGTAAGTAACTCGTAGTTACTGTACAATTTCTCTGTGTTAACCTGTAACTCATAGTTACTGTACAATTTCTCCGTGCAAGTAACTCGTAGCTACTATACAATTTCTCCGTGTTAACCTGTAACTCGCAGTTACTATACAATTTCTCCGTGTTAACCTGTAACTCGTAGTTACTGTACAATTTCTCTGTGTTAACCTGTAACTAATAGTTACTGTACAATTTCTCCGTGCAAGTAACTCGTAGTTACTGTACAATTTCTCCGTGCAAGTAACTCGTAGTTACTGTACAATTTCTCCGTGTTAACCGGTAACTCGTAGTTACTGTACAATTTCTCCGTGTTAACCTGTAACTCGTAGTTACTGTACAATTTCTCCGTGTAAGTAACTCGTAGTTACTGTACAATTTCTCCGTGTTAACCTGTAACTCATAGTTACTGTACAATTTCTCTGCTGCTCACTACTCTACATTCCAAGCATTCCCCCTTCACTCGGCGCGTCAGAAGTTCACACAAAATCTTCGAATACGTTCATGGTTTACAATAATTGTGAACAAAATAAGAAGAATGTTACTACCATACCTCGTCTTGGCGAGGTAGACTATCAACAGCGCTAATAAAGGACGATTGCAGACTTGCAGATCGGCGATATAGCGCTGTACCTGTCAGACGCTGGTGTCGGCAAAAAGCCTTACACTCTACTACAGCTGCACCTTTTTCTAACTCCACATTTACGAACCTGACTGCCAATTTCTTGCCGTTTTGCACCAAATTTTGTGAGTGAGTTGCGCTTATTTTGAATATTCATTAACACTTTCATCGCTGACATATACATTCCCTAATTCATTCTCCCTACTCATTCAGCTCGTGAGTTGCAAAAGGGTTAACAAGAAATAAGCACACTAAAGCACGGACTGGTCCTTGGCAAGTGTCGCCACTTCTTATCTCCCTTTGGCAATGCACTACATAGCACTTGGGAAGACGCCAATGTGCAGGTACTGAATGATCACGTGATCTTGGAAGGCGCCATTCAAGGTAATATAATACTTTGATTGTCCAAAGACCAAGAGGGTGGTACACGCACAATAGTGACGACTAGCCAAGCTTGTAAAGACGCCATGTTTTCAGCGTTACATGAAGGTATCAAGGTATGTATATTTTATACACCTGGAATTATCTGAGAATGTAGGTTTTGGTGCATTTGTAAAAAGACTCCATAATTTATTACACTGTGAGTAATGTAGGACTATATTGACCATATTTCGGCGTTCATCCGACATGATTACAAAATTAAAATCATGAACCTCAAAAATTTACGCTCTCTTTATACATCTCATCAAAGAAATATTAGAGCATAAAGCTATGAAGATGAATAACCGGCTATATCTATACTGCCAAGGTTGCCACCATCAATACCCTTTCCCACTCTTTCATAATTGTCACTCTCTGTCCTTTGTGAAACTGTTTACCACCCATTCGATCACGGGTGAAAACATTGGTGCAAGCTGCACACGAAGTAAAGCAGGTCAGCATGGACCCACTACCCGCCAGGAAAGGCAAATGTGTAGTTTGTTAGGCGAGGTAGTCGGTCTGAAATTTGAACACGTCTGGATAAGCTTCCTGTTTCAAAAACAGGAAGACTGAGTTGTCTGTGTGCAAGGTGCGTGAAGAACAAGCTAGAATGATCTGGGACAGTCATAAAATCAGGAATTCAGTGACAAAGTCACAGATATCGTCCCCACCCCCAGCCCCCTCAGTCTTCAGTCTTCCACGTATCATATTTCACTACCACTCGTTCTGCACAAGTGTCACGGACCAGTCCGTGCCATAGTTTTTTTCAGGCTATGTTAACCCCTTAACAACTTAGGATTGTCACGTGTGGATAGAGAGTATGCAGGAATGAATGTGATCGGTAGAGAAGTAAGGGTTAAGTTTAGTGAACACTGCTCAGCAGTAGAGTTGAGCGTGAAAGAAATCCTATATAAGGTGTTCAGGCCCGAGATACTGGAGGAGGAGAAGGATAGAGAACTGGGGTAAGACGTGCCGAGTCACGCGAGAGAGAGAGAGAGAGAAGAAAGGTTAAGACGTGCTGGAGTCACGAGAGAGAGGAGGAGAAGGATAGAGAAGAGGAATAAGACGTGCCGAGTCACGCGAGAGAGAGAGAGAGAAGAAGGAATAAGACGTGCCGAGTCACGCGAGACAGAAGGAGATTGAAGGAGAAAGCGATCCTGTGTGGAAAACCTCGCCCAGAAGTGATCTTAATGGTGAGGGCGACAGTACCAGAAGTCTACCTGACCCAGCAGCGGCTGGATAAAGTACTACCGTCGAGGACAAGCGACGTTTTTCTGGAGACCGACCTGACCCCGCAGCGTCTGGATAACTGACGACTACTGAGGACTGGCGAGCCCGCCTGTTGGGCATTCTTGGCCCCGTTACTTCTGCAAGGATTATCTACTGTGACCCCTGCCCCCCTCGTCGACACGGCCTGTGTGTGCGTCGTCGAGTGTCGGAAAGAACTGTGTTGTTCAGAGCAGTCAAAATGTCATTTTTTCACCCCTGGAGGGAAGGATGACCAGAGCGATTTGGATTAAGTGTCAATGGTGTTCTTGCTTTATGTGTATGAGTAGCGCTGTTTTGGAATTCTGGGAGATTGGAGGTAGGAAGAGCGACTACCCGAATATAGCTGACTGCTGAACTGTAAAACTGTAAGTATTGTCATTGATAACTGTTATTTTGGGAGAGAACAGGACGAGGACATAGTGTCTCGTTGAGAAGGTATATTTTGAGAACTTGAACTGTTGGGAAGGACTGAGAATTTCATAACTGAGATTGGAAGTCTGAAGTGTATTGTTTTAAGTTGATATATATTGAAAAATTGAACTGTGGGAATGGATTGACCAAGAATTGGATAAGTGAGCATGGAAGAATAGAGCGTATGACTTCCAGGTGAAGGAGTGCGGACTGTTGTTTTGATGATTTGACAGTTTTAAGAATTTGATAGTGAACATATATTAAGAATTTCTGTGTTCGTATCTTATGGTATAAAGTCCTGGGCCACATGACAACTGAAGTAATATGATTTGGACAGCCTCAGGCAATCGTTTTGTGTTTTGTTGAAAGAACGCGCAAGTGTCAGGCGTGAGTGTGTGTGCAGCACCACCCGTGTCGTGACAACAAGTGCGGTTGACAAGTGTACGTTTGGGCTTGTACTAGTCGGTGGAGAACGACTGCTTCAGAGTGTGGAGTACACTTGGGATGTTGGTTTTGGGAGGAAAAAGTGCTTCCACCTTCAGGTGATTTCGTACTGTTGGAGTAGGGGGATGGGGATCTGGGAGAAAATGGGGAGTGGAGGATGGGAGGGACGTGGAGGGGGAGGGGTTTGGGGGTGAGTGGGAGGGAGGGTCGCTGCTCCCTGACGCCGCTGGTGTTTACTATTGCTGGTGTTGTTTACAATTGCTGTTGTCCTCTTTTCCTGTTGTTGTCTCTTGCTCTTGGTGTCTAGATAAGAGACCTGCCCCGTCCGCAGTGGTGGTGTACTGTACTGGCTGCCAGATCCCTTATGCTCCCCATTTCATATATTCTAGACTTCAGTTTCATTTTAGCCATTATATTAGGCTTTACTGTTCATGACTTAAAAACATTGTTATCGTTTTTCTTTTAATATTGTTTTTAGAAACCTGGTAATTGTATGGTTTGCCACCATCTGTACGGTTTGTGTAGAGTTTTAGATCTGGAATGTAAACAGAGTGTCAAAGAATATAAGGTCAGCATATAACATGCAAGACGAATATTTTCCTGGTGTTTTTTATTTCAATTTACGAAAATTATATCATATTCGTTCAAATGTTTGACTGAGTCCATCCCTCTTTAGAGAAATTTTATCTAGGTGGCTGCAAGTTATATGCTAACAGGCTTGAGGGAGGCGGCTCTCCGCAATTTTCGTATTTTTCTTAGTTTGTTGTGTTTTTAGTGCCCATTGTGTCAGTCGATACTTTCTTCGCTGCGTCGCTTTCTGCCTGACGCCATAACGCTTTTTCTGAAGATCTTTAGATCACACAACGACACGAAGGCTTTTCTCTGAACTCAGGGCATTTGAGAGGCAGCACGGGTCCCGGAGCAGACGACTTGCTAAAACAAGTAGCTGGTAAAGTTCATAGATTCAAGAGTGACAAGAGGCTAAAGACAGACAAAGGGTATGTCAGACAAACCAGTAACCACGCATTGTGCTTAGTCCCAATCTCAGTTGTCTGATTCTACACCAGCAAGTAACCTCCCCACCACTGGCAGACAACAAGGTGAAGGTCACTATCAACATCAATGAGTCATCGTCATCAGAAGTGGTCATCGTGCAGTTTGACAGTGTGGGGTGTGTCTATCAGCCATATACAGGAATAGCCAAAGGTCTCACAAATACAACCACACTGCATGTAGCTCCGCACTCCACAACAGGGACTGTAGGTGGCTGATAAGCGGATTGATCTAGAAAACTGAGATCACGAGTTCTCTTATGTATAGAAAGAAGTATTAACCAAGCAGTTACAATATGAGACTTCTCCCACATTACTGTAGCTTCGTCCATCGCCATGAACTGTGGACAGTCATGCTTGTCATGGGCTCTGGTTCTTGCCGTCACCTGCTGGTCATACACAGGGGTGTGAAGACTACCCATGCTTTGATATCAGCTAGCGGACAGGTGTGTCTCACTGGCTTCCACAACTCCACAGTCTATGACTATCCTAGCATACTGCTGATTGCCTCCAGTAGTTCAGTACGGAAATTCTTGAACAGAATTCTGGATATTTCTCAGTGATTGTAAAACTAATATGATGATCTTACTACAAGAATTCTGATATTTTTCAGTGATTTTAAAACTAACCCCATACACTGTACAGCGCATTGAGTCGACTCTGGAGTTGAAAATTGCGCTATATAAATCTGCTTTAATAATAATAATAATGCTCACCTGAAAGGTCGGAGAAATGGGAGGGTTTAGGGTTAGAGAAAACTCTCGCCATAGATAATACAGTCGCAGTACATGAGAGAACTCTCGTTATAGTAATACAGTCGCAGTACATGAGAGAACTCTCGTTATAGATAATACAGTCGCAGTACATGAGAGAACTCTCGTTATAGATAATACAGTCGCAGTACATGAGAGAACGAAGTGAAGAAGAGTGCAAGAGGCGACAAGAGACAGTTTGCACACAGGATGACAGAAGAGGCAGAACAAGCAGCTGGGCAAAATAACACGAAAAGACTATACGAAATTACAAGAACTCTGTCAGGACGGAAAAACATCAATGCATGCAGGCCAGTAAAAAATAAAAATGGCAACGTCATTACTGGGGATGCAGAACAAAGATCTCGCTGGGCAGAACATTTTAAAGAAATACTGAACCGGCCACCACCAGCAACAATTTTGGACATTGCCCCAGCCACCGAGCAACTCCAGGTGAACACCAACCCACCAACCAAGGCAGAAATCATCAAAGCCATCAAGTCTCTGAAAACTGGTAAGGCGGCAGGCCCAGATGGCATTCCTGCAGAGGCACTCAAGGCGGATCCAACAGCCGCAGCAGAGATGCTACACCCCCTGCTGAAGAAAATTTGGAAGCAGGAGCAAGTTCCAGCAGACTGAAAACTTGGCTATCTGGTAAAGCTACCCAAGAAAGGTGACCTGACCCAGTGCAGCAACTGGCGTGGGATTATGCTTCTGTCCATTCCCAGCAAGGTGCTGACCAGAATCATGCTGGACAGACTGAAGAATGCCCTAGACAAGAGACTGCGGCAAGAACAGGCAGGCTTTCGGCAGGGTAGATCATGCACAGACCATATTGCTACACTGCGAATCATTATTGAACAGTCCATCGAATGGCAGTCCCCACTATACATGACATTTGTGGACTTTGAGAAGGCATTTGACTCCGTAGACAGAGAGACCATCTGGAAGTTGATGCAGCACTACGGATTTCCACCAAAGTTCATTGCCATCATCCAACAGCTGTATGAGGACTCGACATGCCAGGTGATCCACAATGGGAAGCTGACGGACCCCTTTGCAGTGAGGACTGGAGTAAGGCAAGGTTGCATGCTCTCGCCGACAATCTTCCTGATCGTCATAGACTGGATCATGAGAAGAACAACCTCTAACAGCAACACAGGCATTCAATGGACCTTTGCCATGCAACTTGAGGATCTCCACTTTGCAGACGACATCAGCCTGCTGTCCCACAAGCAACAACATGCACAGACAAAGCTCACTCGGCTCTCAGAAGAAGCAGCGACAACTGGCCTGACAATCAACATCAAGAAGACAGAGGTAATGCGGATCAACAACAAGCAAGAAGCCCCACTTCAGCTACACGGGGAATGTATTACAGAGACTGACCGCTTCACCTACCTAGGCAGCAAAGTCACCAAGGATGGAGGTGCTGATGAAGATGTAAGAAGCAGAATAAATAAAGCCAGGCAAGCATTCCACATCCTGCGACCCATCTGGAATTCCAAGGCACTATCTCAACATACCAAGATCCGCATCTTTCATACGAACGTAAAATCTGTCCTTTTATATGGGTCTGAGACATGGCGTGTAACAAACAACATCACCAGGAAGATTCAAACATTCATAAACAGATGTCTGCGGCACATTTTTAACATCAGATGGCCCGAGAGAATCTCCAATGCATACCTGTGGGAGAAAGCCAACCAGAAACCTGCCAGCCAAGACATCAAGAAGCGAAAGTGGGGCTGGATCGGTCACACCCTGCAAAAGCCGGCCGAAAATCTAACACGACAAGCTCTGGACTGGAACCCACAGGGGAGACGCAGGGTTGGGAGACCCAGACAGACGTGGAGAAGATCGGTCCATGGCGAGGCGGAGGCAGCTGGAATGACATGGACCCAACTGGGGAGGGAGGCCCAGAACCGGGTTCGCTGGCGTGGTGTAGTTGCAGCCCTATGCTCCACTGGGGGCGAAAAGGAATAAGAAGAAGACATGAGAGAACTCTCGTTATAGTAATACAGTCGCAGTACATGAGAAAACTCTCGTTATAGATAATACAGTCGCAGTACATGAGAAAACTCTCGTTATAGATAATACAGTCGCAGTACATGAGAAAACTCTCGTTATAGATAATATAGTCGCAGTACATGAGAAAACTCTCGTTATAGTAATACAGTCGCAGTACATGAGAAAACTCTCGTTATAGATAATATAGTCGCAGTACATGAGAAAACTCTCGTTATAGATAATATAGTCGCAGTACATGAGAGAACTCTCGTTATAGATAATATAGTCGCAGTACATGAGAAAACTGTCGTTATAGTAATACAGTCGCAGTACATGAGAGAACTCTCGTTATAGATAATATAGTCGCAGTACATGAGAGAACACTCGTTGTAGATCGCAGGCCGTTTCCAGTCACGACAGATGGAAAATAAATATTGCATTACCCTAATCTCTGTAGCGCACAGGCTTAGGGTTAGGGTTTCGAGTGGCAAGTCTAGGGTATGCTTCGCAGCAAGGATTGACGACCGGAGGCCAGTCAGGAATGCTAAACTATACTGCAGTAGCGCCAAAGAAGAGATAAGAGCTGGAAAACAACAACTAACCGAAGACATTTAGAAGAACAAAAGACGCACAATCACACCCAGCAGCTTTGTATTATCCATTTTCGTGATCGGCTGTGGCAGGAAACGAGTAACGGCTGCACGTCCAGTTAAAAAGGACATGGCAGAAAACGTCGCCACTGATGGCAGTGCCTGAAGAGACAGGCATAGTCCTGTACATTTTTATATTATCAATCCCATTTGTTCTACGCTATTTAAAATGAATTAATGATCTTGTTATGGAAATCTATTCCCTGCAGGCCTGGACGATAATACCTTTAATATGTTTTTTTTATCAGCAGACCTATTAATGTTTCAGGACCATGAAGCCTTCGGTATGTAAGGGGATCCTTTTTGTGATCCCTATAGTCCTGCTTTGCATCTGTCTGCTGGAAGTAGGTCGAGAAAACTACACAGGTTTGTTTACAGTTTTATTGGCGTTTATACGAAAGGTCAGTGATGATTTGCAAATCCTGTATTATGTTGTGTATTGTGAGAGTCGACGGGAGCGTAAAGTCTTATGCTGCAAGACAAAAAAAAAAAAAAAGAGAAAGGCTTCGGTATGCAAACGGGCTTAACTTTTACCTATCGAACCAAAGACATGGAAATAGGTTTCATAATCTAAACAGGGTTTCTTTCATAAAGGTGGGAAGAATAATTTTTTTTAAGTAAAATTGGTTACCCTGTCTTTTGTGTTCGTCAGTGTGTTTGCTTATCATGCTTATTCTCTAGGCCGTCTCAACCGAGGTTTCTACTGCGTAAAGTCCACGTTATGCTTATAGACGGATCTATGACCGTCAACCTGCTAGTAGGGAAATAGAGAAACTGGTAGCCATTACATTTCAGGACGTTTGGCAGTATTCTTTCGGATGATATCACTTCCGAAAAGTGTATGATCTTTGCTCTCGCTCGCTGCTTCGCACGTCCACGCGCAACACACAGACTACTGTCTCCACTCACGCGTGCAACCACACTGACAACACGTTGTACAACACAAATCAAATTATTAACACAATAAACAAAAATTAGGTTGAAAAGAAATCAGCTTAACCTAGATACTAAGGTGGCCTGTCAAAAGGCCGGCACAAATAATAATTAATAAAAAGTTACAACTGTCAGATTTGGAAAATACATATAAAAGACACTTTCCTCACAGCTGAGTACGAGTCCGGTGTCAGCGTGACGGTTTGCATGCGCGGGTGCACACCACTGGGATTATGGCCGTGTCTTTACGCCAGCCTGCTTCCTCGTCGCCTCGTCGTGGACGACCGTAGAATGGCTCTAACACCCTACTGTCCACGCCTTCTTTTACCTCTGTATTTCTCTTGCCACCTTATTTCTTAGTATGGCTTTATGGCTATTCTTTACTGTTAGTCGAGCTAGTTTATCAGCTTCTTAATTCCCCTTTATTCCGATATGGAAGGGAACACAAGGGAACGCAGGGTTAGGGTATATATTACAAGCGCACCATTTCCAGCTGCTCAATGGCATTATTATAACTGCATTTAGATTACATGTATATGTATATTGACTTTATAAAAATGAAGTTTTTCTTTACAATTATTACATCACAGAGATAACGTTTGCAATAAGCTGTGGAGAATAACCAGGAACTACGTGTTCAAATGTGTACTTAATCTGTACAGTTATCTGTACCGTATCGTACGATCTCTTCTCATGATGAAATACCTGTCACATGTTCAGACGTAGTATTGAACAACACTGTTGATCCACTAACTGATAGAAGTCATTGGAAGTCCGTAGCATTGCCATTCTGAAGTGTAAAGAAGGTTACAGATTACGGTCTTTCATTTGGACAGATTTAAAGCGGAAGCCGAGGTCTGCAGGCTCTCATCGTCCTAACTTGCAGGGGCAAGCGAGAACTAAGCGCAAGCATCCTCCAGCGATTGCTGCCACCACCACAACCACCACCCCCACCACCACCACTACCCCCACCACACTCTCACCATCATTTGAGCCGACCTTACAGCATGTGTATGCTGAGAGACGTCAGAGGAGTGATGATGTGTGCTTCCTGTCCAAAGATGGTCGTGTTGATCGCATGGTTGAACACAATGACATCAGGGCAGCTTTCTGCATCACCCCCAAGGTTGTTAGTTACTACCAGACGTGTCTATTATTGCCAGGCCTTATAAAACATGTCAAAATTATAGCCACTTCCCCCACCACCTACAAATTCTTTTTATATTCAGCAATACGATGTTTTCATGAGCGAAAAATAAGCAACTTAGCTAAGGTAAATACAATCAAAACAAAACTGAAAGACATCCAGCTGTATATATGGTCAACACTCCAAGAGGTGTGAGAAACTGACTGAGCTAAAAGACATACTTGTTGTAGCCTACAACTTAAACGTGTAGCGTAGAATGTAGATTATTAGCTACGCTGGTAGTCGGCGTACTGCATACAGTTTGAGAACCAGCTAACTAGAATTCAACTAGTGTTTGTCTCATTGTTACCACATTATGTATCACAAGATTGTACCCAAAGGCCACAACATCTATTATGTATTACAGTATTGTATTTTCCATTATTATCTTGTTGTCAGGCACACAGCTTCCAACGCATAAGGCTATACAGTACATGTACATAAGTGGGCGTCCATGCACGTGTGCATGCATGCTCGCATATGTGTTTGAGTATGTCTGTGCATGACCAGTGGTGGGACTGATAAGTATGGGTAGTGTACAGTGTGCGCACGCTCTCTCTCGAGCGAGAGAATATGTTTGCTTGTGTGTGTGTGTGTGGAAGAGGAGTGCGCCTCATTTGAAGGTGAAAAGAGAGGACTTTACTTTTTTATTTCTCTTATGCATTTTACTTTTGAGGCTGACATAGTAGTGCGTATAGTGGTGTGTGTGTGTGTGTGTGTGTGTGTGTGTGTGTGTGTGTGTGTGTTGCACTCATCATTAAGACATGTTCCTCGTGCAACATAATTTGACAAATAAATGCATTCTTCTTCTACAAATTTTCAAGGGAAAATATACTTTATTGTGATTAAATAAACTGCATGAAACGAAAAAAAGCAGCGATCTGTAAGTTAATAGTTTTAGAGCTTTGCATTATTTTTAAAGTATAATGCTTCATAGCAAGTGACATACAACGGCAGCGATACGGGGAGTCAGTTAAGACATCCCCAACATGAGTAAGAGTAACTACTATAACATACTGTAAAAGAGTAATTAATGTGACAATATGTGTAAGAGTAACTAATCTGACATACTGTGAAGGTGTACGCTTTTTTATTTTTTGAAAGGTTGGTTGCACTTACTGGCTGAGTATCTTTCGGTGGCTACACAAAGATACCTACGGGAAGAGCTACGCATCACCTTTCGAAATGCCTCGGTACCAAGTGCATTATAGGCCACAACGCATTAACGTCTACAAGTATGTAGTCAACAGTTTACTAAATACATTACAGACCACGTACGATGCATTAAGCTCTGCCAGTATGCAATGATATAAATAGGATTCATGCAGATCTCTGCTCTGTTACCACTAACCCTGACCTCTTTCAGTTCCCCTAAACAAGGGCAGAGGCCAGCAGTGGTCAAGCGACGAACGTACAGGTAGCCACTATCACTGTGACATCTTTGAAAAACAAATCTTCCAAAGGAGGGGAACACCACCTTGAGGTAGTCAAGGGTGAAGAGGGGAAACAAAAAATCCCTAGGAACAGTCTCTCGAGTAATTAACGAGTGACGTCACAAGGGTCTCTCCTCAACATGAAATGTACCTAGAGTATAAAGCATTATTATTCAACATGTCAGGACAAGTTTACAACTGTGTTTGTCCAGAAGAAAAGCAGTCCCATAAAACGAGTTGACATTAGTGGACAAAAAGTCAATATTTGTTCACACCGGACTTGGCAGCGACAGTCTCCACTTCCCTACGCGCAACCAGACGCGGCAGCCAGCGGGTCTCCTTAGAAAGTGAAAGACTGGCCACCCGTTCACAATTGATGTTTCTCACTCGCCCTTCCGTACAAGCTAGCACGGACCTTCATTACTGGATAAGCGACTCAGGTTCATGTCCAGTGTAAGTCTCGCCTTTCCTGTAGATAGGCCTCGTGTTTCCGATTCTTTGTTTGCATTCTTAATATATGTTTTGTTTTCGTAACAGAACAATCTATACAATTGTTTCCAAAAAATCAAAAACAATGTTTTTTTAATTGTTAGTGGTAAAACAAATCAATAGCATCTGTTGTGAGGATGTTTTTATTTTATAAAATTGTCGAAACATTTTAATGCGTTTTCTATAAACAAACAGAATACATTTTACATAAAATACTGTTTACTTTGCAATCAATCTTCTTTAACAAGGTTCTGATGACAGAAAAGCTTAATTACTCACTTCTCAAATTTCTTCTACGTTAACAAGATCCGCCATTTTGACAGAAAACGGAAGCGAAAGCCCTCGTTGTTATGGTTACGATTGGTCACTCCTATGGTAGAGAAAAGAGGCAACGAATGAGAGACACTTATCTAGGGAATGAAGGTCCGTGCAAGCTAGTTTGTGACGATTCTGGTTAGGACAATGACAATACTTAATTCACCATTGTTAAAATTGTACAGGAGTTTATCTAGCCACAAGGATATCCCCTTCCCCTGTAGGTCGATAGTTCTGAAAACATTGCTGGTACAGCATAAGGTCGGACGCGCGCATTCGTTCAACAAATAAGAAAGAAAAATCTTTTTTCTGTTGGGCTTCCCTGAGAGAGTGACGATGTATTAACACAAAACTAAACATTCAACAGCAGACTTAACTAAAATATGATAACTACACTCCTTTCAAGAATGTTACACCACACGGTACACTGTTTCACAGTTCGCCTTCACACTTAGCATTTCAAAGTTCGTTACTCCCGCACAAAGACACAGTCTACTGGATTACACTCTACTATCTCTACTAAACGTCATAAACCAATAATACACAAAGTTATTTCTAACAATGTATTAGTCCGTAAGGACGCTTGTCTGCATGAGGCCAGAACTGTACCGTACCTACGACCGCTAGTTCCTACTATGTACCGGAATACTGTTTTCAAGCTAGTTCAGGGTGTAGTGGTCGGTCGACAACACACCTCTTAGCGGTTGACTCGGCTACCCCAGGGTGGCGATCTACATATTCGGTAGGACCAGAGACTTTAAAGACTTCAGTGTCTCTAGTAGGACGCACGTCTGCGGCGATGCGTCTCCGGCTACAGCCCGGCGCAGACTTATCAAGATGGTGCGCGCGGCGACTGCCCCCAGCGTGTAGTCTGGTAGCCTCCAGGGTACGTCTCCGTGGTCACTGACAGCATACGGTGAAAACCCCTTACCTCGCCCCTGCTAACTGGTCCCACCACGGACTTGTATTACTGGACTGCTTGCAGAGGATGTTTTTCACTCAAGTTATAGAACGAGGCTTTTGGCGACACAGCTTCCGGTTTATTCACATTCATTGTTAAAGCTCGCCGAAACTAACAGCGGAGGACTTCACAAGAGGCTAAGCGTTGGTCTCGGCAGACAGGAATCCACCTATACACGTCCGTGGTCCCACGTCGCTCTCTTCTCTAACACGCCAGCTGCCCAGTGGCTCATCGCAGGTTTCTCAGCTCACAGACGTGTCCACGGTTCTGATTTCCGGGGCTTTGTCTGCGCACACCACTTGCAGCCAGCCTCTCGGTGCTCGCTCGGTGACCAAAACAAAAACCAACAGCAGCCAACTTGCTGCTCGCGGCTGACCTTATATTCCTACCCTGCCCAGGCTTGACAAGCGGTGAGCTTGGCACGGCACCCACGTGGGGCTCAATAAACGCGTGAGCTTTCGTGTCCCACAATTTCCATTACACCACCCCATCCCCCCTCTATACCTTGACCGTGACAATTGCTTTACTTACTTTATAGTCATGGTGTACATTCCACCCACGACTGCTTCCTTCGAGGTTTTGTATGCATATCTAGATCTACAGTTGAGGTCAGTTAATTATCCTCCAAAACACGAGTGTTCTTCATATACTTTGCAAAAAAAGCAAACGTTCCTATTTTTAATATTTTGCTCATAAAGCGTCTGTTTGATTAAATTCGACCAATCGAATCGAAGTTATAACCATTACCATATGGGATTTCCCATGCAAGTTGAACATGCTTTCACATTGTAATATAATGTGTCTCCAAACACAAATCGTTTTTCCCGTCAAAGAACATGTGACTGGCTAAGAAGTCCCCCAGCAACGCAGAGACCCGCTAGCCCAAGTAAAGACGGCGTGCAAAGAAGGGAAGAAACTCGGAGACAAAGAAAGAGGGGAAATGAAGTAGTCTTTACAGTTTAAAACAACAACTTTACTTTCCTCTTTCAATTGTAGATAATATTCGCGAAATGCGCAGCTTACCTTCAGTTTACATCCTTACAGTTTTGGCTATTGAGGATAGATGCTGACAAAAGCACTTCAGTTTGGGACTTACGTGTTAGTCTTTTGGACTGTTTCAGAAAATTTGAGCTATTAACTTTCCTTTAATTTACAGACATTATGGTTCCTTTTTTGCATTGCAGATTTGATTCTGCCAAAGCTCCGACATTTCTTGCTGATCGGTTTCGCTTCATGTTCGTCAGAGAGCCGTACAGCCGTCTGTGGTCAGCATACGTTGATAAGTTTCTGCTGCCTGACTTGTGGGACATCGACGGCAGGAATATCGTCAGTCGGCGGCCAGGTGTAAACAAGACTTCGGCTCGCTGCTTCAGCGATATCACATTTGTAGAATTCCTCGACTACATCACCAGCATCCCAGTCCAGAAAATCAATGATCACTACAGGCCGTATCAATATGTATGTAGCCCCTGCGTTCTGCGGCCACATGTCATAGGCAAGATGGAGACGTTCACACGAGACACAAAGTATATCCTCAGCCGTTTAAATATGTCTTGGCTTGGGGACGAGTTGTTTATTTCTGACCAGCATGCCAAACACGAGATCAGTATGTTGATAGACGACGTATTCCACGAGTCCAAATACCCTTTCTACCAGAACTGTACAAACTCCACAGACCTGGCAATACGGTTATGGAAGGCCTTCCAAATTAATGGCTACCTGCCCAACAGCATTGAGTTTCCGTGGGCTAAAAACAGATTGGTAATGCAAAGCGATCTAAAGAATTTGGCCCTGCGAATGTTTGAACAAAGACAACCCAGCAGTAAACGTTACTGGACTGCTCAGAAAGAGCAGGCTCTGATAGAAGCGTACAGTAAAGTACCCGATGTACTCATGGAAAGAGTGAGGAAAATGTATGACGTGGACTTCGCAATGTTCCAGTATGATCCCTACCCAGATATTCTATATCGTAAGCGACCTCTTATAACAAGCTCTAATAGACGTGTACAGTAAAGTACCCGATGTACTCATGTAAAGAGTGAGGAAAATGTATGACGTGGACTTCGCAATGTTCCGTATGATCCCTACCCAGATATTCTATATCGTAAGCGACCTCTTATAACAAGCTCTAATAGACGTGCTAAAGGGTCTCTTATGAACACTTCAGTCTCCTCAAACAACGGGCAGCAGAAAATATTCATAACAATCTTCCTCCATGTAGTCATACCTCCAGGGTTGGAGGAAACCTCAGAGCTACCTGCAGCAACATCCGATGAAAATGTCCCACTTCATTTGGAGCAGAAAAGGCGTACAACAAATCATCATCATCACAAACCTGCTGTGTTTTTTTTCAAACTGAGAAAGGGATGGGAAATGGGGAAGGAGGGGAGGTGCGAAAGGCGATCGATCGGCGTGTGTGTCGCCGTGCGAGTCCTGAGATGGCTGACAGTTTAATTAAGGGCTGTTGAAAGGATGGAATTGAAAGAGTAGAGAAGAACAAAAAGAGTATTTTGCTGTGCTTTTGATTTTATTCGTGCGCTGGTCTCCTCCTTGACGGGGGCGGGGAACCCTAACCCTCTCCTCAGTGTGTTTGAAAGTCCTGACCAGACTTTGAGTACAAGTCCTGACCAGACTTGATTTGTGTAACAAGTCCTTAACAAGTCCTGACCAGACTTGATTTGTATAACAAGTCCTGACCAGACTTTGAGTACAAGTCCTGACCAGACTTGATTTGTGTAACAAGTTCTGACCAGACTTAAGAGTAACATTTGTCATATTGAACCTGTTGAGGTGGGTGTGTATCTATGTCCATAAGGGTGGTTATCTTTTTAATTGTTGTAAAATTATTTGGGGGAGTTTTTGAGCGATTATGGTTTTTTTAGTGTGAGATAAATAGTTGAAGGCATGTTATTATTTTTTTTGGAGGGGGGGGGGAATTTTTTTTAGAAATTGATATACCAATTGTTAAAGATGGTTATTTTCTGTCTAGGATTTTTTGGGGGTTTGTTTTATTCGTTCTTCTGGCTGTCTACTGCGAGTCCGTCGGCTGTCGGGGTTGGAAGGTACCTAGATTCTCAAAGGATAGCGCCAGGACCAGAGACTGTGGTTTGTGTTTAGTTTTCTTTGGAGAGACTAGTTTCGCGGAGGACTGTGCCTTCAGAAGTGAAGTAACATTGGACTCTTGAGATGGAACTGTAAATGAACATATTGGATTCATGACTGGAAAGGGAACTGGGTTTGGGTGTTTGCCTTGAATTTAGATTTTAGTTTGTTTTTTTTTGTTAATTATTATTTCTTCTTTCAAATTATAGTTATCTTAAATTTAACTGTTGTTATGTTATGATCTCGTCTGAAAGTCACTATAGAGTGCACGTGACAATCATCATCATCACATACCTGTAACGACAGTGGACATTCTTGGCACAGTAGGTCGATCTGGGAGATAAAAAACGCTATGGTGTTGTAGGGAGAGCACTCGACAGCTTGTACCGTTGACAATGCTTTGTTCTCTCCACCCTGCACCCCCTTCCACCCCATGCTTGGTCGCGCGAGCGGAGCAACACGAGGCAGACAGACAACACAGCGGGTGACGTAGTACCCAAATATGTTAGTATATACAATATATATATATATCAGGAAAAAGTCGGTTCTTCCATCTGTTACCGAAAGGCGACTGATCCTGCTTGGAAAACCAAAAGCACTCTCAGTCCGGGAGAAGCACCATTTTGCTGCAACGTGCTATGGTCCTGCTGCAAAGCGGCTCACATCACTCAACCCCCTCTTTCCCCACCCCAGGGAGTTAGGTGCTAGGTTTTAGTAGGCTTGGTAAGTTAGCTAAAATAGCAATAATAGTTGTATGTGTAAATAATGTAAATAAAATCTGTCTTTGAATTTATTTCGCTGTGTGAGCGTATCAGTCCGCACGAATGCTAGCATAATATGTACGTGTGTCGTCGTCGTCGTCGTGTGAATGAGATGAACGAGAATCACTAGAGCGAAAGAAATTGTGTCGTCCGTAATTGTCACGCAGCAGAGCAAACACATGAAGATCCGTGAAGGTGAGCAATACACCGGAGAAAACACACTTTTGTCTGGGAAAAAGCAGAGTCTTTTGTAGACTCCAAGGTCGGCTAAGTGCGGGTGTGTAGCAGATGGGGAAAAAAGAACACAGCACGAGGTATCACATTAGATAACACACCCGACGAACGAGAGCTAGAATTTTAGAAGAAAATTCTCCTTGGGAACTTCCGTCCTCTTCCCTGGAACCCTAAAGAGGCCGCAGTGTTAGTCCGAATGAGAAAGCCGATCGTTTTCTATCTAGATCGTTGTCTATTGTTCTGTCGTTTTCTTTCGTCCCCTGTGTTCTGTATCTACTTAGTCCGCGTCTCTTCCCCGTTTTAAGCGCTAAGAGCATACTCTCTACGAGTGTGAATATGCGCTATAAAAATCTTCACTATTATTATTATTATTATAATGAGCTTTCTCTAAGGTCCAACTGTCCAAGCTTTCTTTGGTCCAAGGACTTCGAGCGAAAGGGATGGGAAAATTAAGTCTCCTGACCAAACACATGGCGACTTGACTGCTGACTCGTCTATATCATAAAGATGTCGGTCTCTACCTCCAATTGCTCCAAACCCTGACCATTTAATTCCCGTGAAATTCCATCCCATGGAGTCTTCCATAAAATATCAACCCCCTTTCCCTCTTGTCGTGTGAGCACAACAAGTCCACACTTTCCACAAGCCAATGGAGAGGTTGAAAGAGCAGTTCAAATTGCCAAAAAGATTCTGCAGCAAGATTACTCTCAATTAGCTCTATTGATATACAGAGACTATTTCTGCTACAGGTTATACTCCAGCAGAATTAGCCTGTGGAAGAAAACTGAGAACTACATTACCTACATTGCCTGAGAACCTTGAGTCAAGAACATTTGATAAAGCAGCTGTAACAGCGAGCGATGCAAAAGGCAAAGCAGTCTTACGAGAACTGTTTTGACAAGCGTCATGGAGTGCGACCGCTTACGAACTTCGTCCAGGCGACACTGCATCACAGAAGCTAGATGGTGAGAAGCACTGGGGAAGTCCAGCAGTCATTTTGCAGCAGTGTGCTCCGAGGTCAAACACCAAGAGGCAGTTTTCCACGCAACAGACGGCATCTCAGAAGGTCAAGAAACTTCGAGCCGGAGCAGTCCAATTCCAAACCCAGTCCTGTCCAAAATGACTTTTCCCTTTATACTTCCCAAGTCCTAGTGACAGGTGAACCAGAGACAGTGCGCGATATAAAGACTGAAAATTATGTTTTGAACATTGATTAGAGAGTAAAGACTCTCCCCATCAATTGAAGAATCTCAGGGGGGGGGGTGAGATGTGATGATAAGAGTTATCCCGTAGGGACATCCGGGGTTTTATGTACGTTTTCGCGATGTTCAAGATGGCGGGTTAGCCATATTGCCTTTTGTTAGAATCAATACATTTTGTCATCAAATCCACAGTGTTGTGTTGGTTGGCTGAGAGCTCGCAGCACGATACAAAGACTTTAACATCACTGTATAACTGATAATGCATTTTTATTGTTTTAAACTGTTACAAACTATTGTAACCGGACTGACCGGTCGCTACTACACTTACACTGCCCTAGCGCCATAAATCAGTCCGTTCCTCTTTCTAGTTCCAGGGGAGAGGACGGAAGTTACTAAGGAGAACTTTCTTTCTAAAGTTCTGGCTCTCATTAGACGGGTGTGTTGTCTCATATCCTGCCTCGCGTTGTCTTCTTTTTTGTTTCCATCTACGGCACCCGCACTCAGCCGACCTTGGAGTCCACAAAAGACCTGCTTTACTCTAAACCTAAAGTGTGTTCTCTGCGGTGTATCTCTCAGCTCCTTGATCTTCGTGTGTGTTCTGCTGCTCGACACAATTACAATGGACGACACAATTTCTTTCTCTCTAGTGATTCTCATTCGTCTCGTTCACACGACGAGGATACATACCTCACGCTAGCATACGGACTAAGACACTTACACCGATAAGTAAGTTCAAAGACATAGATTTATTTACATAATTTACACCTACAGCTGCTATTATTCCTATTCTAACTAACCTACCTAGCTAAATCCTAACACCTAACTCCCTTGGGTGGGGGGAGGGGGGTTGAGTGATGAGAGTGCTTTTCAGGCTGCCCAGTCGCCTTTCGGCAAACAGGTACCTCTCGTACTCAGGGTGGGTAGAGGGGAGGGGGTGGGGGACAAGAGTGCTTTCCAGCCTGGTCCAGTCGCCTTTCGGCAAACAGGTACCTCTCTTGTAGTGACCAGTCGTCTTTCGACAAGCAGGTACAGAGACCGACTTTTCTCTGGTATTTATACCGATGTAGCTGGGTGCTACGTCACCCGTTGTGCGGTCAGCCTGCCTCGCGACGCTCCACTCGCGCGACCAAGCGTAGGGTGTAAGGGGGTGCAGGGTGGAAGGGAGAAAGCACAGTCAGCGGTACAAGCTGTCTAGCGCTCCCGCTACACTATAATAATGAAAGTATGTCGTCTCAATTATGCCCGTACAAGCTCTAAGACTATTCACAACAAAGTGAAACAAGTCTTAAAGCAACAAAGTAATGAATTAAAAAAATCATTGATATTAAGCAATTTCTTAATAACACTTTCTTAATAAATACATGTGTTTTTTTGTTTAATATAGCTGACAGCTAAAGAAAACAAAATTCTTTTTCATTGATGTTGGGCAATTTCTTAATAAATAATACTTTCTTAATAAATAAATATGTTTTTTATGTAGCTCACAGCTAAAGAAAACGTTGTGAATTGTATTACAGTACATGTGAAAGTTGCATGTGTAAACAATATTTATGTATAGGTATGTAGTGCTAATTATCATGCACGCGCTGCATCAAGTTTCTTAATATATGATAAATGCATGTCTTTTTTATCACAAAGAAGCTACGTACGTCTAACAGCTATACTTGGCAAAAGTTCGCATACACGATCATGACCATGTTCGTGTTGCAGCAGACGATAAATATATATAGTGTTTTGAAGACTAATGCATAATATCTAAAAATAAACAAAAATGGCTTACCTGTAGGAGGAGCTATACAAAATAGTGACGTCACTATCACGTCACTAAACTTCTGCTGTCTCCTCGCTAAACTCCCCTGATATCGTCTGCTCCATCTTCTTCGGATCCTTACTCCAATTTTTCCGAGAAATAATATCCAAAAATGAACAAAATTTGTCCTGATGTCGTCTGCTCCATCTTCTTCGAATCCTTACTCCAATTTTTCCGAGAAATAATATCCAAAAATGAACAAAATTTGTCCTGATGTCGTCTGCTTCATCTTCTTCGAATCCTTACTCCAATTTTTCCGAGAAATAATGTCCAAAAATGAACGAAATTTGTCCTGCCCCGAAAATTTCGTAAATCTATCACATCACTCTGATCCTGCTGTCTCCTCGCTACACCCTCCTGAACTGCACCACAAATTTCCCCCAGATTTCCATCCACACTCGTCATCTTGTCGTCTCCTCTCGACTTTCTCTCGTCTGCTAACATGAAATCAAATAACCCCCCCCCGCACCAAATACCACATGATTAAAACCATCCCAAAACCAGCCAATCATTTAACATACCTTAGTGTCAATCACCATAACGTCACTCGACCAGTCCTCAACATTAGTCGTCTGCTCAGTTCATTATAATATAACCTAACCCTGACTCAAACCCTACCCCTATCAAAGTTCTGCCCTTCTTCATTTTAACTGGCAGACTACTTTTAAAAGTAAAAGAGATTAATACGGCATGTAGCAATAAAGAAACCCGACCGTAACTTCCGTGTTTACATCACTAAGACACTGGAAGGCGGCACTTTTTGCCTGTACCGGAAGCCAGCAACGATTTGCAGTCTCGGTTTGAGGCCTTTGCGCTGAACGCGCGGTCTAAGTAAGTCTGTGGCACGGAGTTATGGTTCGCCGATACCAGGAAATGACGTGTAACAAGGTCACACTGTGTCAAAATGGCGCACAAACGCGTGCTTGTAAGTATTGAACTATTGCTGTAACACGTACAGGAAGGTCGTTAGTGTTTTTACCTCATTAGTTTTTTTTATAAAAAATACTTTAAACGAGTAGCATGCAAGGCCATGATCCTAACCATGCTGGGTATAGTTTAACCGACTGTATAGGCAATAGTATTGTTCTTCTGCTGAGATGTTTTTGATTATCATTCTTTAGTGATTGTGTGGATTTGATTGTTTTGTTTTTTTAAGGGGAATGCATTTTCAAGAAGATTATTATATAGAATGCATTGACACTGATGGACTGATTGCTTAAAATTTTTCCAGCAATGGGGTACATTTGCGCGCCTGTGGTGGCTTTACGATGCAAATCATCAGTGTCCACACCTCTCAGCTCACCGAATAATACCTTACCTACGGGGAAGACATAAGCCTATCTACAGTCCTCAGAGCAAGTATTGACTAGTTAATTTTAATGTGCTCTTTTTGGGCAAGACTGAAAATTGCAGGTACCCAAAGATAAGAAACTGAGAAGCGCTTAATGTGCTTGAAGTGTTATTACAAACCTTTTCTGAAAAGTCTTGAGCAGTTATTCATTGTTACTATCATGATTATAATACTATCACTCAACATGGTGGGTAAGGTCCTTACAGTTGCTTATAAATTTGTAGATTTGGGTGTGGTCAAAATAAAGACCTTAAAAGTTCTTATTTTTTAGTGAATTGATCCTCCTAAATTGTGGTCAGGACTTCATAAGAAGAGGTGCTTATTAATGTTTTTGTGTTAATATGTTGATATTGTTTAAAAATTAATCAAAAATAGTCCTGTCAGAATGGAATGTAGGGGAGGTTTTATTTTTAATTATTTTTAAAGGCATAGCTTCCTTTTTTTTTTTTTAAACAAGGATGGGGTTGACAGGGGGAGGAAAAGTGAGGGTAACGTAAGGCATCATGTATGCTCTTCACCTCCCTTTGGTCAGGCCATTCTTTCCTGCCATAGCCACCTGCCATAGCCATGGTTGGGAGCTCTTTACCCTGAGAAACAAACCTCAATACAACCTGGGACGAGGCGGTGGTTAGGGCAGTGAAAAAGAGTGAGGATTTAAACTTGATTTAAATGTGGAAATGTACTTCAAAAACTTTTTTAAGCAAGTGGCGATGCAGTGAAAGAAGTCATCATACATGATAAGTTGGAAAGTGCAGTTTCCAACATCAATGGTAGAATAAGTAAGCATGACAGAGCAAAAGCTAATATGACAAAAAAGACTGTAATATGGTTTTTAGAGCTTTATTTTAAACATTAAAAAAAAAAATAAAAAAATAAACATGAATTTATAAATGTTCATGGTCATAGTTCATGGAATAAAAGCAAAATTGTTGATTTCTTTACCTAAACTCCTCACAGTTAAAACCTGATGGATTGGTGGATTTTTGCAAGTCTTAATAGGAGGTCTTATTCATGATACTTTGCTAATCTATACACTTAAATAAAAAAATATATATAAACACAAGCGTGTAGGAAAAAAATGTTTGAAAATGAATACCCATAGTCATACCATTAGTGATGTTTAAAAAAAAAAACAAAACAAAGCAGCCACATCAATGACACTTCTAGTATAAACTGTCAGATAAACTGAAATTACTTGGACTGACTCATAGACAAATTTATTTCAAGTGGTTTTCCTCTGAGAATATGAATGTGTTAGATGTATTATAATTTTATTGTTTCTGGTGAATGTATAGATGCAAAGCAGTGCATAAAATTAACTTTAATATCTTTTTAAAGGTGGATCTACATAAGTATTATCCTAACATTCATAAATGCTTTTGTATATTTTAACAGGAATACTACTCAACAACATGCCAAAAAGGACAATGAAATAATTTAAATTCACAGTTTGCAGTGAAATCACAAAGACTTACTGTGAATGTAGAAATTGAATCCAAAATTCTGTTTTCAAATTCTGTATGCAAACATTCCAAATGAATAGTTTTAATCATTATATTTTCTTCATTTACTTCAGAATTCATCTCCCATAATAAAAATATTTTGACTTGTTTTGAAGTTAGATGGCATCAACTTCTTTTATAATGACGACTTGTATAGCACATTTCTCCACATACAATAGAGCTTAATGCAGTTTAACATGATGCACTGAAGCTGAAAATGTTTGTCAATTATGTTCAAAGTCTGAACAATGCATTAGGATATTAAGAAAATGTATGAAGGTATATTGCACCTGCCGCCATTTAACACCACTGTTCAGTTCCAAGTGCAGAGGATCAGACAGTTATATTAAAGCATGGCTAGCCTTCATGCCTCAGCTATACAAGTATTCCAGAGCATGCAGAACATCCCACAAGATATATGTGACCAACAGCTCCAGCAGCTCGCTGTGAAACAGGCATGACTGTCCAAAGTTCATGGCGATGGACGAAGCTATAGTAATGTGGGAGAATAGTTTCATGTTGTAACTTCTTGATTAATACAACTTCTTTCTGTACATAAGAGAACTCATGATCTAAGTTTTTTAGATCAATCTATTTAACAGCCACCTGCAGTCCTGCACTCTGGTAGTATCTTTGTGACCTTTGCTTATTCCTGTATATAACTGACACAGGCCACACTGTCAAACTGCATGATGACTACTTCTGATGACGATGACTCACTGATGTTGATAGTGACTTTCACCTTGTTTTCTGCCAGTGGTGGGGAGGTAATGTCATAAGGTTGACTTGCTGGTGGAGAATCAGACAGCTGAGATTCGGAACAAGTGCAATGCTTTGTTACTGATTTGTCTGACATAGCTTGTCTGTCTTTAGCCTCTTGTCACTCTTGAATCTATGAACTTTACCAGCTACTTGTTTTAGCAAGTCATCTGCCCCAGGACCCGTGCTGGCTCTCAGTGGCAAGGCTTTACTGATAAAAACTGAATTTAACATTAGAAAATATAAATTTATGAAGAAGAATTCATCTTTGCACACTTTTTAAAGTGTTTTGCTATGCATACCAGTCTATATTATATTTTACACCTTATGACTTAATTTGACAACAAATTATATTTAGTCAAATAAAATCTCTCTCTATCTCTAAAAGAAGTGTGCCTATGTACAGGTGATGTTGGAGACCATGTGGTTGTCATCAACACCAAAGACATTGCTATGCCTGATACATATTGGAGGACATTTAAATACTTTCACCACACTAGGTAAGTTTCTCTTGGAGTGAAGTGGGAAAGAGTGCATTTAAGAATTGGACGTCCAAAAGACAAAATTGGGTGATTGTGCTTTGTGTAGAATAGACTGTGTATATATGTACTGAAAATTTGTGATGCCCAAGCTTATGTATCATACATGTGAGAATGCTCATTTGTAGGACTTAAAACAGATGTGACAGCCTGGTTTGTTTTGCTACTGCTTAGATTCTTGGTGTCTGATGTCTTTGAACATATAGTTCCTCATCAAACATTCAGTGTGCATAATCACTGGGGAACGGCTAGATGGGGTTAGAGCACCAACATTTGCATGCTTGATGCATCATCAAACAGTTTAAGTCACTGGCTGAAAGAACAGTGACTTTACTGGGGGAGGAGAGGGAAATTTTCATTGCCTGCACTTATGTAGTTGTTGCCCCTTATCTTCAGATGCTAATGTTTTACTCTTATTCCTTATATCTTTCAGTCCTTTAGTCTTCTGATGCTGCCAGTGTGACTATTTTATGAAGTGTATCTATGTCTTTCACCCTTAAAGGCCAACCCGATTGCTTAGCAAATATTGCGGGAAACATAGCACAAAGTATCATATAAACATATTCTGGTGGTATTTTATGACAGAGAGGCATGAGAGATTTTATATTAGTATTTTTCTCTTAAGCACACCTGGATTTGTTGAGAAAACAGTAAGTGACGAAACTGATTTATAAAAATAGCACCGTCTGCACTAGCTGAAGTCGAAGAGAAAAGATGCAATCCTCGGTAAAAGAAAACTGACCAGGACACATTGTGCTGTTGCTGAATTTTCTCTTCGACACTCAGATGGAGTTAGTTTGTACTCATTAGGTAAATCCTAAAGATAATGGCAGCAAATGCCTGTGGATTAGCTTTGTTCAGTGATGTGTATATCCAGATCTCTGCTTAGTTCAAATGTGCCGTGCAAACTTCGTCCCCACACTGCACTCAAGAATTTGCTCAAAACATTTCAAAATTGATTGTTTTCTAGTCACTTATACAGTAGAAGCAAGTTTTGAACTTTCGGTAAAACGAAAAAATGTTATTCCTACAGCAGTGCTTACTATACAAAAGCATGATCTGTTAAATGAACTACAACTGCTGGTAGATCAAGCACCAGATATGCAACATCGACGGTTTCTACACCATCTGGTCTACAAGTATCGTTGTGAAACAGTCACAAACACAACATCATCTTTGTTGTATCTTTATCCAACATACTGCTAAAAACAACTGACAGTGTGAGGGCACCATTGATGCGGATGCTCAAAACAGTTAAGAAAGAAAATAAAGAATTGTGGATGATAA
The DNA here is from genome assembly GCA_004794655.1 of Marisa cornuarietis. Classification (NCBI taxonomy): domain Eukaryota; kingdom Metazoa; phylum Mollusca; class Gastropoda; order Architaenioglossa; family Ampullariidae; genus Marisa; species Marisa cornuarietis. The sequence continues at coordinate 158,839 of SMMW01000482.1, read as the reverse complement.
ACATATAAGGAGCTTAAACGGGAACACGTGTGAGTAAGTCAGTAACTAAATGAAAATAGAAAATTTTGCATGCAGCTAAATGAGGAAGAAATAAGTTTTACATCGATAAACATGTTTCAAACTATCATTATGTTTTTAATTGTAAAAACCAAACCTTATTAGCAGTCAGTTGTAACTATAAAATAAAATTGCAATGCTTGAAACCATCAAATAAAAGGGTGGCTATGTGGCTATAAAAGTGCATGCTAATGTTTTACTTATTCCATTTTGACACTAGATTCTGCTGGCAGATGCCCTGACCATCCCCTTGATACACAAAAAGTAACTTTACTTGCTTACCCTGTGATGATGGCTAAATGATGAATGATTAGAATTTTGTTGTTTATGGGCCTGAAGTGGACGCACTGTTATCTTAAGAGAATAAACACAGTGTCATTTGCCATGATGTATTTTAGCTAGTTGTAACGTGTATCACACTTACGTTGACTGTGCGTAAGTAAAATATTTTTTACAAAGATTGGTCCATGACAAAGTCAGATGACATCACGGTTACACCAATGCATGGAAACATTGCTTGACATCTAACCGCAGTAATCTCTGTGTGACCTCTGTTTGAAATATGTCACACAAGCAGTGGTCACCGAACCTACACTCTGATGTCCATTCTTTCAACATCAGCGAAACCATTGCATTTTTTCTGGGAGGGAAGAGCTATCCAGCTCATGTTATATTACTTTCCTGGACAGAGGGCAACATAAAATACATACTTCTATCATTTTCATTCAAAATACAGTTCAAACATGAAACAGACACCAAACACACCATTTGGAATCTCCAGGCAGAAAGATCGACAGAGCTAAAGGAGTGGAAAAAAACCCCAAGCATTTAAAAATTCGCACAAACATCATCAAAGCCAAAATCAAATCCTCTCTCTTTATAGGGGGAAAATCAAATTTAACACTTTTGGTTCCAAGCTAAACAGTGTCTTCAATCAAACAGTCCAATGAACTTGGTAACATCTATACATAAACAACTTTTTAAACTCCCTTCCTTTCACTCCCTTGATGTATGATACCACAGAAGTATAAAGGAAACGGTTAGGTCTTTAGCCGAAGTGTCCTTTGTTCCACCTAATAAATATTGTTATACAGTCATGGTACGTGCTTAAATTATGCTTGTCTCCATTAGCATAAAGCTAATAGTCATATAGCTTCTCTTAGTTAACTAATTTTAAGCTTTCATTTTACAAAACATGAATGAGCTAATGTGCACTTAAACTTAACATTGTCATGTCACTTACATCTTTTGCACATGTGCCAGACGTTCTCTTTCGCTTAACAAAACACAAGACAGATCTGCCTCTACAGGCTATGTCAAAATTTAATAATACACTGTAAAAATCCCCTCGCACTCAGTATCTCTTCCAGTCTCAGTTCTGTCATAAAATATCTTACACTTAAGTGCTAGCTTGTGAATTTTTTAAAAATAAGTCCTCAGAACACAGTCGTGTATTTGCTGTTATGTTCCCTGCACCATACCATCATAGCATTTAACACATTCTAGCCACATGTATGGATAAACAGCTCCCCAAAGTCCAGGAATGTACTTTCTGCGAGGGCGGGTGGAACCTGTCTAGAGCAGATTGGCCAGCTTTTCAGGCCCTCTTTAACACCCGCCTTTTCTCAGGCTCTAGTTTTAACTTAGATGTAGAGGACTCTAGGGGCGATCCTACATTACATCCTATTAACCTGTTTACCTCTACTTTAACTGCGATAGCTTTAGAAACAATCTCTAGACGAGGACTTTGAAATCGCCGACCACGCATACCGTGGTTTACTGAGGAGTGCAAGGTGGCCTAGCATGCTCGGAAGAAGGCCCAGCGCCTTCCCTTCCGCCACCCAACTCCTGAAAATGTGATAAGTTTTAAACGTTGCAGAGCTCAGGCTCGTTTTACATTTAAACAGGCAAGGAAACTTGCGTGGCAAAGGTATGTGTCCTCGTTGTCCTCCCGTACCACTTCCCAGGCGGTGTGGGCGGCCATTAGGAAGATAAAGGGAAGGTTTCAGGCTGGCTCAATAGGCCACCTGCGGGTTGGAAACTCTGTTCTCACAGAACCACGGGATGTTGCCAGTTCGCTAGCATCCAACATTGCCCAAAATTCCTCCTTCTCTTCAAATTACTCTCCTGATTTTCAGCATATGAAATTTTTTCAGGAATCTCTTCCCTGTGACTTTTCCTCTGATAACTCAGAACAGTATAACCTACCTTTCTCTCTTAATGAACTGCAGCAGGCCCTTCAAAAGTGCAAGGACTCTGCACCTGGCCTAGACAACTTTCTATATCAGCTGCTGACTCATCTTCCACAGGCCTCTCTCACTCTTCTTTTAAACATCTTTAACTTTATTTGGGTGTCCGGCTGTTTTCCTCCCTCGTGGAGAGAGGCAGTCGTGGTGCCTATCCCAAAACCGGGAAAGGATCCTTCTGATCCCAACTCTTACGGCCCATTGCTCTCACTAGTTGTCTATGCAAAACCTTAGAACGAATGGTGAATGCCCGACTCACCTGGCAACCGGAATCTCGTGGTCTCCTCTCCAACCTGCAGTTTGGCTTTAGACAATACCGCAGTACCCTAGACCATCTGGTCCGTTTTGAAACTTTTGTTAGGAATGCGTTTGTCAACAAGGAACACGTCTTAGGAGTTTTCTTTGACTTGGAGAAGGCGTACGACACTACCTGGAAGCAAGGTATTCTGTTAGACCTTCACGCCCTTGGCTTCCAGGGTCGTATGCCTCTCTTCATTAAAGGTATTCTAAAGGCAAATTATCGGTGATAAGGCTGTGGCGACGGTCCAAAACGTTTGCAAATTATATTTAATTACGATTGTAGCTCACTAGAACAATACAGGAGAAATAAATGATGCTTTCTTCACCTTATTACCATTTCTTAGCAATACCTCGGTTGTCGATGTTTATAAAAATCGAAAATTTCCAGTGAAATTTACTCGTTATATCCTTCCGCCGAGAAACCGCGATATCTTCGCGTGACGGTTAGCAGACGATTCCTTTGTATGACGTAGGTCAGGGACCCCTAAGTGTCGGTCAGTACTAGGATTTGAACTCAAGTGATCGGTGGTGACTCGTTAGCTGGACTGGTGATATCCAAATTTTTAATAATCAAGATGGCTATGAGCAATGTCCAACCATATCAGTTTGAACCGATTGCATCAGCTTACACTGGGATCGACTGGACCTCATCAGAAGAGGAAGAAAATGTTCGATCGGTCGAAAGACAAAACAGGTAGGACTAAGCAAGTCACATTGTGTCTACGCGAGCAGAGAGTGAACGAATGCTTTAGATTCAAGTACTTTAAATAAACATAATGCACACTAAGTCCACTAACTCCTTGCACTGGGCTTTGTTGTTGACGAATTTACATCGTAGTGTGTTTAAAGAATGAAATTACATTTGACATGCTAATTATTTCTTATGCACACCCCCCCCCCCGGAATATTCACATTGTAAATGATAATGAAGTGTTCTTTAGTTACTTTAGGTTTTAAAGTGAACTTTTCAAAGCTTAGTTTCAAAAATCAATATTTCAACATATCTGTGTTTCAATATTTCAAACAGACAATATTTGCAGCCTTTTCAGGGGGGGGGGGGATATTCTGAATAATGACTTACTACATGTGTAGTAGATGTATAACAACGATGCAGAGAATTCAGGCAGTTGCGTTTGCTTTATGCTATTATTCCTGTGCTTTTTAAATTTATGTTTGCAATTTAATTGTGTGGGTACATGAATTTATTTATCACAGTTTCAGACTGGTGCAGTCGTGAGCATTGTGAGGAGTGGCCACAACAAAAAGAAGAAAAGAAATGTTGCCATTTCTATTCAGAAATAAAAAATTATTTAGAGGAGGACCAGATGTGCATTACCAGTCATGAAGGCATGGCTGGAAATTGTCTATCAAGGTAAAAACTCTTATTTCACATACTTAAATTTTTCCCATGTTTAATTTTTGTGCTGGTTACTTTAGGGATGCTAATTTTCCCCACTCCAATATTGTGTAATTACAAGCATGCAAATTATTTTCTTTTCCCACTACTGAAAGTAGGTGCAAAACACTGCATAACACCCACACATTTAGATATACAAGCACTTACAAACATTCAGACTGATGCACATGGTTTTTTTACAACACACAAATGAATACACACACACAAGGTGGAGGAAATCAGAGTACCTGAAGAAAGCCACCAATGGTTAGACCTTGAAAGACATTCAGAAAGATGAGTGTTGGAGCCGAGATCTGACTTCTGACTCCACAACTATTTCTTACAGTCTAAGTGAATGGCGCTTTAGCGACTTTGCAGGCAAACCACATGTAAATGCTTACAGACTTTTGAGAGAAATGCTCTGAATACGTAATGACTTTATAATTGATTTTTTTCAGGTTTGTTATTGATTCCACCATAGTGCTAATAAAGCAGATTAATATAAAAAGATGGCAGGAAGACTATATGCACACAGAACCACACAAGTAAGGGATATGCCAGCATTTTTTATTGATAGGCACAGTTTAGTGTGTGCAATGTCAAATTAAAAGCATGAATGCAAGAAAAGCACTTCAAAGATAAATATTACACTAAATGTTGAGGCATAAAAATTTTGTATAGTAAAAGCTTAACAGTGAATTGTCAATAAAATATTCCCTAAACAGCATGAAAATTATTACATTTATCCAAACACAGTTATGGAATACACTTTATATGAGATGTTAAAAATACTTGTATGTATCTGACATGAATTGCAAAATAAAATCTTCACTATACAGCATTCAATTATTATATTTATTCAAACCCAGTTATGGAACACACTTCACATCATGTTGATGTCTAAAACAAATGCATCTGGCATTTTTTTTTTTTTTACAAGCATCATTTCTGGAACACTTGGAGCTGAATTTATCTCAGTAGTTTTCAGTTATTATGGATTAATAGTAATGAATGGAAAACTTTTTTTTTCTTCCTCCACAGAACACACAGACATGTGGCTTACTGCAACTTTGTGCGATGGATATGGCACAAGATAGGAAAGAAAAACAGAAAAGTCTTGCCTGCATGTGTTGTTGCAGCGACCAGAAAAAAATTTCAGGAGTTTACTGGCTTCAAATATGCTTTATGATATATAGGTGAGTGTTTCTACAAATACATTCATAAGTACATTTAGCTTGTTGTCGGCTAATGTGTTTTTTTTATCCCACTATTGAAGGTGGGCTCAAACACCCATAATACACCTGAGGTGCATAGCACACACATTTAGCAGGCATCCCATGCTCCTTATAATCATTCACAAACTCACTCTCACAACACACAAACAAATATGCACACAGGATGAGGAAACCGAAGAAGTGGGTTCTTTATTATATTTTCAAGAATCATATACTTTAGTAATCCTGTAGTGAAGCATGTAGCACAGTTCTTGATGCTCTTTTCAGAAGTATTGCATTGTCACATTACAGTGTACATCTTGCACGCACAGTAATCAAAAGAAGAAGAAAGTATTCTGTCATTTTCAAAAATAAAATCCAATGTCTAGTTTACATGTTGCTATAGTGTATATATATTTTTTAAAATCCAGGACCTATATTCCAGATGATCATGCTGACCTTTGCGGTAGGACCCACCATGGTCTTCATGGATATCCGCAACATGGTTGGAGATGGAAGCTTACTTGTCTCATACTAGCTGTTCTTTGCCCAGTCCTTCTGGTGATGATGATGAACATTACTACACATAATTCAATAGGCTTTTGGACCATAATGACAAGCTAAAATTACCCTCAGGTCAACTAGACGCAATGATATTCTTAGAAACCCCTGAAAAATAGCAGAAAAGAGAAGTGAAGAGGTGACAAATCTGTTTCTTTTAAAATTTACCCTTTCCTACACTAAAATCTATATGTAATACTTGTGTTTATCCCTCTAAGGCTTAGAAGAATCATACATGATGTACAATGACCTCAATATGATGTGACACCATCAGAAGAAAAAAATATAAAATATAATAGTTGATCATTATAAATTTGATGTCATGATATTAAATTATAATTTAAAATGATATTTGTTATTAGTTTGAAAAGAACTGTTAGGAATACCTATAGCCATGTTCTCTATATTAAAATAGTACATAATCTTTTGTTCATGGTGTGGCTGCAACTGATAATGTATTTTTATGCTCAAGTGACAATTATTTATTGAGTGATTGATTATCCTCTTATCTTTCAGTTTCTGTAGCATGTACATTATTTATTTGATTGTTCTATAAACATTTAAAAACAGTTTCAACAACGTATCGACATTTCCATAATTTTATAATTCTTTGCACTTCCGTGGATTACAGTAAACGTGCATCAAGTGAACATTTTTGAGATGCATATGTATTTCTGTATTTATCAATTAATATTTAGATAATAAACACAATGCCTCATTACTTAAACATGATACAATACACAGGCTAAAGCAACTGCTTGAATATTAGTACCAGTTTTTCTGCCTGTGCTCTTTGAGTGTTGAATTTTTCCAGTCTTTTTCCGTGTGTGAGGTGTCATCTGCCTTTTCTGTCTCACAGTCCAGTCCCCAACATAAGGTCACATCTGCTGGAGATTTTCATTTTATTATTAATTAAAAGCATGTATATTGACTTTTAGAAAGCAATAACAAATGAAAATAACGTTTATTTTAATCTACATATCAAGCATTGCATTTATCTGTGGCTTTGAATATCTTTGTTAGGATTAAATAACCATCATTTACAAATTTTATTCTTCCTGAGTTTAGATATAAGAGGTAAACATCAAACATAACTAGAAAGTGGCTGTTATCTTTCTGAATCAGTCTGTGAGGATCTTGAAGAAAACAAAGGTGAACAAACCTGGAAATCTGGGTCTGTTTGCACCCCTTCATGCATGCACAATTTAGCAGTTTATTGTGACTGGTTGGTCATTGTCTGGAATAAACATTATTAATGAAAAATTCTGCTCTGAACTCAGCAATGAATACACTCTTTAATGTTATCTCTGATATACTGCACACAAGAATTAATATAATTAGTGCATGCATGTGTTAACATGCTCATTACGTAAGAAGTATCCTTTCAACATTTTAGAGATTTCATGTTTAGAAACAGAAGCCATCCTTACAAAGACATAGATCAATAAAACAAGCTTTCATTGTATAAAATGTAAATAATAAATTTAAAATAAAATGTAGCAAGTATCAGATGAACAATAGTAGGCCTATATTTTCTTTATACCTGCAACTTGATGCATTATTTTCTCACAAGTTACTGTATATTTTTGTCGTTCACATGTTTGATATAGCTACAATCTAATACTTTTATTATGTACATGCAGTCATTTACAGACTGTAATGTTGACCATAGTAGAATGAGAATCGCAGTTTATTGTTTACAATTTTAGCTAGCATCAGGTGCATTCGTGACACTGACCTGTTTGGCGACTGAATATCATCTGTCAGATGCATCCCATTCTGTTTTTGGCAACTTCATAATGCTGAAAAAAAGTAGAAACTTATCCCACAGAAACTGAGACACAAAGCGCAAGCCGCGCTGTTCGCTCGATCGTTCGTGTGCTCGTAAAGCTTTATACCAAGTGTTTTGAGCACAAGGTGTCCCAGTCTCTAGCTTCACAAAGCTTTGTAGTTTGGTAGCTGAGTCGTTTCATCCTTAATTTTATTCTCTTCTCAAGTTTCTGTCATTTGGAAACTTATGAAAACTATTTTTGAGCTCCTTCCATCCCTTTTTTTCGGGAATCGGGTGGCAGCTGCATTCGTTTCGCTTGGTAAACAATCACATGACATGTCATAAGGTCACGTGACGGAGAACGAGACTTCGTTGAAGCAAGCGAAAGAGTCCGGTGTAATTTCTCTTATTAAACACAACATTCCACATAACCTTCAACTTTTTGCATATAAATAGACACGAAAATAGATGAGATTCATATTAATCATACTCTTTGTGAGAATCTAAACAGTTTTATTTTGCCTTGAGTATACCTTTAAGAACTTTCTCAACAGCTTTTTCAAGTTCATGTGGGATCTGTCCTTTCTGATCCTCAGGAACAGGAAATGGGCGTCCCCCAGGGCAGCATCCTTTCACCAACTCTCTTCAAGATTAAAATAGATGGTATCCTAAAATCTGTCCCTCCAGGTTTGGAGGCCTTGCTGTATGTGGATGACTTTGCTCTCTGCATCCTAGGCCATTTGCTACCATGCCTCGAACGCCGGCTTCAGCTGTGTGTAAATGGTGTGCAGAAGTGGGTGTCAGAAAATGGCTTCAAATTTTCTCCCACAAAGTCAGTATGCATCCACTTTTGTAAACTACGAGGCATGTTTCCAGACCCTTGTATTTCTGTCAACGGCACGGTACTCAAAGTGGTCCAGGAAGTAAAATTTCTTGGGGTCATCTTTGACCGTAAACTATCCTTTCTTCCTCATATCAGATCTCTATGCCTTTCATGCCAGAAATCCTTGGACATTCTGCGAGTAGTTGGCCATGTCAGCTGGGGGGTGGACCGCATGGTACTGCTTCGTCTGTATCGCACCCTGGTCCGCTCCAAGCTAGACTATGGTTCCATAGTTTGGCTCTGCTCAAAAGTCCTACCTCAAAATTCTTGATCCCATTCATCATCAAGGCCTCCGCATCTGTTTGGGTGCCTTCCGCACCACTCCTGTACAAAGTTTGTATGCAGAAGCTGGTGAGCCTCCATTGTCTCTACACCGTCTGAAACTCATGCTATCCTATGTCTGTTGCTTGAAGTCTCATCCTGAAAACCCTGCTTACCGTGCCGTTTTTGGACCTCAGCATGCTGCCCTGTATGTTATTGGTACCAAGGAGCAAAAACCGTTATCACTCCATGTGGCACCTCATCTACAAGCTGCCGGAGTAGATATTCAGCAGGTGGAGGCTCTCCCTCAACTGCCGGCCCCTCCTTGGACTCTTCCTGTTCCAGAGATCCGTCTTGATCTTACAACCTTTAAATAGGGGGGCCTCATCTTTCTTCAGCGTTTTCAGGAACTTCTTTCTGAGTATCCTGGTTTCTGCTGTATCTTTACAGATGGTTCCAAAGTTCGAAACGGTGGTCCTGTCGCTGCGGCAGCAGTTCCATCCTGTCAACCGCAACAGGCCTCTTCTGCCTGACTTGGGGATGGCTGCTCTATCTTCATGGCGGAACTTCACGCCATCTTGCTAGCCTTGAAGCACGTTCACCGCTCTTTGGAGCACAACTTTTTGATCATCTCAGACTCCCTTTCTGCCCTCCAAGCTCTTCTTTCCAGTTTCATTGACCACCCTCTTGTGGTACAAATCCACAAAATTCATGTGGCACTCATTCGCCGAAACAAAGATATTGTTTTCGTTTGAGCACCTGACCACGCTGGTATTACTGGCAATGTCTGAGCGGACCAGGCTGCCAAGGCCGCTTGCCAGTTGCATGATCAGTTAAAGTCACTTGTATCAGCCGACTGCAAATCTATCTTCACGGTCTATGTTCAGTCCCTGTGGCAACGTCACTGGGACACTCTGGGCCAAAACAAGCTACATGCCACCCTTCCCAGTCTTTCTGACCGCCTGCCTCCATGCCGCCCAGTACGGTGGGAGGAGGTGGTTCTTACTAGACTGAGGTTAGGGCACACCTATGCCACGCAATCGTACCTCTTACCAGGTGAACCACCACCTGTTTGTCCATGGTGCAAAGAAACTTCAAATGTTAAACATGTATTGATCACTTGCCCTGAGCTCCAGAGTACCCGTCAGCGTTTTTTCCCAGCAGTTTCTTTGTTTGCCTTGTTTAGGTCCATCCCGTCGGCAGCAATTTTTACATTTTTAAAAGGGATAGGACTCTTTCATAAGATTTAAGTTTTTATATCCTGTTAATTGTTGGTTTTTTGTTTTTGGTTTGTTGGGGGCCTTTTTGGCCACAACAACCATTTTTACAATAAATCTACTCTTTTAAAATTCTCCTGTTTTTGATGGCTTTTATTGGGATATAACTGTTGTGTCTCTTGGTGAGATTTTTGATCAATGGGTTTTTTGGAATAAATTTGTCTCTCATCGCTGTGATATGGCCTTGGTTGCTGGCACGGCGTTAAACACTAACAAAAAAAACAAACAACAACAATGACTCTTTTACAGGAACATACGAAAGATCATGGTAATGCTTTAACAAATTTTGTACAGAGGTGCAATGAGAACTATCTAGAGTTGAATGTAGACAAAACCAAAGAAATAATTATAGACTTTAGGAGGATCAAGGAGGACTCTGTTACTGCCAGTGTGATGCACAGTAAACCTGTTGAAACTGTTAACTCCTTCAGGTATTTAGGATTTATTTTTGATAGCCAGCTCAAATGGAATTTAAACACCGAGCACATTGTTAAACGTGGTCAACAAAGAATGCACCTTCTGTGTAAGTTAAATAGTTTTTCAGTTAGCCAAGCAATCTGAGGCCGTTTTTACCAGTCATTCATTGAGAGTCTTTTATCTTTCTCATTTGTATGCTGATTTTGCAATCTCTCTGTCCATGATAGGAACAGTCTGAACAGTGTTGTGAACATCTGTTCAAAGATTATTGGTATCAAACAGAGGGATTTAGCTTCTTTTTGTGACCAACAAATAGTTAGGAAAGCTTCATGCATTTTATGATTACCTGAACATGTATTATTAAAAGAATTTGTATTATTAAGCTCAGGTAAACGCTATGCCATACCTATTTGTAAAAGTAACAGACACCTGAAATCATTTGTGCCATCTGCAGTTCAGCTGCTCAATCTTAGATGAGCTGTCAGCGGTGTGTGTGTGTGTGATGTTGTAGGTGCATATATGATTATCCTTGTAAGCTTTTTTTCTATATATATATATGTTATATTGTTACTTGCCCACTTCTTTTTCATTTCTCATTGTTTTCACTGTTGAACTAGAGCACATTCCCGTATTCAAACTGCCCACTGGGACAAATAAAGTTGGTCATTGTCATTATCAGCTTCCAATAACTCACACAACCATGCACTCTTCCCCATTTTCACATGCGGTGCAAAATGTCCACTGTCAACAGGCTGTAGCTAACCCTTTACTCTTAACTCTTGACAAACACAAAGTTTCATCACATAAACCACACATAATCATAATTCTCATCCGTTTGTCAAGAAGGCTTTACCTTGACATCAGTCACTCAGAGCTCAAGAAGATCCTTTAACCTTTTGTACCTACCTAGGGCAGTACAGCCTTTCCCTTTTTATTTTAAGAGCTCATAGCTGGCCAAGGTTTTTATGACATGGGCATGTCTATGACATATGGTCTTCCCAATCTCCTAAATATCATATTCAAGAATAGCAAAACATGAAAATGTGTTATGTGTTCATGCAGTCTTCTGTCTTAGTGGATATACTGTTAATAGCAATACATATAAAATTTTGTTTACCATATCTTTGAATTTACAACAATACTTTTAAAAATAGTTTTCATTCTTTGAAAAGACGTATACAGCACCAGCCTTTCCTGACCATGATAACAGTCATTTCTTTACACTGGTATCCTGTAACCTGACTTGACAACAGTCATTTTTTTCACACTGATATCCCATAACCTGACTTGCATATAGTTTTTCCATGTAGTAATTACTAGGCAGCTACTGTGCAATGATCCTTGTCATTGACATAAAACATGCTGTATTAGAGATAACTATTATCTAAATGCTTACAGTCAGAATAAAAGGTGTAGGATGATAGGATAATGTTATTTTTAATTCAACAGATACCCTGGTGGGTTCAGCCAAGCATCCGCATGGAGAGTTCATGAAATTGACCCAACACGAGTAAGATTTATTGTTTTATAGATGTTGTAACATGTAGTGCTAAAGAGAGAAAGTGAGGTATGCGAGTATGTTATGAAGGCGATCATGCTCACACACTTAACAGACTGTTTTATAGATGTTGTGACATGTAGTGCTAAGAAGAGAGTGTGAGGTATGTGTGTGTGTCTGCATGTATGTCAATGGAGACTATCATGCTCACACAGACTGTTGTGTATGTTCACACACCTAACAGACTGCTGTGTCTGCCTGTGTGTATGTATATAAAGACAATCATGTTCACACACCTAACAGACTGTTGTGTAGCATCCCTGTGTTTCCATCTTCTACTACATGCACCTGCATGTATATAGGTAAAATTTGGAGCTTTGCTGGTACTGATAGTGCTAAATAAATGTGCTTTATGAAAGTTTTCTATGGTGTAACCTTGCTGACAATCTAACCCTGCTAAATAAATATGCTTTCTTAAAGTTTTCTGTAGCGTTACATTGTTGGCAGTCTAATCCTGATTACATCACAGATAAGATTCACACCATCAGAAATATGTTTCCACCTCCTTCAGCTGTGTCTTTATCATGGGTATAACTCTCAGGCTTTTCTTCACCTTCTTCAGCTATATCTTTATCATCATGGATATAATTCTTAGGCTCTTCTTTACCTTTTTCAGCTGTGTCTTGTTATCTTTTTTTTTTGATGTGTTGACACTTGTATCAGAGGAATTTGTGTTCCAGATCATGAGAAATACCATCTGTATGTCTTGTGACCCTGGGTAAGGTTTCCACTTACTTCAGCTGTATGTTTATCATCTGGAATATAACTCTCAGGCTCTTCTTTTGATGTGTTACACGTGTATCAGAGGAATTTGAGTTCCAGATTTTGAGAAATACCATCCTTAAGTCTTGTGACCGTAACCCCATTCCCACCAAACCTTTACGACTATTTTCCTGTTATGCTACCAGTCATGTCCAAAATCATAAACTCTTCTCTGACTTTTGGCACTGAACTCAGCTCCTTTCCCATTTAAAATCAGTCCGTGAAACCCCTTTCAGTGGGTATACGATGCTGGTCATCATACCGAAACTGTTCTTCAAATTGTCAAAAACATTCTATCATCTTTAGATGATGATAAGCTGTTAACTGTTCTTTTTTTGGACAATTCAGCTGTGTTCCACTCATTGGTCATGCTATTCTGATTTTTAGCCCTGAGACTATTTGGAATTTAAGTAGCATTTTTATTCATACTTGCAGAATTATTTTTATTATGTGTTGGTGAACAATATCTCATCTGCTCCAATCTAGCTTCTGTTTGGTGTTCCCCAATGTTTGGTTTTAGGTTCTGTTCATTGTGCCTACTTCACTGCTGTCTAGTCAATAAACAACACATAGTCTATAATCACCCCTTTTGCTGATTGCATCCAGTTGCAACAATCTTACAAACCTAGCAACATTTAACTCTTACTATATGATTTGCTTTTGGGCCAGTGAATGTCTTTGCAGCTACAGTGTGTCACATAATAAATCATTGCTGTTGCTAAGTAAATGAATACTTAAGAGTAGAAATTTAGAAAGTGTTGGCTTCTTCGGGAATTGTTTTACCATGAATTTCATACCCTTAAAGATCTGTTTGATTGGTGACATATATTGTGTTCAAAAGACTCCTTTCACATCACTTATTAATGTCTGAAATATGAAATCACGAGGAGAAACATGAATCTCAAGAAATTAAATAAAAATGATTTTGTTGGCTGTTCAAATCTCCATTTTGGCCTGAAGCCATGTGTGACATCAGAACTGGTGAAATCATGGCTGACCATGGCATGGCTGATACAACTTGCCCAGAAAATACAGAATCTTAATAGCCCAAGCGGAGATATGGAAACTGTTGTGTATTTGAATGCACAGGAAAATATGATGACGACATAAGTGTGTATACGTTCCCAAAAGATGAATCGTTGAAAAGACAATGGATCAACTTCATTTGTGCGTGTAGAGCTCACTTCACTGTGCCTGCACAGTACTATGTCCTATGCAAACGCCACTTTGCTCCTGTGTCATCCCATTAATGGCCTTTTTGGAGACCACAACACATTTTAAAAACTGACTACCTACCCTTTTATATCATTCCTATCATATTTTTTATTTCATATTGTTGATTTGTGGTTTTATTATTATATCATGCAGAAGTCTTGTTTTTTCAAAATGTCAAAAAAATATGTCTCTCTCACCACGATATAGCCTTCATTGGTGGCGCAGCACAACCAACTAAACCGTGTCTTCCTTTTATCAGAGATATCTAAGACATCATTTGTGATCCAGGGCTTTTCTTCCCCTTTGTAGCCTCAGCATTTTTTGGATATCTTGAAGGACAGTCTTTGAGAAGGTGTCATGTTGGGTTACCTGGCCAAACCAAACCAGCTTAAACCGCATGACTGTTACAAATAGGGGTTTATTATTATTATTATTAAAGCAGATTTATATAGCGCAATTTTCAACTCCAAAGTCGACTCAATGCGCTGTACAGTGTATGGGGTTAGTTTTAAAATCACTGAAAAATAGCAGAATTCTTTTGTAAGATCATCATGTCAGCCTTCGTGTCGTTTTGTGATCTAAAGATCTTCAGAAAAAGCGTTATGACGTCAGGCAGAAAGCGAAGCAGCGGAGAAAGTACCGACTTACACAATGGGCACTAAAAACACAAGAAACTAAGAAAAATACGAAAATTGCGGAGAGCCGCCTCCCTCAAGCCTGTTTGGCGAGGGGACGCCACTCCAACTCTGTAGGTTTCTGGTGTCCTTCAAGTGTGGCAGTTGTGCTTCATACAAGGTCATTCTGTGTTCTCTGTACAAGATCTGGAGCAACCTTCTCAGGCACTTGCTTTTGAATGTCTAGATTTTCCTCTTAGTATCTGCAAGCAAGGTTCACATTTTACAAAAGTAAAGCAGGATCAGTAGTATGAGGTACTTTTCAAGCTGTGCTTCACAGTAAACTTTATTTTATGAGTGCACCACAACCTGTCCAGCCTAGCCATTGCTGCTGTTGCTGTTGCGATCCTTATGTGGATATGTCACGGAGCTGCGATTCTTGGAGAGGGTGGCTCCCAAGTACTTAAGGCCAGACGTGACCCTGAAATTTGACAAAAATCTTTTAGCCATTTGAGATTATGGCATATTATGAATGTCCAGTGTGTCCTCTATCCACTCTCCAATAGGTTTTTTTTTAAAAGCCATATATATATATATATACTAAAGACGGACTGATTTCATATTTGTCCCTGTTATGCATTGAGTTAGCAAAAATAGGGAATGTCTGGGACATAGCAACACAGCCAGCCTTTTGAAAAACTTTGTCACATCACATACCAGCAGAAAGAACATTTATTTGCCTTTCAAATGAAAGCACCTTTAGGGTCATTGGACATTTTCCATGCCCAGATTCCTGCTCTTTTCTACACAAGACAAAGAGCCATGAATTCCTAATTCAGACAAGGCGTAAACACACTTTGAGTATAACCAATCAGAATTTAGTACTACCATCCTTGGCTGCATTACAGTTCACACGAATGTGGTTCCGAAGTTGTTGGGTCCCTCAATTCATCAGTGAATGGGTTCTGAATGTAAATGAATGTCAACCATAACTCACGCTAACGCTTACGCTAAATGTTAAACGTTCAGTGTGCTTATCATATTCTCATTTCTTCTCAAAAAGCCACTTGCAAAAGAAGGAAAACAATGACTGCATTCTAAAGCTGTTGTGGCAAAAATTAAAAAAAAGATGACCTAACTTAATGCACCTAATTCTGCCATCGAAATCAGCATCAATCCTATGGTAAGCCTCTCAAGGGAAAAAATAGCAGATTTGAATTCTGCTCCCAATCCCAGAAATGGTTGGGACCAGGTGTAAACGTTTACAGATGTGAGTGAATATGCAGGGCTTCTGATTATGAACATGAAGCAAGATTTATTCATCGACAGTCATGTCATCATCATAACAATCCAAACCCTGAATTTCCTGGCAGCAGGCTAACAATAATCACAGCTGATTGCCCTGGTGTTCTGTTCGGCGAGCATACTTTCAAACAAAAACTTTGCTAGGTCTTACTTTAAGGGGAGGCCTTATATTTAGCAATTCAGCAAAACCTCTACTTGGTCTTATTTTCAGGGAAACATGGTGTCAAGGAACAGGCGACGTGCAGAGGGGTCACATACAACCCTCGCTGTCCGCACGACGTTCCTCACGTGCTCTTTTACGCAACAAAATACAAAGACCTGTACGTGGGTTCCTAAATCTCTATTTCGGGAGGGGGGGGGGTGTTCTTACTAGTCTTTATAGGGAAACAGCAAAATCAACCAATTTTAAATACTTTTTCAACTCTCAAGAATATCAACAATTTCACATCAACATTTCTTTCCACTACTACTGACTAGGTACACCCTCTCAATAACTTGGGTTACGCTCTCTCTCTATATATATATATATATTAACATTCAAGCATGAGAATCAAATCAATGACGTATATAATCCTCCCTTCTCCAGTCCTCCGTTTTCAATAATAGTCTCCTCCTATAAGTCAAATCTTCTTCCAATGGTCAGTTTCTCAGAAAGTAAACAAATGACCAAAACACACTGTTAACTTCCAGTCAGAACACACGCACTCACAGATATACACTTGCCTGTAATACTCCTCCTTGAAACTATCCAGATGATTAGAATACACAGCACTGCGAATCTCTCCAAACACACAGCAGTATTCCGATTATCAGAATCCACCAGCAGACACAGCAACTGGGGAATCTCTCTAAACACACAGCAATACTCCGAACGCAGACAACCTTTTCTTTTTTTCTCCAACCTTCTCTCACCGCCCGTTCTCACTCCTGAGCAGACAACCCCTTTCTCCCAATCTCCCGAGCGACACCTGACATCATTCCTCCTTTTATGTCACACGTTCTAAACCATTCTCCAAACTACATCCAAGGGCCACTAACCCTGCTGCTTCCTACAAACAAGGGGGCTAACTCCATTCCTACATCGTCCTTGCTAATTTTCTCCCGGTCATGGGTCGATCCGTGACACATGGTATTTCGTAAAATGATTGTAGTGTACAAAAGAATGGCATATGAGCTACTTCTCAATGGGCTGGTGTACTGCCTTAAGGCCTCTTTCCTGGTGCACTCATTGATGTATGTCTACAGTCCATGAATAGGCCACACTGCCCCCCAGACCTCTCTCCTAATGGTTCAGTGCCATGTGCAGCTTGTGCTGCTTATGAAGGAGCATGTGAGCTGATTTTCTTAATGAAAGCTTTATATAATGATGTTCATGGTATCACCCTGATTTCCTTAATGAAAGTGTTAAAGGATTTCCTTAATGAAAATGTTCATGCCATCACCTTGCGATTGGTGGCTAAGAAAGATCAGTATGTGAATACATATTTGCTAAGAAAGATGATCACAGAGTGTCTGCTGCTGATGCATGAAAAAAGTCACAAGGAATATACAAGGCAACATTGGCTAAATGAAGAGAACATAGATGTCAGTACCTGTGAAGCTGGTGGATACTGAATCTCCAGATAACTAACTGAACCTATAACTTTTGTAGTAGTTCAGCATCTGCTGTCAAAGCACGGGTGGTGCTGCACACACACTCACGCCTGACACTTGCGTGTTCTTTCAACAAAACACAAAACGATTGCCTGAGGCTATCCAAATCATATTACTTCAGTTATCATGTGGCCCAGGACTTTACACCATAAGATATGAACACAGAAATTCTTAATACATGTCACAACACCAGTCCGCACTCCTTCACCTGGAGGTCATTCTTTCGTGCGCACTTATCAACGTCTTGATCAATTCTTTCCAACAGTTCGAGTTCTCAATATGTCAACTTTAAACAATACACTTCAGACTTCCAATCTCAATTATTAAAGTCTCAGTCCTTCCCAACAGTTCAAGTTCTCAATATATACCTTTTCAACGAGACACTATGTCCTCGTCCTGATCTCTCGCAAAATAACAGTTATCAATGACAGTACTTACAGTTCAGCAGTCAGCTATATTCGGGTAGTCGCCCTTCCTACCTCCAATCTCACAGAATTCCACCAACTCAAATATCACTACTCATACACATAAAGCAAGAACACCAATGACACATAATCCAAATCGCTCTGGTCATCCTTCCCTCCAGGGGTGAAAAATGAACACTTTGACTGCTCTGAACAACACTCTCGACGACGCACACACAGGCCGTGTCGACGAGGGGGGGGGGTCACGTAGATATTCCTCGGAGACGTAACGGGGCCGAGAATGCCCAACTGGCCGGCTTACCAGTCCTCAGTAGTCGTCAGTTATCCAGACGCTGCGGGGTCCGGTCGGTCTCCAGAAAAACGTCGCTTGTCCTCGACGGTAGTACTTTATCCAGCCGCTGCTGGGTCAGGTAGGCTTCTGGTACTGTCGCCCTCACCATTAAGATCACTTCTGGGCGAGGTTTTCCACACAGGATCGCTTTCTCTTTCAGTCTCCTTCTGTCTCGCGTGACTCGGCACGTCTTATTCCTTCACTCTATCTCTCTCCTTCTCGTGACTCGGCACGTCTTATCCCTCTTCTCTATCCTTGTCCTCCTCTCGTATCCCGGGCCTAAGCACCTTTTATAGGATTTCTTTCACGCTCAACTCTACTGCTGAGCAATGTTCACTAAACTTAACCCTTCTATACTGATCACGTTCATTCTTGCATACACTCTGTCCACACGTGTAAGCCACAAGTTTTTAAGAGGTTAACATAGCCTGAAAAAAACTATGGCACGGACTGGTCCGTGACATCTGCAAACACCATTTTTAATTGCTGTGTATTTCTACGCAGCCTAGTCAACATTTGGGCACATAACAGCATCCATGTTTTCTTTTCTTAAAGGGAAATAAATAATTTTATTACTTAAAGTTATGTGAAGAAAAACATTAAAAGATGGTTACATTTTTATATTTAACATCTAACTTAGCTGATAGTCTTTGATAAAACAGAATTACGAAACTTTTAACTTTGCTTGTATTCTCAATTTCATGTTTTTGCTATGGTTTGTTCACATCAAATGATACAGTCCTAAAATTTGCTTCAGTCCTTATTGATATGTAAAGGGTGTTTCATAAAGTAAACAGTTTTTTATTTCGCTCGATTATTTTTGTTAGAAGATTGTTAGCACTGTTCCTACCATTTTCATATCTATTTCACTCCGATTAGAAGACCAGTATCATTTTTCCATTTTGTAGCCATGGAGCAGTTCAGTATCAAGAAACGCATTCTTATTGTGAAAGAGTCCTGCATAGAAACTGTCTGTAAACTTTGAGCGATCTTTGTACTTGACAACAGTTTCAAGAAATTCCAGGAATCTCGGTCAGTTGGAACCAAAAAATCGCGCGGTCAAAACCGTAATGTTCGAACGCAAGTGGACATATCCTCAGTGTCATTTTTCATCAGTAAATTGACGTACATGTTGAATGAAATTAAATGAGAATTTTGAATTTTGCTTCGATTTTGGTTGATTAATTACATTTTTACATTTTTTAAAACTGCATACTTTATGAAACACTGTATATCTAAACATTTTCATAGTGGCTTAATTTGAAAAAGTTAGTAGTTAAGAAGTCACGGTGTGTTAAATCATTTTTTCTTGAATAGTAACATACAAAAAATTCACAGAAAATAAATATGTTGCTTTTACTTATTTCCTTGCATAAAAATGGAGATCTTTTCTTGAGGCAACTATTTTAAAAAGAATTTTGAGATTACTCAAGGGCAAAGTAAATGCTATCAAAACAATAGAGATATCTTGTAAATCTTAGATTTTTAAATTTTGAGCCGTGTCTGGCCTTAAAAGGTGTTTTACCTCCTTGAGCCATACTCTTTTCATGTAGATATTTGCTTTGCCACCACCAGTGGCATTGGCTTTACTCGTCAGTGCTGGTCTCCATTCCTTATGCATTTGAACTATTTGTCAGTCTGTTGGTAAGGTATTTTAAATGTGTCAGGATACTGAATCTGAATAATCTTAGTAAAAATTAGTACAGATCAAGACTGAGATTTATGAAGTCTTTTCTTTGTGAATGTTTCAGATAATGTACAATTCAGTGTACGCTCGTTTGCCTGGCACCTTACAACGTCGCTATCTGATGCAACGATTGCATCTTTACCCAGATGATGTGAGTAGCAGTAATATTTTTTAAAGAGATGCTAGTGGAGAATTTGTAAATGGAATATGCGAGACCAGATAAATATAACATAAGTGTGTGTGAGTAGACAGTGCACATGGGAGTGTTTCAAGAAGTAGACAAACTTGGTTGAGGGTGTATTAAAGGTCTGTAACTAAAAGCTGCTTGAAGGTTTGAAAGAGGCAATGAATACATGATTCATGACCATGCTGGTTTGTGGGAAATATGTAGACAAATTGGGTTGGGTTGGTGGGGGGGGGGGTAGTGTGGTGGCTGAGTTGTCACATAGGATCTATGAGGGCAGATGTTTAGACTGGTAGTTAAATTTTTCATGACATTATGATCAGATTTCATTTGGAGATTAAATTTTGAATTTTTAGAAGATCCCAGATGAGATACGGGAAAACTTGTCAGATCAGATTATCCAGGTTCAGGAAGTGCCCAAACGTCTTGATGAGTATTCAGAAAAGGAGATTACAGAATTTCCAAAACTCTTTGATTGGTAAGTGATTTTTGTGATTTAATCTGAGAATATATGCTTACTGAGACACTAGTGTTTTTGTTTAATGATGCTTCAGTTTTAGAGTAAGCTGCATAGAAGGAAATGCAGAGGTAATTTGTTTTGAAAAGTGCTATTAAAAGCACGAAAAATCGTATGGTTTATGTGTTTTGAAAAATTGTGTTACACAGGCACTTTGTATAGCAGGCTGGTATCACACATGCTTTATGTACAAGGCTAACATTTAAAGAAAAAGATTTTGTGCACAGCACATTTAGATGTGAGCAGATTGTTTAGATGTGAGCAGATTGTTTACATGGTGTGAGCACATTGTTTAGATGCTGGGAGCAGATTGTTCAGATGTTGTGAGCACATTGTTTAGATGCTGGGAGCAGATTGTTTACATTTGTAAGCACACTGTTTAGATGTGAGCAAATTGTTTAGATGTTATGAGCAACACAAAGAGGTTAGGGTTATAAAAAGCACAAAGATTGTGTGCGGTCCTCTCGAAAGCTAACATACAAAATAAACAATGCACATATATTATTAAGCATGGTCTTGAAATCTTGACAATTAATCTTGTCTTAGTGGCAGCTGTTTAAACTTTAAGATTTCAGATGTGGCAGTGAGAAAGGTTTACAAAAATGCATGGCAAGTCAGCAGGCAAAGAGAATAAAAAAAGAAAGTGCAAGACTAAGATCAGTAAACTGAACCTGTACACTTTCACGAGTTATCTCTGGGGACTTCTGGTCATCACTTCTGTTTGAGCTTTTGCTAAGCATGTAACCATATTTGACTAAAAAAAAATCAAAATGTGTTAATGAATTATACCACTTACAAAAAAATAAAAAGAAAAGGAAACAGAAAACAGTGCTAGAATTACAGAACAGTAAGTCTAATCAGCCACTTAAGTAAAGTCATGTTAAAAGTAATACAGAATCGCATCTGCACCACCAACAAGGAACTGGTAGCAGAAGAGCAGGCTGGCTTTAGACCAGTTGGGAGCACAGTTAAGTAGATCTTTAACTGTCACATCATGTTTAGAGAAGCATCTTGAACATCAGGGGGACCTCTATCACAACTTCATAGACTTTAAAAAAGCTTTTGGCAAAGCCCAGCTTAACGGGAAATAAATCACTGAAGAGGGTCCCATCCAAGTCATCAAAGCACTGTATGTGCTCAGCGAGAGCAGTACCACTGGAAAACTAAATGGAAGCTTTCTTTCACGTGACTGTAGATGTCTTTCAGGTGACTGTAGATGTCTGTCAAGGCTGCCCCTTACCCTCTGTACTGATTTGCTACCTCTGTTTTGTAGACAATGTCAATCTGATAGGCACCAAAAGAAAACCAAGACCTTACCAACAGACTGACAGTTTGAAAGCATATGGAACACTGACAAGAGCAAAGTAATGGTCAGTGGCAACAGCAAAGCAGAGATCCATTTGTGTGCTCCCTCCAATGACCGGCACCAGTCAAGGGATGAGTGATTGACTGATGACTGACCTGATGACATAGCCCTTTCTCTTCTCCTTTCTATTGTCAGGGTATGCTTCTCTGACATCTACTAATGTTCTCATGTAGTCTCTCCAGACCCTTCACGGTTGGTGATCTTCAGCAAGTGTGATGGGTGTTCCCATTGGTTCACTGCTACTGAAATATGATGGACTTCCCACCCCTTCATAAACTCCTACATGATTTCCCACCCTCTCCATTAAGTCCTACATGACTTCCCACCCTTCCATATAGTCCTACATGTTTTCTGTGCCCAGTAGGCTCTGCATGCAGATGTTTCTTACTTTAGGTACTGCTCAAGGGACGAATGACTGAATGACTTTCCTTAAATACCGTAACAGGTGGCACGAACATCTGTTTGAATGTTTATGCTACACATACAAGATGTTACTTGTCGCTCCAAATGAAAATCAACACAAAGTCAATTCTGGCACAGGCACAGATTTTGATGTTACCAATATAATTTTTTCACATCTCTGATGTTGAAATCATTTCATAAGGTATCCTATGTGAAAGAGAGCAGGGGAGAGAGAAAGTTGAACTAGCAGCAGTACATGATTACATATGCAACAGTCTTGAAACAAGTGTTTCACTATGTCACTACACTGATTAGCATGCTAATCTTAATCTGGATGAAAATACGGTATTGGTGTATAAGTAGATTGCTACACACAAAAAAAAACAACAACAACAAAAGCCACGTGTTTCTAGATCCTTATTAGTGGGGAAAAGTTTTTATTAAAAAAATGTCATTCATAATCATCCCAAACATTGTGACTTGTTGCATTGACAAAATATTATTTGAATTGAGTGACTTGCACATATATTTTCTGGGGCAGTCCTTATGTCATGCATGTCTGCATTGAGGTAATTCAATTGGTCTTAATGTGTAGTATGTAAAAGTGTAGAGAAAGTCACGGTATTGCCTACTGTGAAATATCAGCTTTGAGACTGCCTTTGCTAAACACACTGTGAAATAACAGCTTTGATAACTGTTTAACATTGTGAAATAACAGCTTTGAGACTGCCTGAGAGTGAGAGTTGAAACCTGTGAAATAGCAGATTCGAGACTCTGTTAAGCTTATTGTGAAATGACACTAACCTTTACTGTTGCAGGCCTGATGACTATGTAAAGGATCAGTACAAAAGGCACATGACCAAAAAGAAGCCCAAGAGAGGAATCCTTAAATGATAGGTTTGCTGTTAATACAAAATGATTTATAGGTTAGCTGATGTCCTTTCACTTAACGGGCTGGAGGGAAAAGCCCTCTGTCATTTTGTCTTGTCCATAGATCTGTGTCAAATTTTAATGTTTGCTACTGATCTGTGATGTTTGTTGCACCATTTGCCTCTGTTCTGGAAGGTTCTTCAGTGATTGTGCAGCGTTGTTTTTTCCAGTAGACATCATGATATATTAACAGCTGTGGCATTCTGTTCTTTGTTTTGCCATCTTGCTTTGGGTTTTTAGACTTTACAGGATTCTTTGTGCCTCTTTCACTGAAACTTTTAACTTTTCTGGCATTGTGAATCATGCTGTTTTCTATTTTATGATTTTCGAACCATATACTTTGCTGCATGTTCTGCAGATCAGATTTTGGATCTATGCGCTTCAGTGATGTCCCATGGTAAGATGCATTTTGTCATCCTGCATCTTGCTCCATGCATGTTTCTGGACTGCTGTTGCATTTGTTTTTTCAATGCCAGAAATGTGCTCTGTTCTCAGCTGGGTTGCCCTAGAAATTTAAACGAAGTATTCGGACAAATTTTTCTTTTGACTTTGACAGATGCTGAAATTTGCTTCTTGTAATTGTTTGTGTTTTATTTAACTTCCGTACAACACATTGAGCTTACTTAGAGGGAAACTGTGTTACAGGGTCTGCTAATCTACATATTGTTAGCCAATTGTTTATGTCCAAGTGCATTGAACTTGCTGCCAGCAGGGAAATGGGCTATAGAAATGGTATTATTATTATTACAAAATGATTGATTGGGTGTTGATACAAAGTAAGAGTTTTGTTACTGGTTGGTGTTCTTCTACACCACAACCTTGAACCTACCTGTCAGATTGTGTGCACTACATCAGCATTCTTCTACATTTTTAAGTTGACCAGTGTTTTAACTATTACTGTATCTATAAGTTCCATATGATCCTGAAAGATATTACTCAGTCTTGTATGAAAAAAAAAAAATTTCTAACGGGAATTGCTTTGACGTTGTTTTTGACAGTTGAAGTGGACCCTAATGCAGTTTTGTGTCCACCATGCATAGTGATCATGCTAAATATTTTGTCAAATGAACTCAGTACTGTTTACTCAAGTATAAATAGTCAAAAGAAAAACACATCTGCTTGGCATCTGTGAAGTCATCACAAACAGGCTGTTTTGCTTTATTCTGAGGCATGCAGCGTTTAAGTACTCATTTTTGTTTCATCTGTGCTTATTTTATACATGTTCCTTGAATAGAATTTGCAATCCTCATTCTAGATTTTTTGTTTAAACAAGCAAACCACTTATAGACAACGCATAATATCAGACTGATATATGAAACCATTCATTTCCTATAAGAGATCTCATCATAAATTTTTTTTCCTGCAGGCATACATGCATTTCCAGTGTTTTCACTGTTACAACAAATTCAGCATATTAACCAACAATACCCATCAAAATATAGCAAGAAAATTCTGCTACATCTAAAATGTACGGTAAATTTATAGTAGCTGTAGGTCGTAGCAAACTTTATTTTGTAATCCACATTGAAGCTCTAAGAGGCGCCTGTCATGCTTTTCGAGCCAATTAGAAGCAAAATACATTTATCACAACACTGTTCCAGAACTAGACGGTTCTTGTAGCTGCAGAGATCACATTGGGAACTTATTTTCTCAGGGTTCTAGTTAATCCATTATTTAAGGGATTTGGTATAATATTTAGTTAGATGTTGTCCTTTAAAACAGTTGTTTGGTATAGGTAACCATCTTTGGTAACCCCTTTTTTCAATTATAAGAAATTGTTGGACTATATTTCCTTATCTCACATAATCTCACATAAAAAAACAAGTATTCCACCATTTATTATGACAGGAAATGACACAAATCTTATAAACCTTTAGGCAGATGTTCCACACATATTTCCAGTCTCAGCTGATTGATGTAGTCCCTACAAACTACCTCACACTGATTATTTGACCACCTATAAGTCCAAACTTACATCTTTTTTTTCAAATTCCATGACTTTTCCCTTCCATGGTCTGACCTCACACTGGCATAAAGTGTTTACTCTATGGGCAAGTCTGTTGTACGAGTACATGTGTGAATGGATGTTAGCGTGCAAGTTTGTTTAGGATTGGCCTGTTTGTAGTTTTCTTATTTAGGAAATGCTCTGAACAAATCTTTTTGGAAAAACAGTAAATAAATGATCATTATTATTAAACCGCCCTGTGTGTGCGCCTGTGGATACATGTGGTGTGTGTAAGAGCGAAAAAGAGGTGAGATTTGAAACCAGGCTTGACGGCCCTTGTAGGTGCCTCTTGTCATTCTGTCCAATGCTTTAAGAAGCAACAAGTTCATTACTGAAGTTTCTGATGCTGGCATAGATAAAGGCATTTGTGTACTTAAAAGCATGCAGAATTATGTCGCCCAAATTGAGGCATTTGCGATAATTTTCAGTCAGCATCAAAACAAATATTAGCTGTATTTCATCCTCAAAATCAGCATCAATACTTGCATCAATAGAGGTACTATTATGTCTAAATATTTGTCGGCAAGTCTGCATCACTTTAAAATTTTCTTTGTTCCTTACAGAGAAGAAAATAAATATCAAACATTAGCACATATTTGAACCATGTAATCAGAAAACCTGTAAAAAGCATTCAGCATTATCTACAGTAAACAAGAACTCAGTGGACAGTATCTGTAGTATGATATCAACTGGCTGATAAAACAATCCACTTTAAACAAATTGTTATAAAACTAGTGCATTGTAGACCAGATGTTGCTGATAGACTTCAGCCATTGTTACATCATGGTAACCCTTCCCCCAATGAAAAAGGGACTCGAAGGGAATTTTTTGGCTGCACACAGCTCTCTGTAGGCAGAAATGGAGATCCATGTTTTGCACTTATGTTGGCCAGTTTCACAGGGTCATTTAAACATGCACAGTTAATTTATGGGGTAGTTTGATCGTTGCATATAGTAAGTGCTGCATGGTGTATCTGCAGTAGCTTTGCAGGTCCTCTTTTCCTCTTTCCCTTCACTTACAAATAGACAAAGGCAAATCTGTGGAGAATACAAGCATTCAAATGGTGTCTCTTGGGATGAGTGTCACTGTGAATTTCCTGGAATTAGGAAACACTAAACTGTTGCAATTATCCTTGTCATTATTTCATTTCCATTTCTGTGAAGAAGCTACTGATCCATGGTACTTTTTCCACCTGTGTGCCATTACCCCTGCATGTAGCTCACAGTACTAAATTATTCCAGAGAATACCTGATGATGCACTTCTCAGTCTGGACAAAAGTGAAGGTTAGACAATCATTTATCCAGCAATACTATACCAGCAATACTTGTGAACGTACACTGTACTGTGACCATTATAACTCAACACTTAATTCACACATGCACATAAGACTACCCAAAGAAGAGTTATTCACCAATACCATTCCTCTACACCTTTAGTACCAAAGGTTTTACCAATGGAAATCTTGAAGGTAGGTGTGATGGATGCTGGATCACTTTCACTATACACGGCAGGCTGGGCAGGGCTAGTAAAACAGCTACTTTGAACAAGAAATGTCAGTGTTAGCATTTCTGTACATTGTGCCTCAACCTGGCAGTTTGAGAAGTTTGTCACATGGGAATAAGGCAGCTTTTCTTGGGAAAGCATGAATTGTAACACATTTTGTGTTAATTTCTCAGTCATTCAGTTCTTGTGCAGAATTCACAATAATTCTCCATTGCATGACTACACTGGTCCAGGCTGTCAGATAACAGCCTTTCTAACTACACATAAGGCACTTTCTCATGTAGACATGATCCTTGACATGAATAATGGCATCCAAGGTGTTTGCACACACATTTGAGAAATGACGTCATGAGGGACCAAAAATGCAGCCCAAACCACCTTCCCTAACCTGTAGCATTAGATGAGGAGAAAATGAGGTGACGATCACATGCTATGCTTCAATATGTCTAGAGACACGTGCAGTGAAAAAACATCCATGCAACAGCTGAAGGAAATGTTGCTTCCAAATCTCCAAGACTGCTCTGTACCCACACCTTGAAAAATACACATAATGCTAGCATGCCTAGTACAGACAATGCTGACGGTGGGTTAACTGGCCAGTCTGTGAGAGGAAGTCAACTCAAGACCAGTCTGCAGATTGTGCATTGTTAATAAGGAGAGAAGATCTTTTTCAAAAATAAAAAAAAACAACCAAAAAACCCAAAAATTGAGAAATACCTATAGACAACTTGAAGTGTGACTACATAAAATAGCTACAAAATTGTACAAAGGATCTCAATACAGAAACTGTGACATGCACAGGCCATAAGACTTGCATTCGTTGTCTATTTTACATGCTTTAATATTGACACGCATTTATGATTTAGGTAATATCTTCCTGAGTGTACAGAAAAACAAGAAAGATTCCTTTACCATAGTCACCTGAGTTGGAATCTTTGTGTTTAATACATTGTGATATCAACTTTATGAACACAGTAGAAAGGTCTGCACAATTGATCTTCACACTTCAAATCTAATAATAGTGACCAAGCCTTACATTTGTGAAGGAAATGATTGAACAAACCCTGTTTTACTTGTGTAGACATCATCGAGATTGAAGTAAACAGAAAATCTTGTCATAATCTGTAGTAGAGGTACTAGTAGTTGAGTCTCTGTGTGCTGTAGAGAATATGGCTACACTTGCTTGTGCCTGTTAAGAGGGTGCACTTGCCATCCTCTAAACTGAATAATTTTTTTTTATAAATGCAGAATCTGGTGTAAGCTTTCATTTATTGGGCTGGAATAATTATTATGCAGTTAATAGGCTAAGGACTCGTTATAAAATGTGAAAAACAGGAATGATATAATGACATTTTCTTATATGTAAGCATGATTTCTGAGCATGCAGACTGAAGTGTAAAATCTTGAAGGTGGGCATGATTCACAGCAAGCAGTCTAGGGTATGCAGTTACAAATTATGCATTCCTTTTCTGTGAGAAATGTTTTTGTCTTGTTGATGACTAAAGACAGCAGGTATGGGTATGCATAAAGCATAGATATCAGGCATGCAAAGTGCATTTAGCAGCAGTGAAATGAGATGGCAGTTTGTGAAGTTGAAAAAGTTTTCAAAATGGACAGATTTTCAGAGCTGCCAGGAGTAAACAGCAGAAAGCGTAGTCCCTTGTGAATCAAGTGCAGGCTGACAAAGCATACAGCTAATGTTACAGGAGAAGTGCAGTTGAAAATAGCAGGTCAGCAGGAATTGGAGGCATGCAGTTAGACTGATAAACTGGGTATTTCTGTAAGCAGAAAGTAGATTTAGGTCTTACCACACACACAGTAAACAAAACAACATGGCAAGGTATAATCTAATAAATAATGGCATAACAGGGGAATCCTTGCTACAGGAAGGAGTAGATGACAAGGACTGATGAGGCAGGTTTAGGTCATTTTACGGCCCCTTGACGTTATTTCCACGTGCGGCCACTTGCTGATAGTGGAAAGCTGCCAAGGCTGAGGGGCTTCCATAATTGCAGTATTCACAGTAGCCTGGTGGACCTTGTGGCCCAGGCATGCCACGGTGTCCATGTGCACCAGGACTTCCTGGAGGACCTCTTTCACCAGGGCGACCCATAATACCTTCACCAGTTGGGCCAACAGGGCCTGTGAAAGAAATTGATAGCATTTGGAAACAGTAGAAATTACCACACGCACAAAAAAGTAAAAGGTGGTGTCAGTTTCATCTGTTTAAAGATTGTTCAACAGCATTAACTACTATTATAGTTTATGTCCATGACATTGGATTTTTAGTGAGAACTAATAATGCAGGAGAGTGAAGAGCTACCACAGCTGGTGTCTCCAAAGAGTCTGTCTTATCCAGTGAGTTTTTACTGTATATTAAGATTATGTGCTCAAGAGCATAATCAGAAACTGAGAATACAAAGGCCACTTAATACATCTTCACTAAATTCAACCATTAGAAGTCCTTGTGAGGGTAAAGACAGCCCAGCAACCTTGTCATATTGGGGTAAAGGGTGTGAGGTGTTGAAGATGATCACAGAGATTTCTCTAAGTACAGAACGCTTTCTGTAGCTACAGAATGGAATTGTAAATATAAAATGAATTGGCTAGCAACTTTAAGTATAATATAAATGAAATAATTTGGTTTTATCGAGTTGTTCTCTCTCTAGCTAGAGAATGCATTCTGTAGTTACAGAGCGCATTCTGTAGTTACAGAACTCATTCTCTACTTATAGAACGCATTGTGTAGTTACAGAATGCATTCTCTAGCTAGAGAGAGAAAGTAGAGAAAATTCCCCTCTTGGCGCCCCATAGGACAAACGCTGAGTAGCTGCTGCGTGATGTAACAAATATAAAAACGGCCCCTGGAGGAAAAAAAGTTTCCCCATCCTTGCTTTAAAGGGATAGGTCAGATAAAGATAGGCGATTCTTGCTGACACACGCGTTCTTCCTGTCTCTCCGGCTCGCTCTTGTTCGATAGCGCTTGACCTCATTCCTGCTGCACGTCCAACGTTGTCTGGACATGCTTTCTATAGCGCTTGTGTGGAGCTGTTCGCTGTCCATTATCCCTTTTCATTATCGTGCGCGCCTTGTTGGCATGGAACTTCAAGACTGATGCGTCTGATGGTGTGGGTGTTAGCTATTGGTTCCAGCCCCTGCCAGATGTTGTTTCTCTACAGATAAAGATCTGCTCAACTGTGGACATGCGCATTCTTTCCAAAAACCAAAACACGAGATCACTTTGGCGTGGAGCGTTCCTTTCAAATCACTGCAGTAACAATATTATGACACTTCACACAAATAAGTTTCCAACTGGCACTAGATAAAATAAATAAATGCTATTACAAATGCATTACAATAAATATCCCTTTTTCGCAAATACCACGTGGCATGATGCACTGAGCACCAACATTGATTAACCGGAATATAATAATTAGTACAATTGATATGACAGGAGCGCTGCACAAAATTTCTCCCCAACACATAAAGTCGAAGGGAGAAAACACAAACAGTACACCGTTCTCCTGTAGAGACTATTCGTAACAAAACAGAGAGACCAAAAATGGCCCCCTTCCCCGCTTATCCTACCAAGATGGAAAAGTCTTACTGTACGATTTTGTCCTTATGTAGTCAGTCCCATGACAGCTCACACATCTGACCCACGTCATTGGTCCTCTGGACGGAACGGTCAACGGCTGAAGAAGTGATTACCACACCGACTGGCTGTTAGTCCTCACAGCAGCGGTCCCTCCTCTCGGTACGTAGGTAGGTGGCCGTTCTCCTCCCTGGCTGCTAGCAAGTTGGCGGTGAAGCCCTTTTGCCTGACTCTCGTCATACTGCTCTGGGTCGCCTTCCTCACGCCTGCTCCAGCTTCAGTCTCAGCCTCCCTTGAACATGGCATTCGTCCCTCCCGGCGACGGAGCAGAGTCCCAGCAATAATACAGCCAATCAACAGCAGTAGCAGCAGGAGCCCACTGGCTGTCCACTGTCGGGCTTAAATACCCATCCCTGTCCACCTGGACAAAGGGTGAGCACGTCTCGAACCGCACGTGGGGCCCAAAAAGTCGGAGCACTCGCGATTTTCTACGTTTCTTTGTGGTAGAGGGGTAAAAATACAGGGGTAGTTCTACCCACGTCCCCTCTCTACCAGCCCTGACCGTGACAAGGGTGATGCTGATGCGTTTTGTATTAATTTCAGCATGACTTTGCTTGGGCGGCACAGTTTGCTGCTGTCTTCCTGTTTTGTTTGTTTGTTTGTTTGTTTGTTTGTTTGTTTGTTTTTGGAAGTGGTATGACTAGTGACTGTGTCCATTCTTTGGGGGAATTATTGGCGTCCCCAAACTCTTTGGCACAGACCAGTGAGAGCCTCTGTTGCTAATTCCCCTCTTTATTTGAGCAGCTCAGTTACGACTTTCCTGCCTTCAGACTGCTTTCCACTCTTTTAAGCTCTTCCTGTAGGAATTGTAGGTCTGCATGTTTGGTGGTTGTAGGCTGGTTGTTTTTAATGATGTTAGCGTCTTTCTTCAGCTGGAAGCTGTAGAGGTCTTTGCATTTTTCCTTCCATCGGTTGCGTAGAGCAATGCTTTCTGTGAGAAGGTGACTTGTTCGTTTGACGCCCTAGCTCTCCATCGGCTGTTAAGAGTAGCACCTGACTGATGTTTCCATCGAGGATGTCTACATCACACTACACCAAGTTCAGTGTGTTGAATTTATCTACAACTTAGGTCTGGTTGAAATGCGATTGGAAATCATCGCTCCGGATACGGGTGTACAAGTGACATGACATTCGTGGTTTTTCAAACTAAGTAGCTAACAAGATTTGAGAAATTACAAGGCCCAGAAAAGTATTTTCCTATTTATGTGATAAAAAGCACCTTTAAGATATGCGTTCTGCCTATCTCCAATGAAAACACACAGTAGAAGTTCTCCCGTCCCTAACCACGACGAACAGAGTTTTTATTTTTACCTTAAAGCTGAGCTTCGCCCGTCATCAGCGACGACTAATTCATATTTCCTCTAGCATGAGTGAGAGAGAGAGAGAGAGTGAAAGAGAGTGAGTGTGTATGTGAGATCGTGTGCGAGAGAGAGAGAGAGAGTATTTATGAGAGGAAGAGAGTGTGTGAGGGAGAATGAGACTCGCGCTCTATGGTAAAACGACAACCTCAGAAAATGTCACTGAAGTTGTGGCAACAACTTTTCATAGTATGGTTTTGAATTGGTTATGACTTTGAAGTGAGAGGTTTGAAGTTAATATATTCCGTTTACCTTATTCGTTTTCAACTACAGGAGACAAGACTGGGCCAGCCTTCATGGGAAATCATTTAATTTATAGTTGACTGGGCTAGCATTTATGAGAAGTCATTTAATGATGAGTGAGAGGAGACCTGATGAGAGACAATTTTCCTAATGTCTTTGAAAGTCATAACTATGAACTGATTGTCACGAACTAATGAAAGCCAATTTTGCAAGGTCTCATCGCGTTGAGATGACAAAAGAATGAAAGCTCAAGGAGGTACTGACCAGGTGGTCCGGGTGGCCCTTGCTGCCCATCCTTGCCATTACCCATAGGGCCTCTGTCTCCTTTAGGCCCACGGTCACCTGCTCATAAAATTCTCACGTGAGATCAAACAGCAAAACCCGCAATGAGTAAATTTCACAAGGGAACTCACCACATTATAGTTTTTTTGCTAAGGATTTGTACTTACATCTGGCACAGAAGTACATGGCATTAATTGAATAAATCAAACTTCTACACAAACATAATCACAGATAAATTGTAGCAAGTGGCGTGTAGATTATGTCTATTCACAAGAATCTACCAGTCTACCTAACTAATGCTGTTGTGGGTGTACATACTGGCTAACCCATCCTCTGCTAGGTATAGCGCAGATGAAAGTGGCCTATATAATGTAATTTTACAGAAGGTGAGGCGCAGAGTTGT
Organism: Marisa cornuarietis; assembly: GCA_004794655.1. Taxonomy (NCBI): domain Eukaryota; kingdom Metazoa; phylum Mollusca; class Gastropoda; order Architaenioglossa; family Ampullariidae; genus Marisa; species Marisa cornuarietis. The sequence continues at coordinate 126,057 of SMMW01000482.1, read as the reverse complement.
TATTTTCTGAGATTACTTCCCAGGTGTTAAACCTGATGCCAAGGTCACCAATGCGGATGTTTATTATAACAACAAAGTACAACCAAGTCTCCATCATTTCTTTCTTTTTTTAATTTCCTTCTCTCAGCTAAGGACATTACTACAAGAAATCTCAGAAAAGGTAAGTTTTTCAGATAACTTGTAGTATATTCACAGAGGATTTGGTTTGAAGTATTTTTTTGACATCTAAACCTGGCATACTCTAACTTGATCTTTGATTTTCGTAAGAACATTCTGGCTACAACTGTATACAGCATTAACGAGCACATCTAACCCATGAAATCTCCATTTGAGAATCTTAACACAGCATGGTGTTTGAAATACACAAAAGATAATATTCTATGTAGTTTGGTCAAAACGGTAGCAAGACTGAGTCATCACATAAAACCTCTTTATCAGCTTTATGGAGTGCGAATAATCCGGGGCAGAAAGGTACTCAGCTAACCCTAACCTAAACACTGTCAGTTCACAGAAAGACATAGAGGGAGCCAGGCATTGACAACAGCTTCCATAATTAGGAATGAGTCAAAAGAAACCTGCTTTTGTTTTTCTCTGCCTTATGAGTTTAAATCACTGCACTCGCGAATATTTTCAGATCATTTTCCAGTCAAATTTATGTCATCTTTAGCATATCTGAGAATACTTACCTTGTCTACCTGGTAGACTGTTTCAAAAGCTGACAGTTTTAAACCCACCTTGTCTACCCGATGGACCCTGTGGGCCTGGAAGACCTGGCAAACCCATAAATCCTCGCTCTCCAGGTGGTCCAGGTGACCCACGTTCACCTGAAGCAGCAAAATATTTCTGCTGAGATTCTTCAGTCCACAATAGGTAAAGTATTGGTTACCTTCCACACGACGCATGCTTGCCTATGCAGATTTGGTTTAGTTACTTTAGAAACTATATGTATATAGATATTTTCTGTTTTTTAAAAGATTGACTATACTGCTAGTCTGTTGAGGTCGTCCTGAATTTTATGGACTCCAACATAATTTGGGGCTTTTTAGCGGATTTTATGAATTTTATCTTTAGCTAGCAAGAAAGTCTCACAAGAAAACTTAAAAAGAACAGCATTCATTCATTCGCCCCTTGACTGGTATCGGTCGTTGGGAGGTGCACATGGATAGACGCGGCAGCTGACAAGGTCCGCCACTTTCACTGTCTTAGGCAATAAGGAGAAGGTCCTGCGCAAGATGACCAGTCCACTCCTTCACGTTCGAAAGCCAGTTCCTTCTCTGGCCAGTGCGACGTATTTTTAAGGATTGTCTTCAACAAGGTGTCGTGCCTGGTCACATGACCAAACCCGACTAGCTTACGCCGTTTGACTGTTACAAGTATGAGTTGTTGGTGTCCTGCGAATGTGGCAACCGTACTTCGTATAAAGCCATTGGTTTTATGTTCTCTGTACGAGATCAGGAGCAGATTCTTCAGGCACTTGTTCTCGAATGCTTGGATTCTTTTCTATAAGTCGGCGAGCAAAGTCCACGTTTCATATCCATAAAACACGATCGGTACTACCAGGGACTTGTACAGGTTGTACGTTGTAATAAACCCGATACTCTGATATTATTGCTGCGCCAGACCCTGTCCAGCCTAGCCATTACCGCTGTTGGCTTTGTGGTCCTGATGTGGATATCTGTCGTGGAGCTGGCGTCCTTGAAGAGGGCGGCTTCCAAGTACTTCAAGCTGTACTCGGTTCATGGAGATCTCTGCTTTGCCCTCACCAAACCCCATAACTTGACCTGTCAGTGGTGGTTTCCGTATGCGTCTGAGCTGTCTGTCAGTCTGTTCAGGTCTTGCAGTTCTATGTTAGTGCCTGCTATCAGGTCAATGTCGTCTGCAACGCTTGCAAATCGACTTTTAACCAGTAGGGGGAGTGTGAAATATTGTGCGTCATACACTGCAAGGTTAGTGTGAAATATAGTAAAAGTCACAGTAGGGTTAGTGTGAAACACAGTAAAGGTCACAGTAGGGTTAGTGTGAAATACAGTAAAGGTCACAGTAGGGTTAGTGTGAAATACAGTAAAGGTCACAGTAGGGTTAGTGTGAAATACAGTAAAGGTCACAGTAGGGTTAGTGTGAAATATAGTGCGTCATACACTGCAAGGTTAGTGTGAAATGGTAAAATATAAACTCGTATAGCCTAGTGTGATAGTCAGCGTAAGTGATTGACTATGTCAAGTGCAATGACCCGCAGGCTACACAGAATCACCAAGGAACAGTCTGCAAGACTACTATTATACAAGAAATTTAATTTTAACACATAACTAAGATAAAATTGAAGAAAGTTTGCAAGAATCCTCTAAGGCTCAAATAATTTTTGATCGTATCTGCAATTTACGACTTTACTTCATTAGCGTTCTTATTTCTAGAATATTGTCTCCTGTCACATGGTAAGATATTATGATACGGCAGTGGACAACATCTTACCTGGTAACCCTATCTGTCCAGTCGGACCCGCTCTACCAGGCTTGCCTCTTCCTGCTGGACCTGGTGGTCCTTGAAGGTTAGCCACTAAATCCTCCATATGATCTGCACATTATAAATCAGTTATAAATTATAATGCTTAGTAATAAATTATGATGGCACAGTAAGATGTAATTGACTTTTATGGGAAGTAAATTTTCCTGCTGTCTACACTGTAATAATATGCCTGTCATACCACAAGGCTAAGTGCCTAACAAACACCAAGCAGCTCTTTAACTTTATTGAATTAAAATTTTAGGGGCTGTAGCAGATGATATTTCAATAGAAATGTTCCATGTTATTACACTCTGCACACTCCTTAGACAATGTCACTCTGCCTCTGACCACCGCATGCTTTACACAAGACAGTATTAGACTGCTTAGTATTAAACTAGATTGATTGATTACCTGCCTGATTTATCGATCGATTGACTGAATTATTAACAAAGTAGATTTTGTGGAGGTGATCAGTGATAATGAATCTGATTTTACCCCCAAAATATGGGGTAATTTATTTCATATCATTTCATATGAGGGTAATGTGTGTCGTGAACTTGCTGTACAGCGTAGGAAAGGTGTTGTGCTTGTCTTGGTAAGAATGTTGATCTTTCTTGCTATCAATTTGAATTACAGGAAAACTGCAGGTGTTGGTGAATGGGCATTCACTGCTGCTCACCCTGCATCCAGGCGAGTCAGAGATTATGAGGTACCCGTGGGAACAGTTGCAGAAGCTGTGAGAAAGGGCCCATGGGAGCAGCTGGAGGGGTTGTTTTAGAACTTAAGGGATTATAAGTGGAGTAGTGTAAGCTGATAGGCAAAACTGACCTCAACCATGAATCCTATGGATGGAATATGGACTATGGGATGTAGATGTACTGACAGTGTAGTCATTTTAAACTCTGAACATCTGTCATGTCAATTGCTTGAACTTATCATGAGGCCAGACAGAAAGCAAGCTTTAAACTGACTCACTCTCAAGAAGAGCACTACATGTCAGCACTATTTCTGACCTTTTCACAGGCAGAAAGCTGTATACCTTTCTTAGTGTTATCTTTGACGTGCTGAGATAACAGTAACGACCAAGAATTAGCTAAAAAGTCATCAACAAAAAGATATCAAGAGAAACTAATTGATAGATATAGGATGGGGGGAGAGAAAGAATAGGTGGACTGTGATTAAGTAGAGCTCATAGAAAAGAGGGTTGAAAGCGTTTAGATGTAAATTTAAGTTTATATTTGTTCAGGAACTTTTTGAGTTCTCTTTCTATGCAGTTTTCATTACACACTAAATGAAGGTTGGGGCGGGGGCTGTGTCTATCTCCACAACACAGCTACACATGAGAGGATCTATGTAGAGTATACGTGCATTTCGTCTCATTCTCGCTAATTTGCTAGGTTAGACCTATTTGAATTTGTAACAAAACAAACATGGCAAAGCTGCTGATCTTATTATTTCCTAGTCTTTTGTTTTCATTTTTGTATTCCTTTTGCAAAAGGGTTTTCTTATGATGGAGAACTAACTCCCAATAGAACTGTTGAGGCTCATAATTGTAAGGGTTAGGGTTTTGTCTTATTGAAAATGCAGCTTGTTTATCTGCTTCTTCATTTCCTTTGATTTTTTTTTTAAAGAAAAGGGATATTTAGACATTAAATGTGTAAATCGTTGGTCGACTTTTTTTGTTTGTTTTAAAGCAGAGGAATGTAGCGTGGGCGTGGTCACACATACCTGTCCCCGCACACACCAAAACGTTACATGGTGCTGTCATGTGTGTGAGGTGGTGCTTGGGTATGGTGCTGTGACACTTGTTTCTGCCTCCTTAACTTTCTTTATTTGTAGGGTGTGTTGTTCAGTGCTCCAATAAACTACTGACGATCAGCCAGGAAAACAAGTATCACATCCAGAAAGAGAGCGGAGTGTTGCAGTATTCCTAGTTTTTAAACCAAATGTGAACAATGGCCCTGGAGAACAGGGCAAGTGGGCGATAATTAGGCTTTAACTCCTGTTACCCACGTCAACATAAGCTTGCAGGGGAATCATACGTACGATATTCACACGTCGATCTCTTAGCTCTGTTGTTAAGCTGTTCTTGTATTTGTGGGTCCACGATGGTGGTTGGGTGGAGACCAATACTCTGGCCGACAGTCACGGCACGCCAATGACTTTCCCTTGAAGTGTTCGCCCGACTCTTCGTCGTCCTTTCCACTCGATCTGCCAACCACATCAGAGAGCTACGACTGCTCTCCCGGCGACAAGAGTCCAGCCTGTCCCAGTCCAGGGACAGACACGGGGTGTCTTCGATGACTGCAATGCCACTTACAGCCGCCGAACCAACACAACCCTGATGCGAAGTTCTCCGGTCCTTCGGAGTGTGGGTGAACCCAGCAGACGTTCACCTCTTTGAGACGACGACTTCTGAGGGCCTTGGCAAGTCCTGGAACCCTTTGATTTGTACGGCGACAGCAGGCAGTCGCGACAGTTCCTCGTCACTGACTCGCCCCCTTGCATCAAAGTTCTTTAACTCTTGGCTTAAGGGTCAGTCTCGAGGTAAAAGTGAAGTTGGCGTTAGAAGCTGAAGTCGTTTAACTGCTGACGGGTTGCTCCGTTCACGCTGGCGTCGTGCCGACAAGTGTCTTGCAAGGCTCTCGTTTCCCTATTTCACTTTGCACATTCGCACGACTCATACAATGGATGCCTTTGGTCACTCACTCATCATCCAATCATCAGTTAGTGTCACAGAGGGGTGACAATGAAGTTATCAGTCAGTGCAGGGCGGGTGGCCGAGTCGCACCTGGCCTGACTAATAGGTTTATTTTTAAGATAGTGGAAAGAGAAAGGGACTGGCCAGCGCTTCACTTCTCAGAGAGACACGGCAAGTGCCGAGACACTGCGTGTAGGGGAGTGAAGGCTGCATCTTCCTAGAAAGGGGCGTTGTGTTTTTAGTATCTCGTATTTGTTTCTATAAGCCGAATCTTTCATGTATGTTTTTTTAATGATATGAATATGTATTATTAATTTGTTTTTGTTGTGACTGTTATAGGCGCAGTTATTTGGAGTTGGAGCTATTTGTACCTTGGAGAATTTGGCCAGGAGTGTTGTTGTCGCTCGTCCTCAAGAGGCAGCGCCATTTGTGTAACGACTGTTCCCCCAGGGGCGGCGTTTGAAGGTTGGGTCACTCGTCCCCAGAGACAGCACCCTTTTGTTTAAACGACTGGCCCCGAGTGGAAGCGTTTATGGTTTGAGTTATTTGTGTGTGTGGAATATATGTAGTTATTTCTTTGGAATTCCGTGTTAATTAGAGTGATTACATAATTAGTAAATTTTGGGATTATATTAAGAAAATTAGTTTTGGTAGAGTAATTATCTTATAAAATATCTTAACAGTTTTTCCATGCAATCAAATGTATACAGGCCTGCAAAAGAGGCAGAGTTGTTTTGCATGAGGAAAAAGAACGCGCAAATGTCCAGATGTTTAGGTGAACGCGAGTGTCTGACAGGTAGCCAGCCCCGACGAGAGAGAGAGAGAGAGAGACCACTCCTATTGACCCTTTGCCCCCGCCTACAAGAAGCCTGGTAGACAGGTGACTAACCTCCCCCCTCTCTTGCATAATTGGTGTCAGTATTGTCAACAAGCCACCCTTGAGCCTAATTGGGGCGATTGTTACTTCCCATCAAATTCACCACATGACACAGAGATAAAAATGCATGAACCCGATTCTAACCGTGGCGGTGACAGGGGCTTTAGCCACTGCTACACCAACCGCCTCCGTTTTGAACTTATCAACCCAAATTATGTGTGACCTTTAGAAATGTGTATTCAGAGTTACGGATGCTTACCTCTGAGAACCATATAACACAGATCCCGGACCTCTTGCTCTGAAATACTGCGTCCCTTTAAAAAAAAGTAAGAGGGGAAAAGGGAATATTACAGACTCAAATTAACAAACCAGTTAACATGCACCAATTTTTAGTATCAAGTTATCAATGCCAAAATAGTCTCATACCATAATCCTCGTTTCGTTTGCAGACTTTCAAATAAAATAATACCATGTTTCACTCATTGTTTCTAACTGAAATGTTGTTTTTAAAACTAAAATGCTTCAATAAAACTATAATGACAAAATAGTTGTCTGAGACGAAATCGAAGACTAAAATAAATAGTCCATCAGTACGCATTCAGTCTATTAGTCATTGGCAGACCAGGTGATGACATATTTTTCTCATCCCTAGACAAGAAATTGAGGAAAGATATTCCCGACATTAATATGGGGGTTTAAGTGTGTGTGTCAGTAACTATAGGTGTGTGAGTTGTGACTGTATTTAGTTTATTACTTATGAGATCTCTCAACAAAGGAAAATTTAAATCTCTGTTGTTGGCTGGTTGATTAGTGGAGTTTAACGCCGTGCCAGCAACTCAGGCCATATCACTGCGAGTGAAAGCGATGTTAAATAAAATGGTTATAAACCAAGACACCCCATGATACCATCTTTAACAGAACTGACAAAATAAGGAACAATACTAGTATACAAAGGAGGGGGTGACAAGTGCGAATACTCTAAAGCCCAGGGCAGTTTGTTAAAACATGTACTTTTGCAAAAATTCCTCGACACCAAGGACAACCTGCCGGGGGTTCACCTAGTAAAAGTTGCGACTGGGTGACATAGGTGTGTCCTAGCCTTAGCCTAGTAAGAACTTCCACCTACCGTGGCACAGGACGGCATGAAGGCAGGCGGTCAGAAAGACAGGGAAGGGTGTCCTGGCCCAGAGTGTCCCAGTGGTAATGCTACAGGAATTGCACATAGGCTGTGACTTACAGTCAGATGACACTAGTGACTGAAAATGACCAGGAGACTGGCAAACGGCCTTGGCGGCCTGGTCCGCTTGGATATTGCCAGGAATGCCAGCATGGCCAAAGGCCAAAATAAAAACAATGTTCTTGTTACGATGAAGGAAGTAAAGCCTGGAGTATAAGTTTCTAGAAAGAAACTAGTAGAAGAAATGCTTTTGAAACCCTTATCAATAGCAAAAGGGAAGAGGGACGAAAGCGGCTGGGCCGGTTCTGTGCTCTCCACAGCAAGAAAACGGGGACAGACCCCCTCAACATTTTTCCTCATATTATCTCGCACCTCCTCCTCCTCACTTTCCGAAGACACTTCTTCATCACGCACCGTTTCCCCAGGTTGTTTTTTTTTTGGGGGGGGGGTAGGGTAGCCATAATAAAAGTTTGTTACATCTCCTTGTTGGACTCCGTGGTCGGTGGGGAGCAGAAGGAATGAATCAACAAAGGGGATGCGATCCAGCGGAGCCACTTAGGGTATTTCCAGCAGGGTCGCACCAGAATACAGCAGGAATATACTCTGGCCTTCAGAAAAGATAACCAGATTGACCCCAGCCGCAGCCTTCTAACAAAGCTAGGGCACTGCACGACCAGCCGATTGATTGGTGTGGGCCACACCAACCTCCCGTCTAGGAGAACTCCGGGCCGAAGAAGTGTGTTGGTATGATGGGCCGCAGCCCATTAGGGACCTCAACCTCCAAGATCCCATCCTCCCCCGACACGGGTCGCCCTGTACAGCAAACGCAGGGGGCCTAAAGGAGGCCACAGAGAAAAGAGATATATTAAAAGAAAGGCGTGACGGAAAAAGAAGACAGGAGAAAGACCAGTGGAGACAGAAGGTTAGTTAGAAAAAGAGTAGAGATGAAAGGGCCGATGAGAGAGAAAAAAAGAAAAGCATAAGAGAAAAGGGGTGGGCCAGCTTAGTAACCCAGCCTGAGAGAGGCTGGGTGTTCCCCCCCCCCCCGGCACGAGAAGCTGGGCCCGCGGGGGCAAATCTCTGCTGTGGACAGAAGAAGACGTGAAAGATGTATTATTGCTGTTGTTATTGATCCCACGAGTTCAGCTGAAGATAGAGAAAGAAATTCATTTTGCTTTGCCCTAAGTAAAATTAGTTTTATTTGGCTAGAAATATATATTACTGTATGTGCCTTATCTTTCTCCACCCAATCAACGTAGCTTTAACATAACGGTAGGCAAGAACGCTACCAGTCCCAGGAAGAATAACTCTAACCCTGTAACTGAGGGTGGCCGCTCTACTGACTTTGAGGTAACCTCCCTTTTGATGTAAGCTTTGCTCATCAGGAAACAAATCTTTGCGGGAAGGAAGGGAAAATGACATACATTTCTAATCTTCCTAAAACTAATTTTACTTGAGGAATAATTTTTTTATTTCAGTTAGAAGTGTATGCTATGTGAAAAATCTCGAATAAGAGGAAGGAGGAAGGAGGAAAGTGACAACCGGCAACCATCACATGAATAAGAAGCACACCATCGACCAGCTGAATGTAAGGATTAGTACAGTAGACTGTTAATAGGGGTTCGGAGACTAAAGAAGAACGTGCACCACGTACCAAAGTACAAACTAAAAAAATAGTGTCAACATCGCTAAGATGAGGTTGGTCTGTGAAGGGGTTAAAAAAGTTTGCAAGCCAGACGAAGCTTGAACTTGCACAGGGACCGATATCTGGGCGTAAGCAGAGGCCGAAATTGCACAGAGGTAGAAGCGCCCAAAAGTACTGTGGGACGACGATTCAACAACTTTGATGATGTCTCCAAAAACTGCCACCTTGTATAGTGCCAGCCATTTTCTGAATAAGCTTGAGAAAAGCTTTGAACAACATTCTTTTGCTCTTGCTACTGTATGTGTAAACGATTGCAAAAGCAGAGATCATTATCAATATCAAAGCAATATCATGATAAAAAACCTAGACAGTAAATAGTATTTTTACATTTTGTCTGTGATAGTCCATTAGATGTCAGAGACAAAGGATTATTCTTGAATATACATAATATTTGTTATACTTACATCTATATTTACACCTACGTTTACATAGTTTTGCGACATCTGCTCACGTTCCCATTCTAGCTGAAAATGTTTTTAACTTTGGGAACGTTCACACAACAGTGTCTCGTGCAGACAAGTGTCTACACAAAGCCATCATGGATGAGGTATCCACTCACAATTAAAGGTATGTGGATAAGAGTAGCTACACAAAGTCATCATGGATGTGGTATCCACTCACAATTAAAGGTATGTGGATAAGAGTAGCTACACAAAGTCATCATGGATGTGGTATCCACTCACAATTAAAGGTATGTGGATAAGAGTAGCTACACAAAGTCATCATGGATAAAAAATCTACTCACAATAACCAGGGTATCTACTTACAGGAATTCCTGGCATGCCAGGCATACCAGGTTGACCTCGAAGTCCACTGTCCCCCTGAGGACCTGGTGGACCAGGTAATCCAGGTACCCCTGGCATTCCTGGAGGTCCAGATGGTCCTCTCTTCCCTGCAGCACCTCGCTCACCTGGCTGATAAAGGAGAATGCACAGTTTTAGACACAGCTGATCTCACGGGTAGTAAAACAGAATGGGAAAGGTTTCCCCTTATCGCGTTCTTCCTGGTGGACATTTCTACGTTAGCATGTACTGTGGGTAACGGTATGTGGCGGAAGCCAGGTTAAATCAGCTAAAACAGTTTCATACTGCAAACAAAAAAAGTATTAGTTAAAACGGTTCTGAAATATTGTCGTAAAGTTTTCCTTAACGTGTTGTGGGGAGGTTGGCGTGTTTCAAAAGGTAACTGTGGATTTGTTATGGTTATTGCTTGCATGTGAAGGTGACACCAAACTGAAATCAAGGGTTTCAAAATTTAAAAAAAGATTTGAAGCTTGTGATTAACGCCTGTGCAAACTAAAAGGTTTTGGTTATTGTAGACACAAAGTGAAACATGCCTTACGAACAAGAGAGGGAATGGAAAACCTTTTGAGTTCTTCCCGTCAGTTTAAGGAATATAGTCGCAGGAAAACTAACAGAAGGTGAATTACATTGTAGTCTGTTTGTCTGCTGTGTGACACAAACAAGACTACAAACGACAAAACTAAAACACTCTCTTGGCCTTAGATTGAAGTGGATTGGCTGGCCTAGCGCCACACAGGGCAAGTGTCAAACACGTGATTGAAGTGTCGCTATACTATTGCTACAGCTTCAAGTATTGTTAAAGCATTGGTGATATTTTAAATATCCCTACACTGTTGTTGAAGTTCCAAGTGTCGCTATAGTATTGGTAGTGTTTCATGTATTACTGTAGCACCTTCTTTGTTTCAAGTATCGTTATGCTATCGGTGTAGTACTGTTAGTTTCTAGTATCGCTCTAGTACTGTTAGTTTCAAGTATCGCTCTAGTACTGTTAGTTTCTAGTATCGCTGTAGTACTGTTAGTTTCTAGTATCTCTGTAGTACTGTTAGTTTCTAGTATCGCTCTAGTACTGTTAGTTTCTAGTATCTCTGTAGTACTGTTAGTTTCAAGTATCGCTCTAGTACTGTTAGTTTCTAGTATCGCTCTAGTACTGTTAGTTTCAAGTATCGCTGTAGTACTGTTAGTTTCACTTATCACTCTAGTACTGTTAGTTTCTAGTATCTCTGTAGTACTGTTAGTTTCTAGTATCGCTCTAGTACTGTTAGTTTCAAGTATCGCTCTAGTACTGTTAGTTTCAAGTATCGCTGTAGTACTGTTAGTTTCTAGTATCGCTGTAGTACTGTTAGTTTCACTTATCACTCTAGTACTGTTAGTTTCTAGTATCTCTGTAGTACTGTTAGTTTCTAGTATCGCTCTAGTACTGTTAGTTTCTAGTATCTCTGTAGTACTGTTAGTTTCTAGTATCGCTCTAGTACTGTTAGTTTCTAGTATCTCTGTAGTACTGTTAGTTTCTAGTATCGCTCTAGTACTGTTAGTTTCTAGTATCTCTGTAGTACTGTTAGTTTCTAGTATCGCTGTAGTACTGTTAGTTTCAAGTATCGCTGTAGTACTGTTAGTTTCACTTATCACTCTAGTACTGTTAGTTTCTAGTATCGCTCTAGTACTGTTAGTTTCTAGTATCGCTGTAGTACTGTTAGTTTCACTTATCACTCTAGTAGTGTTAGTTTCAAGTATCGCTCTAGTACTGTTAGTTTCAAGTATCGCTGTAGTACTGTTAGTTTCACTTATCACTCTAGTACTGTTAGTTTCTAGTATCGCTCTAGTACTGTTAGTTTCTAGTATCGCTGTAGTACTGTTAGTTTCAAGTATCGCTGTAGTACTGTTAGTTTCACTGATCACTCTAGTACTGTTAGTTTCTAGTATCGCTGTAGTACTGTTAGTTTCTAGTATCGCTCTAGTACTGTTAGTTTCACTTATCACTCTAGTACTGTTAGTTTCAAGTATCGCTGTAGTACTGTTAGTTTCACTTATCACTCTAGTACTGTTAGTTTCTAGTATCGCTGTAGTACTGTTAGTTTCAAGTATCTCTGTAGTACTGTTAGTTTCTAGTATCGCTCTAGTACTGTCAGTTTCTAGTATCTCTGTAGTACTGTTAGTTTCTAGTATCGCTGTAGTACTGTTAGTTTCAAGTATCGCTGTAGTACTGTTAGTTTCACTTATCACTCTAGTACTGTTAGTTTCTAGTATCGCTCTAGTACTGTTAGTTTCTAGTATCGCTGTAGTACTGTTAGTTTCAAGTATCGCTGTAGTACTGTTAGTTTCACTTATCACTCTAGTACTGTTAGTTTCTAGTATCGCTCTAGTACTGTTAGTTTCTAGTATCGCTGTAGTACTGTTAGTTTCACTTATCACTCTAGTACTGTTAGTTTCACTTATCACTCTAGTACTGTTAGTTTCACTTATCACTCTAGTACTGTTAGTTTCACTTATCACTCTAGTACTGTTAGTTTCAAGCATCGCTCTAGTACTGTTAGTTTCAAGTATCGCTGTAGTACTGTTAGTTTCACTTATCACTCTAGTACTGTTAGTTTCTAGTAACGCTCTAGTACTGTTAGTTTCTAGTATCGCTGTAGTACTGTTAGTTTCAAGTATCGCTGTAGTACTGTTAGTTTCTAGTATCTCTGTAGTACTGTTAGTTTCAAGTATCGCTCTAGTACTGTTAGGTTCTAGTATCTCTGTAGTACTGTTAGTTTGAAGTATCGCCGTAGTAATGTTATTTTCAAGTATCGCTGTAGTACTGTTAGTTTCAAGTATCGCTCTAGTACTGTTAGTTTCAAGTATCGCTGTAGTACTGTTAGTTTCACTGATCACTCTAGTACTGTTAGTTTCTAGTATCGCTGTAGTACTGTTAGTTTCTAGTATCTCTGTAGTACTGTTAGTTTCAAGTATCGCCGTAGTACTGTTAGTTTCAAGTATCGCTGTAGTACTGTTAGTTTTAAGTATCGCTGTAGTACTGTTAGTTTCTAGTATCTCTGTAGTACTGTTAGTTTCTAGTATCGCCGTAGTACTGTTAGTTTCAAGTATCGCCGTAGTACTGTTAGTTTCAAGTATCGCTGTAGTACTGTTAGTTTCAAGTATCGCTCTAGTACTGTTAGTTTCTAGTATCTCTGTAGTACTGTTAGTTTCAAGTATCGCCGTAGTACTGTTAGTTTCAAGTATCGCTGTAGTTCTGTTAGTTTCAAGTATCGCTCTAGTACTGTTAGTTTCAAGTATGTCTGTAGTACTGTTAGTGGTTAGCAATATAGGGATTGTATAGCACTAACTCTGTCAGCGGTTTGATTACTTTGACCAGAGTACCATTGCTAATGTTTATGTTGTTCGTGTCATTGGTAGACTCAGTGATACTCCTGACTTCAGGACCGTGTGCAGTGTTACAGATGCTGATGTTTATAGTGCCGTTATTATTGCTAGTGGTGTCAGGGTGGGTACAAGCCAAGCTAGTATTATATTAATATCCAGATAATGTTCACATGGAAACAGTTCCAGTTATCGTTGTTTGGGCAACAATTCACATTCAGATACATCTTCATGGCATTCTTTTAACCACAGACACATTAAAGAAATCTAAATGATCAAATCAAATTTGCAAACTTATTATCCACAGGAATTGTGTCAGTATTTAAAATAACAACAACGCAATGATTGTTTCAAGGTTTATGGTATCTGAGAAATTTAACAGAATTACCACATTTACGGCACCATATTTAACGGACTCAGGTGAAATCTCATTCCACCTTTGATAATTTTGTGTTAGTTGTTCCAACATGTCCTTATATATACATGTATATATACATAACATCCTGCCTTTTAAATGTACGTGTTGCCAAAAATAAATGCTATTTTTAAAGTTATCGTGAGCTTCGTCTTCAAGTTCCCCCAGCGATGGAGTCTTTGCATTCTAACCTTAACCTTACTACTGCTCTTTGATAATCTTACCATCCCTGTTGCTCCTTGCAGTCCTGGTTGTCCCTATAATAAATAAAAAAATAGCTGCAATAACAATAAATACAAACATATAGAGTGTAAAGAGTTATCGTGATTATAGTTAAATCGTTCTCCACATGTTTTCTGCGCTCTGAACTAATATATTTTGTAACCCCGACAACTTAATAATAACAATAGTTGCAATAACACTAAGTACAAACAGTTATAGTGATTATGCTAGTACAATCTTCCTCCCCATGTTTTCCACGCTCTTGACTAAAGTACTTTGTGACCCTAACAATTTACTTGACTCGGATGACTATTTTTCGTCAGATTATAAAGTAATTTCAGTCATGTTACTGCTGAAGTCTTGAATTTCGTTTGTTATATTTCGACTTGTTAATACTTCACGCTCTTTACGTTGGTAGCAAAGACTTCTTTCGAATATTTGATGGCAGTTAAGACTTTGTACGGTGAAATTAGTTCACAAATTACAAATCATTTCTTAAAATGTTTTCAAACTGTTTCTTAGCATATTTCAGGGCAGTTAAGGCTTGCATGGTCAAATTAGTTTACAAACTATAAATCTTTTTTGAAAATGTTTTAAAAATGTATCATGAACGTTTCATAATAAATCTGTTTCTTATATCATTTGTAATTTTTCCATTATTTTTGTCTAACAAATGTAGAGTTATATGCCCTTATCGCCTCATGTGCTTGAATGGGCAGGTCTAAAACTTATCTATATTTCTCGATAGAAAAAACTCCGCCCATTCCGTGGGGGGGGGGGGAAGGGAATCGTCGGAGACACCAGCATCGGGGGGGGGGGAGGATCAAAGTGAACCAGCTGAAGTCATCAGCAATACTCATTTTAGAACAGTACATGGACAAACAGCAATACTCATCCTAGAACAGTACATGGACGACTACAGATGGCATAAACAGCAACACACCAAGAACAGTGCGTGCACAAACAGCGACACTCAGAACACTTTATGGAAAATCGTGAACTTATTGGCGCTAGAACAGTACATTGAAGATATCGATGCTCATCCAAGAATAGTACTGTACTTTCAAGAGCTGAGTGAATTAGATTCTTAGTGATTACCACACAACATAGGTAATGGTAAGCAAGTACACGTATGCCGAAGGGCAAACAAACATGAGGAGATAACTCATCGCCTGTCGTTACATTGATAAGTGGAATTTAGTAGGGGACGCACACAAGGAGTTTAAACAGTACTTATTGTCTGTTTGTTGCTATGGTAAGGGTCATACAAGGAGTCTGAACAGCACTCATAGTACATTGCTACAGTAAGGGGCATACAAGGAGTCTGAACAGCACTCATAGTACATTGCTACAGTAAGGGGCATACAAGGAGTCTGAACAGCACTCATAGTACATTGCTACAGTAAGGTGCATACAAGGAGTCTGAACAGCACTCATAGTACATTGCTACAGTAAGGGTCATACAAGGAGTCTGAACAGCACTCATGGCAAGTGTTGTCCTCTAACAATACATCGACACTCCTTCTAGAACAGTACCATTAGCGACACTGCTCCATGAACTGGAAGTAGGTAAATATCAACTCTCCATGAACGTGGAGTGATTAAACAGAACAAAACTACTCCTAAAACAATGCATGGACAAATAGTGACCTCCAAAAACGGGACATGGACACTACAACAGGGATGGGGAACATTCGGCCCACGAAATCGTTTGGTCCGGCCATCTCAGGGACTCAATATTCATATTCAATAAATCTAGGAGGTTTATCATAGCAACATAAATTTATTTTAAGTGAGTCAAAATCATAAAGTAAATTTTTAAATAATGAAATAAGAAAATTTGGTTTTGGAGAAACACTTCTGACATCACTTAAAGGGCGAGTTATATATATATATATAAAACCAAATGTAACAAGCATGCTAAGTTTAAAGTTGATAATTCTGTATGGTCCGCAAATATTGTTATAAACAGTCAAATGACCTTTGGCAAAAAAAGGTTCCCCACTCCTGCAGTAGACGAATACAGCTATAGGCAGCTATATACAGCTACAGGTAAAATAGATTCGACGTACTAACATATTTGCAGATAATATTTCTGACAACAGACAAAGTGCTAGCACAGTTAAATACAGACAGATAATACAAAGTGCTAGCACATTTAAATACAGACAGATAATACAAAGTGCTAACACAGTTGACAACATATAATACAAAGCGTTAACACAACTAAATACACACAGATAATACAAGGTGCTAGCACAGTTAAATACAGACAGATAATACAAAGTGCTAACACAGTTAACAACAGACACCCAGAAATGTAAAGATGGTCTGAAATTACGAAGAACAGGAAAAAAGGAAGAAAAAAAAAGACGAATCCCCAAGAAAACAAAATAAAACAAGAAAGCAAACAGGGTACAACGCAGAAAGACTCTGACAAAGTCCACAGGACTATGCCTCTGACCGGCGGTCCTATTGGTCCAACTTCCACGTCTCCTCCAGCGCCTGTCACATAGCTCTGTAGAGAAACAAACAAGAGATGTTAATTAAATCTCTGTCTCTCTCTCTCTCTCTCACACACACACACACACACACACACACACACACACACACACACACAGAGTCACACTGTGTCACTATGATGTAGACTAGCAATACAGTCACACTGTGTCAATGTGATAGCTGCAGTCATGATGGTGGTGGTGACGATGATAATACTATTGCAGCCATTAGTATCTATAGAGATGACAGGAGCTCTTTAAAGTGTAAAATGTGCTGATGTCCAGAGTCTATTAATAGTCAGCTGACTTAAAGGTTCGTCCTTTAATAGGGCGTGTCGATTTCTTCCTCGCTTTCTCTCCTCCCCAAGTGTATTATGGGTTAGATACACTTGAAGTGAGTCAGCTGGGGGCTGGGGGTTAGGCAAGCATTCAACAGATTCGACAACAGTGGGCGGGGGGTCAGATATAACGGGCGCTACACGGGGGTCGAACCGGCCACTGTGACTGTCGAATGGCGGGGCTCTGACCACTAAGCTTTACGTTTTCCTCAAACTCTTCAATATTTTGCTCTGATCACTAGGCTATATGATAACAGTGTACGTCACGTTACATACTATCAAATACAGTAGACACGTGTTACACACGCACACATCACACTTTAATCGTGTACGTCACGTTACATACTATCAAATACAGTAGACACGTGTTACACACGCATACATCACACTTGAATATGTACGTCACGTTACATACTATCAAATACAGTAGACACGTGTTACACACGCACACATCACACTTTAATCGTATACGTCACGTTACATACTATCAAATACACTACACACGTGTTACACACGCACACATCACACTTGAATATGTACGTCACGTTACAAACTATCAAATACAGTAGACACGTGTTACACACGCACACATCACACTTTAATCGTATACGTCACGTTACATACTATCAAATACACTACACACGTGTTACACACGCACACATCACACTTGAATATGTACGTCACGTTACAAACTATCAAATACAGTAGACACGTGTTACACACGCACACATCACACTTTAATCGTATACGTCACGTTACAAACTATCAAATACACTACACACGTGTTACACACGCACACATCACACTTTAATCGTATACGTCACGTTACATACTATCAAATACTCACCGTTACACCTCTCTCACCCGGTGGTCCCGGAGGTCCTGGTGGTCCCTGTAGAACATAAACACGTTGTAGGTCAACACGAGTGCAACACTAGTTCTTCATGATTAGGTTCATTTTCAAATAATAATTCCCAATATACAAGAACATAATTATGTTTAACTTTCAACATATAAGCCTTCAAACAACGGACTATTCACCTGCCACCAGGAAAGCAGAAGAAAAGAGTTTTGTTGTAGGCCAGTAGTATTTGTAACAGTGAGTGGCTCAGTTCAGCAAAGCTGTGCAGGTCTTTGAGTCAGATGAACCAACATCGCCAGGCTCTCATGCTCAAGAAGCGATTTGTTTGCCCATAAAATGAAACGACGGCTGATTTTGAAATACAGTCTACAGAGTGGGACTCTACTTAGAAGCTTCTGCTTTCAACAACAAAAAAAAAAAAATTAAAGGTCCACAGACTCGACAGACTGGTAAGTAAATCTTTTCCAGACCCAATTTTAATGGGGAGCAATGACATACTTTGCAATCTACGTTGTGTTATTGATTCTCTGTTACTAAGTGGCCACATACTTTGACTTAATTCTTCCAGGTTTATTTTATTATTTTTAATAAACTATAAACACATTTCAAATGTGGGTTTGTCTAAGATAAACTGTATTTTTTATTTGATAAATGGTTAATTTCCAGCATTGCATTTTTATTTTATAGTTACAACTGACTGCTGATGATGACATTTTTACCATTACAAATAAAACATGATAAAAAGTTGATGTATATTTATCGATGTAAAAAAAACTTGTTTCCTCCTCATTTAGCTGCATGCAAACTTTACTATTTACTTACTCGCACGTGTTCCTAACCTATTTATAGCTGTTTGGAGCACGCACACCAATGGTGGCCTGACACTGTCAGTTGTTAGCATTGTGCTGCATAAGACTATGACTGATGTTGTGTTTGTGATTGTGTCACGATGTTACTTGTAGACCACACGCTGTAGAAACTGTCGATGTTGCATGTGTGGTGCCTGATCTTTAAGGTTTTCACCAACAGTCGCAGTTGATTTTAGAGGACAAACCGAGTGCGACATTTTTACTTTATGATCGGGTTAACTTCGTTTTAAAATAATAATTCCCCAAATATGAGTACATAATTATGCTTAATTATAAAGATATAAGCCTTCAAACATCGGCATTCTCACCTGCAGCTAGGAAAGCGGGGGAAAAATACTCTCCTAACCCTAACTCTAACCCTAACCCTAACTGTAATGTACCAACAACAAAAATAAGAGTCTTGTACCGAACTGGTACCTCCTCAAGGTGTAAGGAAAGACACTTACTTGTCCTTATCCTTATGAATACATGTATACATTGCACAAAATATTTCACTACATATAAATCCATAGAAGTCAACTATTTTTCACTGATCACTTTAGCACAGAATCATTCAGTCTTTTGGGAAGTATCTCTATTCTTGCTGATTTCCTAATATCCGGAATGGTCCTTGGTCTCGCCTGGTAATGTTTCTGACATTTCACAGTCTTCTTTGCAATCTGTTTTAACTTCTTCTCCTCCCTCATCCGTGGCATGAAATTGCTTTATAAATGAAGAATCTTATGTTGCTCCTTCTGGCGATTTCACCGTCACTTGACTTCCAGTCTTTTCAGTTAATGTGTACGGTCCCGGAAAATTAGTTTGTCAGTCTGTCTGTCTCTTCTTAGTAACACTTGATCACCTGGATTTATGTCAGGATATCTTGCTTTCTTTTTTTTGTCTATATATAGTTTTGATAGTCCTTTCTTTTCTGCATGTCGATTGTGAACTTCCTGATGGATGACTTGTGAAGTCAGCTGTGGAACATTTGTAGGAATTTTCCTACCAAACAATAACTGAGCTGGACTAGGTCCTGTACAACTGATTTTGTCTCTCCACCTCTCCGTTGGCTTGCGGCCATCTCGGAGTTGTTTTATATGCTTGGCTCCTATATTTCTCATATAGTTAGCGAATGTTTCTGAAATGAACTGAGGACCGTTGTCGTGTGTAGCCTTTGAGGTATTCCTTGTCTTACGAAAATTACCTGAAGTACTGTAACAGTATCTTCAGCTGTAGTTGTTCTCATCACTCCTATTTCGCAGTACCGACTGTAATAATCAATGACAACAAGTACTGGTTGTCCTGAAGGAAGGGGTCCTAGAAAATCAAGCACAACATCCTCCCATGCCCCTTGCGGTAGTTGTGTATTGTAAACTAGTTCTGGAGGGTTTGCTCGGCTCACAATTTGACAACCTTGACATTTCTTGCAATATTTCTCTGCTTCCTTCTCCATGTGTGGCCACCATACTGTTGTAGGTAAAGTTTGTGTTGTCCCGACCTCACCTAAGTGTCCTCCATGTGTGGCCACCATACTGTTGTAGGTAAAGTTTGTGTTGTCCCGACCTCACCTATGTGTCCTCCATGTGTGGCCACCATACTGTTGTAGGTAAAGTTTGTGTTGTCCACACCTCACCTAAGTGTCCTCCATGTGTGGCCACCACACTGTTGTAGGTAAAGTTTGTGTTGTCCCGACCTCACCTAAGTGTCCTCCATGTGTGGCCACCATACTGTTGTAGGTAAAGTTTGTGTTGTCCACACCTCACCTAAGTGTCCTCCATGTGTGGCCACCACACTGTTGTAGGTAAAGTTTGTGTTGTCCACACCTTACCTAAGTGTCCTCCATGTGTGGCCACCTCACTGTTGTAGGTAAAGTTTGTGTTGTCCACACCTCACCTAAGTGTCCTCCATGTGTGGCCACCACACTGTTGTAGGTAAAGTTTGTGTTGTCCAGACCTCACCTAAGTGTCCTTCATGTGTTAATATCAACACCCGATGTCTCAGCTTTCTCGGAATCACAAGTCTGGAACCTCTCAGTATTAATTTGTCTACAACACATAGCTCTGGACTGATGGCAACATATAGCTTGTCAACATTTTGCCACTTCCCTGTCTCCATACACTGGCCTATTTCTTCTTGTTCTTCGTCCTTTTCTGCTTCTTCTGTAATTTCTGACATCCTCAGGGCGTTGGGTCTTGCATTCGACACAACAAACCGAATGTGCTCTTCTGCTTCTGCAGAGAGTTTCGATGAAGGTTCAGACGATATTTGAATCAGTCTGGAAAGTGAATCTGCTATGTTGGCCTTTACTGGGATGTAAATGACTCTAAATGTATATTCCTGTAGTCGCAATACCCGCCGCTCAGTGCGGGCACTTGGTTTGGAACGTGGACCATAGATTGTTTGTAGTGGTTTATGGTCTTTCAACAGATCAAACTTAAGACCATATACATATGGGTGGAATTTCTCACATGCCCATACGATAGTAAGCGCTTCTTTCTCTGTCTGAGAATATCGTTTCTTCGACTGGCATAACAGATAACTCTTGGACCTTCTTTTTGTAACTGTATGAGTATTCCAGCAATTCCAACTGAAGAAGCATCTGTGATAATTTGTTTTCGCTCTGAGGTCATAATATCCCAATGTCTCTGTACTGCTCAAAGCCTTCTTCAATGATTGAAAAGCCTCCTTCTGTTCTTGGCCAAACACAAAATGTTGAGGCTTCTTAGTCAAACGACGCAATGGTTCTGTGAGAGTTGTGTGATTAGGGATACATTGAGAACATTAATTCACCAAACCTAGAAAGCTCCTCACTTCACTCACAGTTTCTGGTTCACGAGCATTTAAAATAGCTTCCACTTTATCTTTTGCTGGATCTATGCTTTTTGCAGTTAATTTATGACCTAGGAATTACAATTCTCTCATCCGGAATGAACATTTTTCTGCATTTAAGTTCAAACCTTCCTCTTGTAGTCTCTGTATTGTCATCTTTAGGCATTTGTCATGCTCTTCTTGTAGTCTCTGTAGTGTCATCTTTAAGCCTTTGTCATGTTCTTCTTGTGTCAGCGCATGTACAATGATATCATCAGAAAGGTTGGCTGCACCCGGTATACCTTGTCTCACCTGTTGTATCTCATGTTGATTGAGTTCCGCAGCAACATTTATTCCCATGACCAATCTCTTGTAGCGAAATAATCCACAGTGTGTCACAAATGTAGTAATGTCTCCTGAATCTGCATGTAACTCCAATTGATGATAACCCATCTTGAGATCGAGCTTAGAAAACATTTTGCTTCCTACCATATCTTGTATGAGCTCATGGACTGTGGGAATGGGGTGTCTTTCTCTGAGTACCGACTCATTCACTCGATGCATGTCTACACACAGTCTGATGTCGTCGTTGGCTTTAGCTACGACAACGACTGGACTGATCCACTCTGTCGGTGTAGAAACCTGTTCAATTATATCTTTCTCTAGCAACTCTTGTATTTTGCTGTCCATCTTTGTTCTGAGACCAAATGGTCTTCTAATCGGTTGACTCACTTGTTTCACTGTAGGATCAACTGTTAGTTTGACTTGTCTGTTTTTCACTTTTCCAAATCCCTTGAATAATGAGTCGAACTCACTTATAATATTTGTGTTGTCTGTCTCAAAACTGGAATCAGACTATATATTCTGGATATTGAGCCCTATTTTCAGTACTCACAACTCCATTGCTGTTTTTCTTCTCAACAGTGTATCATCTTTTTCTTCGATGACCACGAATTCGGCATTCACTTTTCTCTTTCCTGCCTGCACCTCAGTGTTTATACTCATTACTGTTTGCAAAGGAATATCCGTCGTCTATGGGTATAGTTTCTTTGTGCATCGTTTCACCTCAAATCTAGCTTTTTGCTCCTTTATTTTATTCCATGAATTTTCACTGATAATGTTAGTGTCACAACCTGAATCTATCACAGCCACAGTTTCTACTCCTCCGATCAATATTGGAATCATGTTTTCTTTCCTTTCAAAAGTTTCCATCCTGAATACTTCACTTCTTTCACTTTTCTCTTGTTCTCTGTTTGAGCTAGAATGTCGCCTCTCTTGGAGCTGCCTTATGGGATAGCGACTCCGCTGTCCTCGTCGTTGATGGCTTTGCTTTTGTTCCTCTCCATATTTCTTTTCCCTTTCTTGGAATTCCTGTCTTTCTCTGGTCTTCCTTGATCTGCATTTCCTTTCAAAGTGGTCTGCTCCTCCACAGCCTCGACATATTTTCTCTCTGGCTGGGCAGACTGGATCTTTACTCTGATGACCTTTGGCTTTGCACCTGTAGCACTACCCCTTTGGATATTTTCCTTGTCTGGGTCTTTGTCTACTGGTCACCTTGTCGAATGCCTTCGAAGAATCACTTGTCATCTCTTCGACCTGTTCATTTACTGCCTCGAATGTCGCAGCTTTGTTTAACATTTGGTTGAGCGAGAGCATATCTCCTTCTCGTATCGGTAGGTCAGTGTCTTTAAAGTTGCATCCTTCACTTTTTAATGTCAGTCGACTCACAAACTGCTACAGTTTCTCCCTTTGCATCAGTTTTATGAACTCATGGCGCATAACAGTTGTGTTGTGACGCACAATGTAATGTCTGTTCAAAGCATCCACTGCTTTTCGTACTCTTCTTTATCTTCCCGGTCAGGTAGAGTTTTGAACATATCCCTCACCTGCCTCCCTGCCGTGTATAACAACAATGCACGTGGCTGTCTCTTGTTGATATTCTCATCGGCACAGATGAAGAGTCCCGTACTGTCCACATAAGCTTCAAAGTCTTTTAGCCATGGCATCCATTGAAGGCTTATCGTCCTCGTGTCACCCATAGGTTCGAATGGTGGTGGTCTAGCTAACAAGCTGTCTGAATAATTTAGTCTTCTGTTTTCTATCCTTGTCACCATTGTTATATTTTCTGCTCTCCCGCTCCTTAGTCTACAACTTCCAGTTTCTGTCAACCACCCCTCCCCCCGCTTCGCGCCATCCTCTATATATCGCTATTTTATGATACGAGGTCATAGGTCGACTGTCTAGGCTATTAATAGTACTAGCCCTAGGGTGCGACAATGTCCACATAACAACACGACTTATTCAAAATATTAATCACAAGATTTACGCCACTGACTGGGGGGGGGGTCTTCAAGTTACAAACTATATGACACAGAAAGCTGAAGGAAGGCGCATTTTATAAAACTGTTGGGGTCCCTGTACTATCATCTAACGAGATTTTTCTTTTCTACTCCAGCCTCTGCTCGGACGCTAATAAATTTATTGTCTACGTCGAGTTAGGATATTGACTAATGTCCCAAAATTCGATAACACAACAAATAAAGGGCAACCTTTTGGTTCTAACAGTAACAACTGGACTGGTCTAAGCATGTACGGAGGTCTCCTGTACCACGCCATAGGCTGACATTAAGGGATATTCAAATTGATAGAGATCTAGATTTCCTTTTTGCCCACAAACCTATGCATTATTATTAACATTTGCAAATATTCCCCCCCCCCTGAATAATGATAATCTAAATCAATACTAAGATTTGCATTCTTGGTCTCACTCTTCTTTCAGTAACCATTGGCTTCAGTGTTTCGTCAGTGGCACTAACACAGGCCAAGACAGTAATTCTTTAGCAATTTTATCCCAGGTGCATCTTTGCCTCTTGTTGCTGTTGATTTGGATGGAATTGCTGTATATAAAAGTCCAGTTTCGTCAGGGTTAAATACATGTTCAGAGGTGTAAACCTTTACACAAATGCGGCAAACGACGAAGCAAATCGTCAGAGGTGATCTGGATGACCTCCATGGCTGGTGAATGCTGTGGCAATTCATCAACTTTTTCAGCCAGTTGTGCCGGGCCTGGAAATCGTCAAATCCTCCACGGATTGCCAGACACAAAGCCTTTTTCTGAATGAGTTTTCCCGCCTCTGAAATGTTCCTCTGCCTCATCTCACAAAACCCCTCCCAAACTTGTTAGTCTTTCCCTGTATACACAATTTAACGAATTGTAGGTAATTTCCGATCTCCACTTTCATCACCGTCCCATTTTTCGGGAATTGCCACTTTCCTTTTTATTTTATTTGGAATTGGTTTTCTCATTTTAAGAGAATTTGCAATTGCGATTGTGGTCTTATCTTGATCACCCCTTTTGATCAAGTTTTCTCTTTTTTGGAGAGCTACTGCTTTTCTTTATTTTTGCTTTCAATTGGTAATGCTTATCAATTTTGCCATGTTTGCGCTTTATTGAAAATTTATATAAGTAAGACAAATCAGACCTCGGTACATCTACAGATCTCTGGAGCAACAGTGTACCGTGGTGAACTAAAAGGCTTTCCTAAATTGCGCTTTTTGTTTTTCTAAAACAGGTTTTCTAAAAAAAACCCGAAATATAGCACAAATAAGTGGTCACAAGAATTGTATTTTTTTATAAGCACATGAGGGGCAAAATGTCGTAATAAAGCATAACTGAGTGTCGCACACTTGTAAAAAAAGGACTCGACAATACACAAGCAGTCTCTTTTAAAATGTACTTAATAGAGTCGTAACTAAGAGGGGGTCGTAATCGAGAAGTTCTTAATAAGGAGGTTTTACTATAACAGTTTTACAGCTGAAGAGGTTAAGAGGGTTTAAGCGGCCAAAGAGCCTGTCAGAGCTCGCACGCCCTGGTTTCTGATTGATTACAGACTATAGCATTGTCTCTGGACTGGTTTGACAACCACTCACATCACTGATTTATAATCGTTTATAATCGATAATTTCCGTAAAGTGCAGGGGTCTGCCACTTCAGTTTAAAGTAAAATACCATGGTCAACTTCTTTTAAATGGTTAGATGTTGCCGGTTGTTAAGCATGAACTAAAAGTTACAAAACTTATGCAAGACAATAGTTACAATGCCTTTTGATAATAATAATAATAGTTCTCGCATTTCGCTCTGTTTCTCCTCGCCCTTGTAACCGCTTCTAAATATCTCTTCTCTCACGACTGGCTCCTTTTTCTTGAATGCAACCAACCACTTTAGTGCTCTCAAGTGTAACTAGAGCCTACTACTGGAGCCACATGGGTGGTAAACACAGATTGCGGTTCTAATTCGTCCATGCTAATACAGGTTTAGGCAAACTGATGATCTCTGCTGTCTAATCCTGCATGTAGTGGATTTTAATGATCCCACAACATGTACAAGTAATAATCATAACGTATGACGATGAAGAACAACGTTAGTGTCAGAAAGAGGCTTGAAACTAATAATAAATCACCAGCCGCCTGTGCGTATGCTCTTGTGTCGCCATCGATTTTGAAAAGAAAAGTGCATTCGGAAAACTTCAAATATTCAAATTTAGGTCTTCCTCATCGCATGTTAAGGGATGTTGCTCTATTAAAATGTGATTCAACAAGCTAAATGTTTGGATTTCGTCCCTTTTTGTTTACACAGTTTTGTAGCAAACTTTTTTTGAATACGACGGACACAGATGTCCTGCCTGGACTTAACTGCTGAAGGGGAACTCAAAAGTGGGACATCTCACACAATGTATGCTCTTGTACTGCCCTAAGGGACAAAACTAAACGGTTTTTGTACTGCCTGCACTTAGTGTTTCCTATTTATGCTTTACTTACCGAAGGGCCCGGTTTACCCGGAATCCCTATTTGTCCCACAGGGCCGGGAGGTCCAGCTGTGCCTTGTGGTCCCTGAAAGCAAAGACAAGATGGTTTCTTAATAAGACATTTGGTCATTTAATGATCTCTAGGCGATCTCGTCCTTTCTTGGTAATTATATTCTTGGGCATCACCACCAAAACATAGCTGCATTAGTCTCTCATTATATCCAAACCATAATTGCACTAGCCTCTCATCATCACCAAAATATAGTTGCACTAGTGTCTCGTTATCACCAAAATATAGTTGCACTAGTCTTATTATCACCAAAGCATAGTTGCACTAGTCTCTCATTATCACCAAAGCATAGTTGCACTAGTCTCTCATTATCACCAAAGCATAGCTGCAATAGTCTTTCATTATCGCCAAAGCCTAGTTGCACTAATCTCTTATCATCACCAAAGCATAGTTGCACTAGTCTCTCATCACACCTGTTCATGCTAAGCTGGGATCCAGTCGTAGAATAATGATTACCTTCGATACACTGGCAGCTTATTACAATCTAATGACTAAGTTAACCGGACTGATCTGTTGTGCATGACTAACTAATCAATGTGGCCAAATCATCGGCTAGTCGCGCAAAATGCCCCCTGACTTTCTACTATCTTTTCTACCAGCATTAGAGGGTCTCTTAAACTCAATATTCCCCTACCGATAACTGACTTATTCAGGACGAGTCTGAAATATTCTGCCAGTGTTCTTTAGAACAACCTTCCCTCACATCTCCAAAGAGTGGACTCCAGTCTGTACAGGTTGAAAGTGGGACTCCTACAACACCTTTTCCAAACCATTTGAACACCAGCTTAATCGTCTATACTCGCATCGAAAAAGCAAACATGTACCATATGTTGCCAGTCCTCTACCCAACAAAAACAACCCTGTCAATTCAGTTATCTATCACCGTATTTCTACATATCATAATTTCTCTCTGTGTTTTTATTGCCTTGTTTTTAATTAATGTAAAGTTTGTATTTCTAATACTTAGTCCAAGGGCTTGATGCAAAACGAGCAAAACCATTGCTTATTCTGTTACCTTCGTAAATAAAGATTTGTCATTTGTTCATTCAGTTCATTTTTTTTTGTTCTTCCAAGGCAAAGGACAGAAGGCAAATTCCAAGGCAAATTCTAGCTCTTACTCACCGGATGTGCTACCTAGTCTAATACCTCGCGTTGTGTTTTTTTTTTTTTTTACAACTGCTACACAATCTTACTTAGTCGACCTTGGAATCTACAAAAGACCTGCCTTGTTTACAAAGTGTGTTCCCTGCGGTGTGCTGCTCAACTGCGGATAGGATGGCTTCACTGTCTCATTATGTGGCCTTTGTGTACCAAAACTGTGTGTCAGTCATTCTGTACGGCTGTGAAAGTTGGTCCTCCCTCACAGAACAAGAGCTACAGATTCAGGCGCTGGAGATGGAATGCTTCAGGAGACTTCTCTGGATCTCCCATAGAAAGCATAGACTTTGTACGTAGCCTAGTCACCTGCCTGATGGGTCCCCAGGAGTCTCTTCTCACTACTCTCAAGCAGTAGAAACTGAAATGGTTCGTTCATGTCGTCCGGCATGACACCTTGCGGAAGACGGTCCTCCAGGTTTACCTTGAAGGCGGTCGACGCAGTTGCAAACAAGAAAAGCTTGGTGACTAACATGAAGGAGTGGACGTGCTGGTCACTGGAGAACCTTCTCAGGCGGGCGGAAGACCGGCCCTGCTGGCGTGAGTTCATCGCTTCCGTGCTCCATCAAATCTTTCCTACGACAGGTACACAAAAGAATTGTCTCGACCACTTTTCGGATGAACTGAACTGTCAGTCAGTCAGTCGTCCCTTGCCTGGCACCAAGCGTTGGGGAATCACATGGGTAGACGCGGCAGCTGACAGGGGCCGCCACTCTTGTCTATTGTGGGCGATAGTCAGCAGGTCCTGTACAGGACGACCAGTCCAGTCTTTGATGTTCGTAAGTCAGTTCTTTCTCTGGCCACCGCGGCGTCGGCCACCCTCCAAGGTGTCTTGAAGGATAGTCTTCCACAAGGTGTGGTGCCGGGTCACGTGACCAAAGAAGACCAGCTTACGTCACTTGACTGTTGATAGTAGAGGTTCCTGGTGTCCTACCAGTGTGGCCATCTTGTTTCTTACAAAGTCATTGGTTTAGTTTTCTTTGTATGAGATCCGAAGCAGCCTCCTCAGACACTTGTTCTCGAATGCCTGGATTCTCCTTTCTGTGTCGGTGAGTAGAGTCCACGTGTCACATCCGTAGAGCAGGATCGGCACTACCAGGGATTTGTACAGCCTGTACTTAGTAGTCAACCTTATCTTGTGGCTATGCCAGATCCTATCTAGCCTACCCATTGCGGCTGTTGGTGTTGCGATCCTGATGTGGATATCTAGCGTGGAGCTGCCGTCCTTGGAGAGGGAGGCTCCCAAGTACTTGAAACTACTTACCTCTTCGAGGTGTACCCCGTTCATAAAGATCTCTGCTTTGCCGTTGGCATTGATCATAACTTTGCTCTTTTCAGTGCTGGTCTCCATTCCATATGCTTTTGAGCTGTCTGTCAGTCTGTTGGTGAGGTCTTGCAGTTCTTTGTTAGTACCTGCTAACAAACCTATGTCCCATGCAAAGCGTAGGTTGCAGATTGGTCTTCCACCAATTGAAATGGAGGTATGATGGTCATGAAGAGCTTCGAGCATATTGACGTACCCCTGCTGTGGTGCGAAAGTAAGCTACTGGTTGGTTGTGAACTGAACTGAGCTATAGATGTACCACACAAGGAGATTATGGGGATTTATACTTTAATAGATCATCAGAAATGTACGAGTAAGATTTTGTTTTGGAATCTGACATTTTTTCGGATTCCCTTAATAATGTAATAAAGACGTACCCTATATTCCATATCAATGATGAGGATGAATTTCATTTTATATTTTATAATCCTCGGCGACTTTAATTTTCACTTTGACTGTCCTCTCAATCATGAGGTAAAGCGTCTCAAATCACTTCTACATGATTTCAACCTGGTACACCCCATTCAAGGCAAAACACAAGCTCCATCATGTCACAGACTGGTTGTGTGTCCCACATACTAAGATAAGGTCTGCTCATCCATTGTCTTTCTGTGTCCGACATGCTACTATCGGACCGTTTTCCAGTTTCTTTCCACCTGGACTTCAAACGACCTACGCCGACGTCACATGTCGTCACCTCCCACAACTTAACCTTAACCAATCGCCACCGGAATTCATTCATTCAACGTTGCATTCACCTGATCAATTCTACTGGCCGTGGGCTTGTACTAGTCTGAGGTGTCCTAGGTCACCACTATCCACTATATTTACTGTTACTGGGAACGTGAGTGTGAGTGCATGCGCGCGAGAGAGAAAAATTATTTCAACATCGAATACTATCATCTCCCTTTATATCATGTACATCTATATGTCCGTATTATCTCTTTATATCATGTATATGCATGTATTATCTCTTTATATCATGTTTATGTATTTTGTATATCATGTTTATGTATTTTGTATATCATGTTTATGTATTTTGTATATCATGTTTATGTATTTTGTATATCATGTATATGTATGTATTATCTCTTTATATCATGTATGTATTACTGCTAGTACGAGCACTATTTGGAATTTCCCTTGGGGATAAATAAAGTGGTATTGTATTGTATTGTCCTCGCCGCCTTCCGAGCAGATATTTCCAGTTTCCAGTTTGTCTGTGATAGCTCAAATGACCTAGCACTCCTCTACAACCTGGGACTAGCCACTGGCAAGCGGCTTATCAAGCTAAAATACATTCATCAAGCTGGGGTTTGTTTCGGATTGTGGGCCAAATGCAAGGCAAGCACAAAAGCGCAACCACTCTGCCTACTTCAATTCCCCCAAGACAACTGGGCCAGGAATGGAGCAACAGTCATACAACCCTAGTTCTGATGTTTTCTCTGGGACGTAGTTAAGGAGTTTGTGACTGTCACCAAATCACAGGTCAGGGAGATCATCAGAAACATTCTGAAGCAATCCTGCTTTCTCATCCCGATTACAACTCATCTCCTGCACGAGTGCCTTGACTTGACGATTCCTTCATCTCTCGCATTACAAGCACATTTCGTCGACTGCTGCTATACCTGCGATGTGTAAGCACGTTGTCTTCACCCCACTTCTAATGCACCCCAGCCTCGATCCTACGAGCCTCCAAAACTGTCGCCTAGTTTTCAATCTTTCCAAAGTACCCGAGAAAGTTGTGCTGGTCCATTTCTCTAGCAACAATCGAACTATTTTAGTCAACCCAGAGACGGCGCTGGTGCGAGCGGTCAGTTACTTACTATCTGCTTGCGACATGAATCACATTTCACTGTTAATGCAGGATTTGTCACCTGTGTGTTTGACATGGATCACATTTCACTGTCAATGCAGGATTAGTCACCTGTGTGTTTGACATGGATCACATTTCACTGTCAATGCAGGATTTGTCACCTGTGTGTTTGACATGGATCACATCTCATTACTGTCAATGCCGGGTGTGTCGGTTGCATTTAATACTGGAGCGTGACATGCTCCTTCAGTGCCTTTAGGTAACTTTCTGTCTCAGTGGCCCTGTTTTGAACTGGTCCTAACTGAATGATTGCACCCGGTCTGTGTTGTTATCGGCACCACATTTTGCATGCTTTTTTGAAGTACGAGGTACCTCAAGGCTATGTTTTGGGGCCTCTTTTATTCATTGTGTACATCAAACCACTTGGTTTCACCATCCGCCATTTTGGCCTGCATTATCACATAATCACATGTATGCTGATTGTACAAATTGCTAGCGTCAGACCTCCCTTTCCCAGCTCCAGCAGGTCTGCACCACTATACAACAAACAGTAGACTCTGAAAGTCTGGATGTCCATCAACAAACGGAAAATGAATGACGACAAAACTGAGGTCCTCCTAATAACATCTGGGACTGAACTCAAATTGTGAATTCCTCTATTACTTTCTTGAGGTTACCATCTCTCTACCAGGCCCTCCGAAATCTTGGTGTTACCTTCCACTCATCAGCTCAGTTCTCATCCCAAATCAAGTGTCGAGGCAGTTTGTATGTGCCAGCTGAAGGAGAGCTCTGATGGAGAGCAGCAGTGGTGAACTCACGCCAGCAAGGGTCGGTGTTCCGCGTGTCTAAGAATCTCTACCGGTAAACATTGTACCTCGAATCTGACATGAATAGAGTCTGTACCTCTCCTGTCAGTTTCTGCCACCAAAAAGCTCATGTCTCTTTTGTGTTATCTCGGATGGATTACTGTAAATCTCTTTTCGTCGATTTCCCTAACCGCCTAGTAGAAAACTTCAACGGGCTGAAAATAATGCTGCTTGTATTGTCTTCCAAAGGCAAAAAGCGGAGGATGCCACACCCCTCCTCCAGGAACTTCACTGGCTTTCAGTGCGAGCTGACATTCATGACAAGACGGCCACACTGTGCTACCGTTGTCTCCACGCCTAGCCCCAGGGTATATGGTGATTATGAAAGACACAGGGCAGGGGTGGGGCGTTCACTTCAAGATCTTCTGGGAATTTGCCCACATTCAAACCTTTACACTAGAGTTAACATGGCCATATCATTTCACTTAATGATCTTCTGGGAAACGCCCATATTCAAACATTTACACTAGAGTTAACATGGCCATATTTAAACCATTTCACTAATGATCTTCTGGGAAACGCCCATATTCAAACATTTACTCTAGAGTTAACATGGCCATATCATTTCACTTAATGATCTTCTGGGAAACTTGCCCACATTCAAACCTTTACTCTAGAGTTGGCTTGGTCATTTTCAAATCTTTACTCTAGGCTTAGCATGGACAAACTCAAACCATTATTCTAGATTAATATGACCATATTAAACATACTCTAAAGTTGAATCGGCCACATTAAAATGATTACTCTAGGGTTGATATAGCTACATTCAAACCATTCCTTTGGACAGGTTGACGACATATACTTTAGCCTTCAAGTGCTGCCACTGCCGACTACTGCCTTAACTTTTAAGTTTGGCGACTTTCCACTAATACTTTAGCCTTTAAGTCCTGCACCTGTCCATTAAAACCTTAGCTTTTAAGCACAACTGCCCACTAGCACTTATGCTATAAAGTACAGGGACTACCATATAAACTTTCACTTCCAAAGTACTGCCCAATAATTCTTTAGTATTTAAAGTGTTGTTAACCAAAGTTTTGTCTTAATAATAATAATAATAATAATGAAGATGTTTATAGCGCATATTCACATTCATAGAGAGCATGCTCTTAGCGATTAAAACGGGGAAGAGACATGGACTACATGGATAGAACACGAGGGACGGACGAATAAACAACAGTACTGACGACAAACAGAAAACAAAGATAGAAAACACAAAAAGGCACCAAGTAACAGGAACAGAGAATATAGTGATTCTGCAGAGAAAGATGGGGAGACAAGTAGCAAGAGGGAAGGGGGAGGGTAAGAAGGACTAGCATTGTGTGGACTGTGTTAGGAGTAATGCTCAAGGAAGAGGTGAGTTTTCAGTGCAGATTTGAAAGATTCAGTTGTAGGAAGGTGGCGGATATGGAAAGGAAGAGAGTTCCATTGTTTTGCAGCACAGTAGCCAAAAGTCCTGTGACCATATGTTGTTGTTATGGTGACAGGAACAGTTAGGATACGGTCATCAGATGAAGAGCGTAGTTGTCTGGCCGGAGAGTAAGGGATGAGAAGTTCAGAGAAATAGGACAGGAGCCTGCAAAGAAATTAAAACACAGCACAGACAGTTTGTACTGAATGCGAGAACAGACGGGTAGCCAGGGTAGAAAACGAATGAGAGGAGTGACATGGTTCCTTTTCGTGGCTCTAAGCACCAGACGTGCAGCAGAGTTCTGTACTCTCTGGAGTCTCTGAATGAGGGATGAGGGGCAGCCTGCCAGCAAGGAGTTGCAGTAGTCAAGTCGAGAAAGAACAAACACACAGACAAGAGTGTTGGTAGCACGTGTAGAGAGAAAGTGACGGATGGCACTGATCTTACGGAGCTCAGAGTAGGCAGACTGACAGACAGCTGTAACATGTCCATCTAATGTCATTATCAGTGACAATAAATCCCAGATTCCTAACGGATGACGTGAAGGTGATGTTGCTGTCGCCCACCTTGATGTGATTGGGCAGACTGACGAGTGAAGGTTGATGTCTTTTTCTATGGCACAAGAGGGCTTCTGTTTCATCGTCGTTTAGTTTAAGCTTGTTTTTTACCATCCAGACCTTGACATCGCTGATACAAGCTTCTAGAGAGCTAATAGCAGAGTGAGACTCAGCCGGCGGAGTGGAACAGTAAAGCTGCGTGTCGTCAGCATAGGATTGATGAGAAACCTGGTGAGACCGGATGCAAGATGAAAGTGGCTTAGTATACAGGATGAACAGAACTGGGCCAAGTACTGAGCCTTGGGGAACACCACAGAAAAGTGAAGCAGGGCGAGATATCTGACCATCAACTACCACAGTCTGGGTCCTATCAGTGAGATAGGAGTTGAACCATGAAAGCGCAGGTCCAGAAATCCCGTAGAGGGTGTGGAGTCTGTGAAGAAGCAGAGAGTGGTCTATAGTGTCAAATGCAGCAGACAGGTCGAATAGAGTTAATGGAGAAACATCACCACTGTCAAGGGCAGATAATATATCTGTTGTTACTTTAATAAGAGTGGTCTCAGTGCTGTGGAAAGGTCTATATGCCGACTGAGCTTGTGGGATAAGATGGTGGTCTTGTAAGTAGGCCCAGAGCTGTGTCAAAACTATTTTCTCTATGATCTTAGAGAGAAAAGACAAGTTGGAGACTGGGTGGTAGTTGTTTAGCACATTGACGTCAAGCGTGGATTTCTTAAGAAGTGGCCTCAACACCGCATTTTTGAACAAAGATGGGAAAACCCCTGACGACAGGCTGACATTTACAATATTAGTGATGGCAGGAAGTAGAGTATCTAGGCACTCGAGCAGAAGGCTTGTGGGCATCGGATCTAACTCGCAAGTTGTTGGTTTAGCTTTTAGAATAATCGCTTTCACATCGGCCTGGTAGAAACTTGGTCATGGAGCATCCTGGGAGGACATCACAGGAGATGCTGTCAAGCGCCGATGTCGAGTCTAAAGATGATCGGATGTCTGATATCTTTCTGGTGAAATAATCACTAAACACTTGCGGCAGCCGTGACACAGGGTAGACAGTAGGCAGTGGTGTTGCCGTGCGAAGTCTAGTCATTTGTTTGCAAATGGCAAATAGCTTCTTGGAGGAAGTGCAGTTAATTATTTGGCCCTGAAGGTATGATGCTTTAGCCTTGTAGATGCATTTTGCAGCGCGAGGTGCAGCGCATTTTGCGGCATTATAAATTTCTTTGTGGTTTTTTTGAGTCCAGTCTTCCGCCAAACACGTTCCACTCGCCGGCGCGTGCGCTTCAGGTCACGAAGTTCGACGCGGATGAGTGAATACCAAGGCGCACATCTGGACTGGCGCATCAGACGTCGAGACACTGGGTCACGTGGTCATCAACTACTCTACGCAAAACACAGTCAAGTTGCTCGGCAGAGGGTGGTTGGAGGAGCGCCGTCTGCAGCTGTGCTTTAAATGCTAGTCTATCCACATTTCGTAATGAGCGAGTGGATCTAAAAACTGTTTTCCGAATTACTGCCCCTTTCTCCTTAGACGGACAGCCACTAACCACTAATGCGCATACTTTTGAAGTTTTGCTACTTCCCACTAACACTAATACTTCTGGAGTTTTGCTACTTCCCACTAACACTAATACTTCTGGAGTTCTGCTACTTTCCACTAATCCTTCTGAAGTTCTGCTTCTCCCCACTAATTCCTACCAACATCAATGCTCCAAAGTTTGCTTTGAGATTGTCTTGATGCCTTTCAAATAAGTTTTTTTAAACCTTGAACTAAATTTAACTTTTCGAAAAAAAGCATCAAGCTGTAGTTGTCGGTGCGCTGCCCACAAAGCCTTCATTGTTACAGTCAGGAAGTGGCTCACTAACCCTAGTACACACCATGTAAAGCGCCGCCAGCTTAGAAGCCACTGGTTTCTTGCTTGGTAGACACGTGTTAGCCCAGTAGTTATGGCAATTATCCAACAATAGATACACACACACACACACACACACACACAGTGTTCCAACTGAGGGAGAAAAATGGAAGGCGCAACTTCATCACTACAATAAATAATGAGCAGTCTTCCCCAGCCTTATTCTCCCTCCCATAAGCTCAAGTTCAGGAACTACCCCCGCCTGCTGAGAATGAAAACTGCTGGCTCGGCATCTATTTGCACAAAGCACGCTGATCAACAGGCTGGAAACAAACCTTACACAAGAAGGCAGAATAGAGAGGCAGGAGAAAATATCTCCCAGACTAGGCAGTTTACAGATAACAACATGAAACAGTCCAACTGAGGCATAAAAAAAAACAATGTTCCACATAGAAACACAACCTAAAAATGGCAGGAAAATGCACATCACTAGACATGGTGCCCAATGGGGCTGAGCTAAGATTTTAACTGACATCTACACATCATGTCAACTGACAACCACTCATCATATGAACTGACATCTACACATCATGTCAACTGACATCCACACGTCATTTCAACCGACCTCTACACATCATTTCAACTGACATCTACACATCATATGAACTGACATCTACACATCATTTCAACTGACATCTACACATCATATGAACTGACATCTACACATCATTTCAACTGACATCTACACATCATATGAACTGACATCTACACATCATTTCAACTGACATCTACACATCATATGAACTGACATCTACACATCATTTCAACTGACATCTACACATCATATGAACTGACATCTACACATCATTTCAACTGACATCTACACATTATTTTAACTGACATCCACACGTCATTTCAACTGACATCTACACATCATATGAACAGACATCCACAGGTCATTTCAACTGACATAAACACATCATTTCAACTGACATCCACACGTCATTTCAACTGACATCCACACATTATTCTAACATAATACGGCGTAGATTTCAACTGACAAAAGCCGTTAAAACTAGGAATCTTAAGAGACCTGAAATATTAGTTTACCAGTCCTGTAAGCAGTTTAGAAAAGATGACTGACTTCTAGAATGTGTACATATTTGCTGACCTGACTTACAGACCAACACTTTCTTTCAGATCGCCTAGTAAGTGACCTGACCTGTGTCCAGACTGACAGACCAGCAGGGACTTTTTAGAAGTTACATAAATCTATTGAAGTGATGGATCGTTGAACATTGAGTTAGTTGTCAATGTTGCCTCTGACTGTCAGACTGTCATCAACCTGTCCCTGCCCTGTTGGTTGTAGTGCATTGTGAAGAGTTTTGGTTATGAATGGGAGATAATGCGCACGAAATTGGTTTCGTGAGTTTAGTAGTCAGCAGCGTGTGTATGCAAGAAAGACAATATATTGTACCCGAAATTAGTGGAAATTTCTAGAAATTGTGGATGAATATGTATTCACTAAATCGCAGTCACAACGGCGAGAGTGTTAGGCGTCTGGAGAATTCGAGAACAAGCGTCTGAGGAGGCTGCTCCAGATCTCATACAAAGAACAGAGAACCAACGACTTTGTAAGAAACAAGATGGCCACACTGGTAGGACACCAGGAACTTCTACTATCAACAGTCAAGTGACGTAAGCTGGTCTTCATTGGTCACGTGACCCGGCACGACACCTTGTCGAAGACTGTCCAAGGCACCATGGAGGGTGGCCGACGCCGCGGTGGTCAGAGAAAGAACTGACTTACGAACATCAAAGACTGGACTGGTCGTCCTGTACAGGACCTGCTGACTATCGCCCACAATAGACAAGAGTGGCGGCCCCTGTCAGCTGCCGCGTCTATCCATGTGATCCCCCCAACCCCAGGTGCGAGTCATGGGACGGATGGACGGACTGTAAGCTGATACTCCATGACCCCCTTGCCCCAGTGGTGTGTGTCCAAACTTTGGAGTAAAGAGCCGAAGTACTCGTCTCCACGTGGGAAATGTAGACCAGTATGGTCTCCTTCCAACTCCGCCTGGAAACCCCCCGGGTAATCCAAGCCCGGATGAAGGAGGAGGGTTGGGCGTGGGGTTAGCAACCCCACCCTGTAAAACAACCCTGCTACAGAAACCGCAAAAAGAACATTACCACAACGAGAGCCTGGACGGGAAGATCCCTCCTTGGAGGGGCCTATGACGTGTGCTGACGAAAGCCCTCGGGAAGTCAGCTCGCCGACCTATCTTCTCACGGCCAAGGCAAAAACCAGGATAGGGACCTGGAACATCAGAACCCTATAAGAGCAAGGTAAATCAGCTCAGGTAGCACAGGAGATGAAGAACTATGGCATCAAGCTCCTTGGTCTGTGCGAGACCAGATGGAATGGTAGCGGTCAGACCAGACTCTCATCAGGGGAGACTATCATCTACTCTGGACATGAAGATCCTGACCATGACCACTCACAAGGAGTAGCAGTACTGATGACACAGGAGGCTGCAAGGGCACTAATAACATGGGAACCAGTTTCTCCACGACTCATGTCAGCTCGGTTTAACTCCAAAGGAAGAAAGATCACCATCATCCAGTGCTATGCACCTACCAACGCAGCAAAAGAAGAGGAGAAGGAGGACTTTTACAACTCCCTACAAGCGCTGGTTGATCGTACTCCAAGACGAGACCTGAAGATCATCATGGGCGACATGAATGCCAAAGTTGGAGATAACAATACGGACAAAGAACACATAATGGGAAAGCACGGTGTGGGCAACTGCAATGAGAATGGTGAGCTGTTCACAGACTTCTGCTTATTCAACGACCTTGTAATTGGAGGCACAGTCTTTCCTCACAAAACCATTCACAAGACCACCTGGACTTCACCAGATGGAAATACAGAAAACCAGATCGATCACATCACCATCGATCGACAGTTTCGAAGAAGTCTGCTGGACGTCAGAGTAAAGCGAGGTGCAGATGCAGCCACAGACCACCATCTACTTGTGGCAACCATGAAGATAAAGCTGAGGTCCTTCCATGACTCATCGGACAGACCGCACCACAAATTCAACGTGCAGTTCCTCAGAGATCGGAATAAACAAGAAGAGTTCAACTGCGAAGTAAAAAACAGGTTTGCGGCACTGGAAGGACTCTTGGAAGAAACAGTGCCCAACCACTGGACAAGAATACAAGAGACCTGGAAAACTTCCTGCACACACGTTCTGGGGAAGAAAGGAAAACAGCATAAGGAATGGCTGAATATAAAGACCTGGCAAAAAATAGAGCAAAGGAAAGAGCTGAAGCAGAAGATCAACCAATGTCAAGACCAGCAGGAAAAAGAAGAACTCAGAGCAAAATACTGGGAGATAAACAGAGAAGTAAAAAGAGCGCAAGAGATGACAAGAGGCAGTTCACACACAAGATGGCAGAAGAGGCAGAACAAGCAGCTGGGCAAAATAACACAAAGAGACTATATGAAATTACAAGAATTCTGGCAGGAAGAAAAAACACCAATGCGTGCAGACCAATAAAGGATAAGAATGGCAGCGCCATCACCGGAGATGCAGAAACAAGATCACGCTGGGTGGAACATTTTGATGAAATACTTAACCGACCATCACCAACAACCACCTTGGACATTCCCCCAGCTGCCGAACAGCTTCAAGTAAACACCAGCCCACCAACCAAGGCAGAAATCATCAAAGCCATCAAGTCCTTGAAGTCTGGCAAGGCGGCAGGCCCAGATGGCATTCCTGCTGAAGCACTAAAGGCAGATCCAACAGCCGCAGCAGAGATGTTACACCCACTGCTGAAGAAAATTTGGGAACAGGAACAAGTTCCAGCAGACTGGAAGCTTGGCTACCTAGTAAAGCTACCCAAAAAAGGCGACCTTACACAGTGCAGCAATTGGCGTGGGATTATGCTGTTGTCCACTCCTAGCAAGGTGCTGACCAGAATCATCCTGGAGAGACTAAAAAATGCCCTAGACAAGAGACTGCGGCAAGAACAGGCAGGCTTTCGGCAGAGAAAATCATGCATAGACCAAATCGCTACACTACGAAATATTATTGAACAGTCCATTGAATGGCAGGCACCACTATACATAACCTTTGTGGATTTTGAGAAAGCCTTTGACTCCGTAGACAGGGAAACCATCTGGAAACTGATGCAGCACTACGGATTTCCACCAAAGTTTATTGCCATCATCCAACAGCTGTATTAGGACTCGAAATGCCAGGTGATCCACAACGGAAAGCTGACTGACCCCTTCACAGTGAGGACTGGAGTGAGGCAAGGATGTATGCTCTCACCGACAATCTTCCTGATCGTCATAGACTGTGGATCATGAGAAGAACAACCTCTAACAGTAACACGGGCATTCAGTGGACCTTCGCCAGGCAACTTGAAGACCTCGACTTTGCAGACGACATCAGCCTGCTGTCCCACAAACAACAACACGCACAAACAAAGCTCACTCGGCTCGCAGAAGAAGCAGCAATGACGGGTCTGACCATCAACATCAAGAAGACGGAAGTAATGCGGGTCAACAACAAGCAAGAAGCCCCACTACAACTGCATGGGGAATGCATTACAGAGTCTGACCGTTTCACCTACCTTGGCAGCATAGTCAGCAAAAATGGAGGTTCAGATGAGGATGCAAGAAGCCGAACAAACAAAGCCAGGCTTGCATTCCACACCCTACGACCTATCTGGAACTCCAAAGCTCTATCTTTACACACCAAGATCCGCATCTTTAACACAAATGTAAAGGCAATACTTCTATATGGATCCGAGACATGGCGGGTGACAAATGCCATTACTAACAAGATACAGACATTCGTCAACAGATGTCTGCGCCACATCCTCAACATCAGATGGCCTGATAAGATCTCCAATATAGACCTGTGGGAGAGAACCAATCAAAAACCTGCTAGCCAAGACATCAGGAAGCGGAAGTGGGGCTGGATTGGTCACACCTTACGAAAGCCAGCCGACAACTTAACAAGACAAGCTCTGGGCTGGAACCCACAGGGGAGGCGCAGGGCTGGGAGACCCAGAGAGACATGGAGGAGATCAGTCCACAGAGAGGCAGAGACAGCTGGCATGACATGGTCCCAACTAGAAAGGAGTGCCCAGAACCGGGTCCGTTGGCGGGGTGTGGTTGCGGCCCTATGCTCCACTGGGAGCGTACAGGAATAAGAAGAATGGTCTCCTTCCACGGCGTCCATTTTGTCACACGTGCGGCGTGCAGCTGTCTAGTTAAAGCTATCTACGGTGTGCAGCTGTCTAGGGCTACCTGCTGGGTGCAGCTGTCTAGAGCTATCTACGGCGTGCAGCTGTCTAGGGCTGCCTGTGGGCTGCAGCTGTCTAGAGCTATATACGGCGTGCAGCTGTCTAGGGCTACCCGCGGGGTGCAGCTGTCTAGAGCTATCTATGGCGTACAGCTGTCTAGGGCTACCTGCAGGGTGCAGCTGTCTAGAGCTATCTATGGCGTAAGCTGTCAATGCTGCCTGCGGGGTGCAGCTGTCTAGAGCTATCTACGGCGTGCAGCTGTCTAGGGCTACCTGCGGGATGCAGCTGTCTAGAGCTATCTACGGCGTGCAGCTGTCTAGGGCTACCTGCAGGGTGCAGCTGTCTAAAGCTATCTATGGCGTACAGCTGTCTAGAGCTACCTGCAGGGTGCAGCTGTCTAGAGCTATCTACGGCGTGCAGCTTTGGGCTACCTGCGGTGTGCAGCTGTTGTATTCTCAGTGTGCACAGACATTTCTTTCACAACCTGAACTTCCATAGTACGGGGCTCTCTGGTTTCAAGACTGAGTTCATTAAGGAGGACGTTTGAGCAAACTCCTGACCTCTTCGATCAACTACCTGAAAGTGTATGATAAAGAGTTAATGTGAGAGATATTTAAAGATATATTGTAATGATGATATCAGGAATCTTGATTTGTGAATTAAGAGCTGTAGTCTAAGTTAAAAGTAGTTTCCATGATGGAAAATTTGACGCTTTGATTTCTGAAATTTTGAAGTTTAATTAGCAAATTCTGTGTTTTCCTGACGGGAAGATGTATGTATTTTGATTTTTCTCAGGAAAGATTGATATGGTATTCTTCTGTATATGTCGTGCTATTTGTGGTAGGACTCTTGTCGATGTTTGTGGCCCGCGTGCTTCGTCCACAAATTAAAGATTAGTGTAGTAAACACAGACTGGTGCTTAATATCGACAGTGAAAAGTCATACTGGTTGTCTGGTCAGTCTCTGGCTAAGAAAAAAAGAGGAAAGTAAGAATGTCACACATCTACAATGTAAGTCTGTATGTAGTATGGTCTGTCATGTCACACATCTACAATGTAAGTCTGTATGTAGTATGGTCTGTCATGTCACACATCTACAATGTAAGTCTGTATGTAGTATGGTCTGTCATGTCACACATCCACAATGTAAGTCTGTATGTAGTATGGTCTGTCATGTCAAACATCTACAATGTAAGTCTGTATGTAGTATGGTCTGTCATGTCACACATCTACAATGTAAGTCTGTATGTAGTATGGTCTGTCATGTCTACACATCTACAATGTAAGTCTGTATGTAGTATGGTCTGTCATGTCACACATCTACAATGTAAGTCTGTATGTAGTATGGTCTGTCATGTCACACATCTACAATGTAAGTCTGTATGTAGTATGGTCTGTCATGTCACACATCTACAATGTAAGTCTGTATGTAGTATGGTCTGTCATGTCACACATCTACAATGTAAGTCTGTATGTAGTATGGTCTGTCATGTCACACATCTACAATGTAAGTCTGTATGTAGTATGGTCTGTCATGTCACACATCCACAATGTAAGTCTGTATGTAGTATGGTTTGTCATGTCAGACATCTACAATGTAAGTCTGTATGTAGTATGGTTTGTCATGTCAGACATCTACAATGTAAGTCTGTATGTAGTATGGTCTGTCATGTCACACATCTACAATGTAAGTCTGTATGTAGTATGGTCTGTCATGTCACACATCTACAATGTAAGTCTGTATGTAGTATGGTCTGTCATGTCACACATCCACAATGTAAGTCTGTATGTAGTATGGTCTGTCATGTCAAACATCTACAATGTAAGTCTGTATGTAGTATGGTCTGTCATGTCAAACATCCACAATGTAAGTCTGTATGTAGTATGGTCTGTCATGTCACACATCTACAAAGTCTACATGTAGTATGGTCTGTTATGTCACACATCTACAATGTAAGTCTGTATGTAGTATGGTTTGTCATGTCACACATCTACAATGTAAGTCATGTCACACATCTACAATGTAAGTCTGTATGTAGTATGGTCTGTCATGTCACACATCTACAATGTAAGTCTGTATGTAGTATGGTCTGTCATGTCACACATCTACAATGTAAGTCTGTATGTAGTATGGTCTGTCATGTCACACATCTACAATGTAAGTCTGTATGTAGTATGGTCTGTCATGTCAAACATCCACAATGTAAGTCTGTATGTAGTATGGTCTGTCATGTCACACATCTACAAAGTCTACATGTAGTATGGTCTGTTATGTCACACATCTACAATGTAAGTCTGTATGTAGTATGGTTTGTCATGTCACACATCTACAATGTAAGTCTGTATGTAGTATGGTTTGTCATGTCACACATCTACAATGTAAGTCTGTATGTAGTATGGTCTGTCATGTCACACATCTACAATGTAAGTCTGTATGTAGTATGGTCTGTCATGTCACACATCTACAATGTAAGTCTGTATGTAGTATGGTCTGTCATGTCACACATCCACAATGTAAGTCTGTATGTAGTATGGTCTGTCATGTCAAACATCTACAATGTAAGTCTGTATGTAGTATGGTCTGTCATGTCAAACATCCACAATGTAAGTCTGTATGTAGTATGGTCTGTCATGTCACACATCTACAAAGTCTACATGTAGTATGGTCTGTTATGTCACACATCTACAAAGTCTACATGTAGTATGTCTGTCACATCTACAATGTAAGTCTGTATGTAGTATAGCCTGTCGTCACACATCTACAATGTAAGTCTGTATGTAGTATGGTTTGTCATGTCACACATCTACAAAGTCTACATGTAGTATGGTCTATGTCACACATCTACAATGTAAGTCTGTATGTAGTATGGTTTGTCATGTCACACATCTACAAAGTCTACATGTAGTATGGTCTGTCATGTCACACATCTACAATGTAAGTCTGTATGTAGTATGGTTTGTCACCTCACACATCTACAAAGTCTCCATGTGGTATGTCTGTCACATCCACAATGTAAGTTTGTATGTAAGTCACAAAGGGGGTTAGCCGTGCGTTATGTCTCCATGCGCACGTGCAAAAGCTGGATGTTCGCTGCACGGTTGTCACCCACTTTGCGCCTTAAGAACTTGAGACTCACACGCCGACTGTCAGGCAAGAAATTCATTCTTCAGACGGCGAGTCGCCTGGGCACACGTATCAGCCTGCGGCGCCGGCACGTGACGCACATGACGCCACATCAGCTCTTGCCACGTTGCCACCTTCTGCGTGCAGCCCAGTCACGTGGCAGGCTTGCAAGCACTTAATGAGGTGGAGGCCTGACTTGGCTCAATTAATGTTTCATTAGCTTTTAAGTTGCGGCGTTCAGCTGCTCAGCATCGTCAGCTGACGAGGTGCGCACACACTGCAATGTCATTCTGTGTGTGTTTGTGTGTGTGTGTGTGTGTGCTTCAATGCCTGTATGGGTTCATGTGTATATCTGTGCGCGTGTTTGTGTATTGTGGGTGGGTATCTGCAGTTAAGTAGAACATATCCGAGATTACTCACTACCACTGGCTTGTGTGGCTTATAAACTGTCTGCGACTGAAGTCTGCAGCACAAAGTAGCGAGACTCCCGTGCAGCCCGCGGGCGCAGGTAATGACTGGCCTTGAACACCACGCGCCCCTTGAAGTGCCGAGTGTGCTCTAATGTTCACATATGTTCACATCCTTCAGCCGTAGATATAAAAATCGCAGGTTCTATTCCTTCAACCGTGGATTTAAAACATGCACTCAGTGTCCTCAACGGCAGAGAGCAAATAAAACGCGATGGTGACGCCCACAGCTGTGGCACAAATGTCTGTGGTTGAGGAGTGAGAAACCTATGTTGTGTTACAAAACATAATGTCAAACATACACTCCATGTGACGATACAATATAAGTGTAATTACTTAGCCTACACGCCATTGAGAGAATCGTGCGGGGTAAGATATAATTATGTGAAGTGAACCATCGCCTGTGAACCAGAGGCTGTGTGTCTGGCGTGTAGAATGTAACATGGAGAATGGGTATTGTTGAGACTGCAGCTCTGTCTGCCCCACTTGGCACACCATTCATTTGTAGGCAAGTCTATGGATTATTTCTGGCCAAGAATGTCTGACTGACAGCACGGCTGACGTAGTGGGTCGGAGGTAAACGTTGGCTTCTCGCTTAGCGCCGGCGGTCAGAAAATGAGGGGAGGGAGCAGCCTGACGGATACAGCAGCCTCAACTTTT
Organism: Marisa cornuarietis; assembly: GCA_004794655.1. Lineage (NCBI taxonomy): Eukaryota > Metazoa > Mollusca > Gastropoda > Architaenioglossa > Ampullariidae > Marisa > Marisa cornuarietis. The sequence goes on along the minus strand of SMMW01000482.1, from coordinate 81,497 downwards.
GTCTCGTTTACTTTTCCCTGCCACTAGAACTGAAAGATGTTTAGAGAAAACAAACAACAATCGTGCGTTCTGCACGTCAGATGCTTATGATAACACTACAGCAATATGCTTGCTGTGTCAGATCACACTATAGCAATATGCTTGCTGTGTCAGATCACACTATAGCAATATGCTTGTTGTGTCAGATCACACTATAGCAATATGCTTGTTGTGTCAGATCACACTATAGCAATATGCTTGCTGTGTCAGATCACACTATAGCAATATGCTTGTTGTGTCAGATCACACTATAGCAATATGCTTGCTGTGTCAGATCACACTATAGCAATATGCTTGTTGTGTCAGATCACACTATAGCAATATGCTTGTTGTGTCAGATCACACTATAGCAATATGCTTGCTGTGTGTCCGATGTTTAAGATCACAGTATAGCACTGTGTTTGCTGTGTGTCAGATGTTTAAGATCACACTATAGCAATATGCTTGCTGTGTGTCCGATGTTTAAGATCACAGTATAGCACTGTGCGTGCTGTGTGTCCGATGTTTAAGATCACAGTATAGCACTGTGCTTGCTGTGTGTCAGATGTTTAAGATCACACTATAGCAATATGCTTGCTGTGTGTCCGATGTTTAAGATCACAGTATAGCACTGTGCGTGCTGTGTGTCCGATGTTTAAGATCACAGTATAGCACTGTGCGTGCTGTGTGTCCGATGTTTAAGATCACAGTATAGCACTGTGTTTGCTGTGTGTCCGATGTTTAAGATCACAGTATAGCACTGTGCTTGCTGTGTGTCCGATGTTTAAGATCACAGTATAGCACTGTGCTTGCTGTGTGTCAGATGTTTAAGATCACAGTATAGCACTGTGCTTGCTGTGTGTCCGATGTTTAAGATCACAGTATAGCACTGTGCTTGCTGTGTGTCAGATGTTTAAGATCACACTATAGCAATATGATTGCTGTGTGTCCGATGTTTAAGATCACAGTATAGCACTGTGCTTGCTGTGTGTCAGATGTTTAAGATCACAGTATAGCACTGTGCTTGCTGTGTGTCAGATGTTTAAGATCACAGTATAGCACTGTGCTTGCTGTGTGTCAGATGTATATGAGGGCCCTGTAGCACTGCAGTTTCTGTGCATCAGATGTTTATGCTAACATTATAGCAGCGCGTTTTCTGTGCGTCAGAGTTTTAAAGTAAGATAACATTTCCACACTGTGCTTTCTGTGATGTCAGATCAGTCAAAGATTGAGACATACATATCAGCCTTGGTTTCATGATTTTGTTCGGAGCACGATCGCCGCCCTCGTAGGATACCAGCTCATAGCAACAATGAAGCGGCGCAAGCTTGTCTGGTCCACCATTTGTCAACTGCAGTGACACTCTGCAACCCTCCTTCAGTCTACCTGGTCCGGCTATTGTCACCTGCAGTGACACTTTGTCTAAAACCCTCCTTCAGTCTACCTGGTCCGGCTATTGTCACCTGCAGTGACATTTTGTCTAAAACCCTCCTTCAGTCTACCTGGTCTGGCTATTGTCACCTGCAGTGACACTCTGCAACCCTCCTTCAGTCTACCTGTTCCGGCTATTGTCACTTGCAATGACACTCTGACTGAAACCTACTTCAATCTACCTGGTAGGGAAATCGACGCTGAGGTGGACAAGAAGAAGAAGTGGTTGGCGAACGTGAAGGAGCGGACTGGTCGTTTCGTGCAGGTCCCACTCGCCACCACCACTCGAAATGGGCCTAAACGGCCAGCCGCTGTGTCTAGTCAGTTGTTTCCCTCGACGACCAGCACCAACGGCCAGCAGAACCACTTGTCAGTTGCTACCAGTCAATGGATGAATATGATGGTCACAGGTCAGTCACAAGCGTTGAGTCATATCACGGACGTGTACAGGTGGATTGCTGTCTGTCTGCCGAGACCAACGCTGAGCCTCTTGCGAAGTTCTCTGCTGTTAGTCTCGGTGAGGTCATACATTTGAGGCTGTCCACAGGTCACACAAAGTATAAGAGAAATTCAGGATGTTTAAAGGTCAGAGACAGATGTTTGAGAATGTTTACAGATCACACCGAGGGTAAGACGGCCAGTTCAAAGTGGTCAGCGATGAGACAAAGAGTATAAAGCAGGCTAGGCTGTTGACAGGTCTGACACAGAGTATCATATAGTCACACTACCTACAGTCAGTCATGGCATTTTTTTCGTAACATACAGTTAGTCATGGTCTCTGTAGTCAGTCACAACATGTCATTCATAGCATATAGTTGGTCACATTATCTACAGCCCTTCACAGCATACAGTTAGTCACAATATATTCACAGTACTGTATTCACAGTTTATAGTCATTCATGACATATATAGTCAAAGTGTATATGTTACCGGCTTGTATGAAAAACCGGCATTCTATAGAATTGCCGATAACATATACACACATAAACACAGTGTCTATAGCCATCACAGCGCATAGTTAGTCACAGTCCTTCATTATGTATGATCATAATATCAGCGAGATCCATCAAGTGAAAGCCAGAGACTAATGGAGAGTAAGTGAGCAGGGAACTGAAATAGACTGGTAACCCTGTCTAAACACTCCTGGTATAAGGCCTGAAGTCAATGTGGACAACTTTCTCTTGTCTCAACTCCCACAGGAGTAGCAATGCCATCAAGACCTCGGACACGGGGAGTGCAGACAAGTGAAGGAGGATGACTGATGTCAGGCAAACATCACTGACAACTTGTGTTACTTCCCTGCTGTCCTCCTGTGGCCCAGTGTACTCAGTGAGTGAGTGAGTGAGTGACTGAGTAAGTGAGTGAGTGAGTGGATGTCGGTGTGGATGGTAGCCAACAGTTTTATCAGCCCATGAACATTTCAATGTAGGAGTACACAGAAGCTCCAGCAGCTTGTCGTTAGTCTCTCTTCCTTCAGTCGCAGATCGGCAACTTCTCCCCCCCCCCTGCCCTGCGGCTCAAAGAAACCCGGCAGCCTTGACATGAGGTGTAGGTCACAGTGGGTTGGCCTTAGGGTCAAGTTGACTTGTGAGTGAAAGATACGCTCACAGGCCAGAATTAAAAAAAAAATTTGCATTGACGGCTCAGGGGGCCTGCTCAGACGAGATTTGAAGAGATTTGCCGTAATTTTGCCGTCTTCAGCAGGGACCACACATGTCCGACGCGCACATGCGCGTGCGTGCGTGCGTGCGTGCGTGTGTGTGAGAGAGAGAGTGAATATGGGTGTGACTATATGTGAGTGAGAATATGGGTGTGATTGTATGCGGATGTGTGAAAGAGTGAGAGGTGGAGATAGAGAAAGGGAGGTGGATCTGATAAGGAAATCAGGGTAACCATGTAGATGTGTGTGTGTGGGTGTGTGGTAGTGTCTGTTTGTGAGTTAGTGTCTTTGTCTGCGTGTGTGTGTGTGTGTGTGTGTGTGTGTGTGTGTGTGTGTGTGTTCATGAAAGAGAGGAAGAGATGGCGGTACAGAAAGGGAATTGAATGTGATAGGAAATCATGGTTGCCAGACAGATGAAAACAAAAGTTGTCAATACGTCTCTGATGAAGGAACAGTTATTGCGATAATAAAAGTCGATATCCATGGCGGCTGTTAGAAGAAAGAAAAGTAATGATAGGCTAATAATCGTGCGGTCATCAAGAGGGAGGTGAGAGAGAGCACGCTTAACTCGGAGCCAGGTTATTAGAGGATGACTCCCATCTCCTCTACCTTCCAATCATCCATAGACTCAGATTCCCATTTCCGACAGCTGGGTCAACTAACTGAGAGGTGGGTGCGGGGTGAGTTTGCTGCGCCAAAAGACCAAGGTAGGTATCGAACCAGCGCGCCTCTGGGTTCAACCCCTTCACCTTTCCGCTTCCTTTTTATCAGCTGACTGCAGACACTGATCAGATTGTTTGATGTATAAACTATTAGCTGACTGCAGACACTGATCAGAGAGTTTGATGTATAAGCTATCAGCTGACTGCAGACACTGATCAGATTGTTTGATGTATAAACTATTAGCTGACTGCAGACACTGATCAGAGAGTTTGATATATAAGCTATTAGCTGACTGCAGACACTGATCAGATTGTTTGATGTATAAACTATTAGCTGACTGCAGACACTGATCAGATTGTTTGATGTATAAACTATTAGCTGACTGCAGACACTGATCAGATTGTTTGCTCTGTTAGCTGTGTCGACATCGCAAGTCGTGAGACAAGCCATCTCCTTGACAACGGACGCCATCTTCAGGAGGACAACTGTTGTTGGTGTTCACGGCGCATGTAGTCACTAACACGTGCAGGCTGTGTGTATACAACAGGTGTTGTTTCGCGCGAAATGTTTTCAAATTATCGGGAATAGATATAATCATTATGTCTTCACAAAGAGATTTGTTTGGCACTCCAAAGGTCGACAAAGTTTTCCAGCAAATAAATCATAGCATAGCTTCGACATGGCCACAACTGATAACAAACCATTTTTTATAGAACCATCGCCATTAAACAGAGAAAGAAATGAGGGAAGGAAAACACATGAACATACTTCACCCTCGCACGCGCGCACACACACACACACGCACGAGAGGAGAAAGAGAGCGAATAGAGTGTTGTACATGCTACATGGTTGACACTAATCAGCCAGTCTCCCTTCTATACATGGTTGGCAGTAGTCAGCCGGTCTTCCTGTTATTTGACATGGTTATGTTGTCATGCACATGTTAGTGTTGTCATGTAGATTGACAATGTGTCGCTTGTCCTATGCATAATCTTCCCTCACTTCTGTCGTGTGCACGGATGTACATCTTATTTTTACGTGTCCCAATGTGTAGACAAAGCTATCAAATAGTCCTTCTATACAGATATCAAAAGTAAGTGGCTTATTCTAATATCAAGAAACAGTGAAACAGAAATATAGGGAGCATATGTAAAAAGAGAAAACAAAGAACAATGAAAAAACCCAAAGAAACTAAATTTATTTTTAAAAAAACTCGAGTCATGAAGACCCAAAAGACTTGAAGCAACTACAGTGAGAGTGAGTAGAAAGCAATGATAATAGACGACAAAGGACAGACGTGACATGTCACAGATTGTCACAGATTGTCAGATACCACACCTAGCGGGATGCCTGACAATTGCCAGAAAGCGCATGTCCCAGAGGAAGTAGGTGGTACGCACACTTATACGTGACAAAGGTACACAAACGTGACACGGTGCACATTTGGGAGTCATAAACATGGTAAATGTGTACAAACAGCACAAATATAGCACATGACACAGATGTGGGGGGTGACACATAGACTGGTGGTCACAACGTCCAGAATACATAAGACATATGGCACACGGTGCACACACACACGCACGCTATATATAGATATATATTATCACCCAACAGGACACAGTGCACACGACACTTAAGCAAAGGCACCGGTAAGCAAAAGGCCGGCATAAGGCAGATAAAAGACATGTGGGGGGGGGGTGTACTCACCGGTCGGCCGTCCATGCCGGGCTGTCCTCGGGGTCCCTCCGGTCCGCGCTCGCCCGGATCGCCCTGATAATAATAGTAACGTACAGTCGCCTGCACAGCATCGTCAGCCACGCCCAGCACGTACAGCAACAGCGCACGCAGCAGCATCCACGCAGACAGGCTTGCCACTCTCATGATCCGCTCATCCTCGCACGCCGCCGACAACAACCGCAACAGCTACCCTCATCGTGCCTCTACCACGTCTATGGTGCTTTCTGCAGTCGGCTCTTTGGTGTGTATCCACATGCAGGCAATGAAGCCATGCGTGGCGGGGCGAAGCAAGCCAACTGTGAAGTGGAACACAACACGAGCGTAAGGAGGGGGAGGAGGGGAATTGGGGGTGGGGGAGGGTAGGAAATGGCAAGAACCAGGCCGGAAGTGCCTGCCAAACAAAAGGGTCAGGGCCAAAGTTAGGGTTAGGGTTAGGTCAGGAATCGGTGGCGACGTGTTTAAGAGACTGGCTTTGGCCGCAAAAGTCGACAAGAAGCCAGGGCCGAGGCCCGGGGGGGGGGAAGAGTATAGGGGGGGAGGGATTCTTAGCTCGTCAGGTTCGTCAGGTTCGTCAGTGCTGGCGTCCGAAACAAAACCTTGTCTGCCATTAGGCGCTATACTCCGCCACGCACTTCACTCAAGCCAGCGGCTATGCAAGTGAGTGTTTCTTCAGCTCAGCTTTAGAGAGTGCGGCCTGCTCAAGGCTTGGCACCGACCGACATGCGACTGCAAGTCAGACATCAGACAAGAAGCAGAGAGAGAGAGAGAGAGAAAGAGAGTGAGACAGAGAGATGCTAAAAGAGAAAAGAGCATCGGATGCAAGTGTAGAATTTCAGGTTCAGTTTGGATGGAGGTTTTGAGCTGTTGGCTTTGTGTAGCCTTGGCGCTGGCAACTCTCTCTTTTCCTCCATTTCTCTTCCCTTGTCACTTATGGTTCACCCTACTCCCGCTTACTTCTCTCCCTTGTTCTCTCCTCCTTTACCTCCCACCCCTACTCCCATCCTCGCTACAGTGTAGGCGACTGCAGATACTGGCAATACTGGCCTTTATTATAAAAATGACTCGGGGAGTGTTGATACTTGAATGAACTGGACTAGTGTTCATACCATAATCAACTCGGGGAATGCTACAATAAACTAGCAGAGTGTTTAGTCTATAATAGTCTAGTGTAGTGTTTATACTATAATAAACTAGCTGAGTGTTTATACTACAATAAACTAGCTGAGTGTTTAGTCTATAATAGTCTAGTGTAGTGTTTATACTATAATAAACTAGCTGAGTGTTTATACTACAATAAACTAGCTGAGTGTTTAGTCTATAATAGTCTAGTGTAGTGTTTATACTATAATAAGCTAGCTGAGTGTTTATGCTACAATAAACTAGCTGAGTGTTTAGTCTATAATAGTCTAGTGTAGTGTTTATACTATAATAAACTAGCTGAGTGTTTATACTACAATAAACTAGCTGAGTGTTTAGTCTATAATAGTCTAGTGTAGTGTTTATACTATAATAAACTAGCTGAGTGTTTATACTACAATAAACTAGCTGAGTGTTTAGTCTATAATAGTCTAGTGTAGTGTTTATACTATAATAAGCTAGCTGAGTGTTTATGCTACAATAAACTAGCTGAGTGTTTAGTCTATAATAGTCTAGTGTAGTGTTTATACTATAATAAACTAGCTGAGTGTTTATGCTACAATAAACTAGCTGAGTATTTAGTCTATAATAGTCTAGTGTAGTGTTTATACTATAATAAACTAGCTGAGTGTTTATGCTGTGAGGAGCTGGTGAAGTGCTTATGCTATAATAACTGGTGGAGTGTTTATACTATAATAACTAGTGGAGTGTTTATACTACAATAAACTAGCTGAGTGTGTAAGCTCTAAGCAGCTGACGGAGTGCTGCTCACGCAGTAATAAATTAGGGGAGTATAGTGTTTATTCTGTAATAAACTAATGGAGTTTTACACTATAATAAACTAGTGGATTGCTTATGCTTTAAGGAGCTGATGAAGTGTTTATGCAATAATATACTAGTGAAGTGTTTAGTCTATCACAAACTAGCGGAGTGTTCTTCTGTACTGACCTGGTGGAGATTTTAGACTATAATGAACTAGTGAAGTGTTTATAGTATAATAAACTAGCCAAGTGTTTGTGCTATAAGAAGCTCGTGGAGTGTTCATGCTATAATAAACTAATGGAGTGTTTATACTATAATAAACTACCAGTGTTTATCCCATCACAGCTGGTGGAGTGTTTATACTATAATAAACTAGCAGAGTGTTTAGTTTATAATAGTCTAGTGTAGTGTTTACACAATAATAAATAAGCAACGTGTTTATACTATAATAAAATAGCGGAGTGTTTAGTCTATCAATTTGCTGAGTACACATTTTTGTTAACGAGATACCAGATATCCCAGTCTGACGAGGTTAGTGAATACATATATAGAGATGTGTGTGTGTGTGTGTGCTTCTCACCCCTGAGAGTAAATCCATTACTTATCATTATTAATATTATTATTACTTAAAGTCATGGTCATCATCGGTTTCTGATGGACAAACGAGGTGTGAGAGATGGGGGTGGGGGTTGTGGAGAGGAACGAAAGTGTGCTGTTTGTTATCTTTGTTGTTAAGGGAACAGGAGATGATCAACAGAGGATGTTAAAGATCTGACCCTCGCTTGGGACAAAGTTATTGTCTCAATGAAAAGACCTCTTCTGGCTCCTAGTCAGGGTTATACAGTTATTTACAGGGTTAGGACTAACCTGTATCCTAATTATTGTTTCGGTGACAAACTTAGGTTTCACTCCACTGTCACAAATCTGCTATTTAAAAAATGGGAAGGTAACGGGAAACAGAAATGATGAGAGGATGGCGAATGATTTGCGTGGGAGTGCGTGCGTGCGTGTGTGCGTGTGTGTGTGTGTGTGATGGGGGTGAGGGTGAGCGTCTCATGGCGGTCGTTTTGTCTTTGATGTAGCGGCGACATTGAGAGGCTGTATTATCAAAAGAATAAATTGTGAACATCAGGGCTGACTAAGGTAGAGTGATTTCTGCTACTGTTTTATGTCCTAGACTGAGATGGGAAACCTGATAGTCTTCCCCGGTGCTCTGTTGTCAAGTTGTGACTCGACTCAATATGTGAAGTCGTGACAAACGTCATTAAAAGAGTGTGACTTATTCACGTGAAAACCTACTGAGGTGAATCCGAGAGTTTTGGCTTTGAATCGTTCTGTGTAAGTTTTTGTCTGAATGTAAATAATTATTTGATTAACAGTATTGTAAATTTAAGTTCAAAGATTATTAGATTTTAAGGAATGTGTTTTTCTTTCCATGGAGTTTTTCGTTCTCTCCTCTGTGTTTTTGGTATATTGGTACGCCGGATCTGCTGGGCTTCAAAGGTGCGGCAGCTGGGAAGGACTCCTGTGTCTGCTCATGGCAGCCTTTTTCTCAATCGGCTACTGTCAGTAGTTGTCTCCCTCCCGTCCCCTCTCTCTCCCTCTTCCTCCCCTCCTGTCTCGGTCACTCCCTCACTCAAACACCATACATGGACCCCGACAGACACATTACGGCTAATTGATTATTGACAAACAGATTACTATTAAAAGACTAAGTAGTCTTGACAAACATATTATTGCTAAATGATTAATGCATATTAACGGACATTTTAAGACTTATTACTGCTAAAACACACAGGTGTTCTGAGAGATATATTACTTCAAAATGACTAAAGCATACTGACAGCCATATCAGTGCTAAAAGACTGAGGTGTCTTACTAGACATATTATTTCTCAAAGAGGCATCTAGATGCAGTAATGTAATGCAATCAGTGTTCATGATTCTGTATGTTTTGTAATAATTCTACAACTTTTTTTATTCAATTCTCTATAAAGAAGATTTCTTTATGCAGTTCTGTAATAAAGCAGGATTTTTAACAGGTGATGTTGCAATATTCGAGCACTGTAAATTTCCCAAACCTACCTTGACACCATTAAATCCAGGAATACCAGGATTTCCAGCTGCCCCTGGCTGGCCCTGAAATTCAAGTTAAGGAAGTAAAGCTAAATATACATACACAGCCCTGTAAACAGATGCCACATGCAGAGAAAGAACAGCGTGTCCGAGACGAGAGCTGAACCCAGTACAACTAACCCTCACTATATTGGTGACAGGCGCTAACCGTTGCGCCACCGGAACGCAGGAAAGGACTGGTTAGCACAGGGGGAGAATAGCAGGAAAGGAATAGAGATCACAGTGGAAGGAGACAGCAGGGAGAGATGGAAGAGAAAACAAGATGGCGCAAGCAACATACTGCTGGTCCCTCTGGACCTGGAGAACCCTGATCGCCTCTGTCACCCGGCGGTCCCTGTGACAAAAAAAGGAAAGAATTAGAAGAAATGAAAAAATACTGAATGGGCGAGACAATTCACAAGCCGAAATATCTGTAAGCTGTCACTGCACTGCTATAGAGTAGTTAAGGGAAGACTAGGTTAGAGCAGACTAGTGTACTTAAGGGAAGATTGGATTAGACCGGACTAGAGTAGTTCAGGGACGACAAGATAGAGTAGTTAAGGAAACACCTGACTAGAGTAGGGGCTAAGGAAAGACTAGATTAGACCAGTTAAAGATAGCCAAGGTTGAAATAGTTAAGGGAAGATTAGACTAGTTAGTGAAAGACCACACTAGCGTAGTTCAGGAAAGACTAGATTAGACTAGGAAACACCAGACTAGATTAGATAAAAAAAGACTAGATTAGACCAGTTAAGGACATACTTGACTAGAATAGATAAGAAAAGACTAGATTAGACCAGTTAAGGAAACACCTGACTAGAATAGATATGAAAAGACTAGATTAGACCAGCTAAGGATATACTTGACTAGAATAGATAAGAAAAGACTAGATTAGACCAGTTTAGGAAACACCTCACTAGAATAGATATGAAAAGACTAAATTAGACCAGCTAAGGATATACTTGACTAGAATAGATAAGAAAAGACTAGATTAGACCAGTTTAGGATATACCTGACTAGAATAGATAAGAAAAGACTAGATTAGACCAGTTTAGGAAACACCTGACTAGAATAGATATGAAAAGACTAGATTAGACCAGCTAAGGATATACTTGACTAGAATAGATAAGAAAAGACTAGATTAGACCAGTTTAGGATATACCTGACTAGAATAGATAAGAAAAGACTAGATTAGACCAGTTGAGGATATACCTGACTAGAATAGATAAGAAAAGACTAGATTAGACCAGTTTAGGATATACCTGACTAGAATAGATAAGAAAAGACTAGATTAGACCAGTTGAGGATATACCTGACTAGAATAGATAAGAAAAGACTAGATTAGACCAGCTAAGGATATACCTGACTAGAATAGATAAGAAAAGACTAGATTAGACCAGCTAAGGATATACCTGACTAGAATAGATAAGAAAAGACTATGATTAGCGTTCACTAACCGACTCTCCCGGCATTCCCACGCTTCCAGGTAGTCCAGGGTTGCCCTTGTGATGCAGACACACAAAACCAAGGAATAATATGACACCAAAATAATAACACAAAGATAATATGTCGCACAAAAGACAAACACGTGGAAACAAACAAACACTAAGAACACAGATGCAAATAAATAAAGACAAAGACACAGAAACCAAATCAGTCATTTAGTCAGTCGTCCCTTGCCTGGCATGGCGTTGGGGGAAAAATATAATAAACCAAAGCTATATGCAGGTAGACACAGAAACAAACGATAGGTATATACTACTGAAGACATAACAAGATAAGTAGTATATGCAAATAAAGACGGAAAGAAAAGATAAAATGTAGGGTTAGTCACAAAACATATGTGCAAGATGATTTACAGGACGATTTCCGTTGGAAAATAATGTGGAACTCACTGGGAGTCCTCGAGGCCCCTCATTGCCTGGTACTCCCGGAGGCCCCTGTGCACCCTGAAAGAATCAACAATAGCTGAGAGTTACCGTTTCATTGTCCAGGGTTAGAGATTTTATAGGATGTACTAATTCACACTTTACATCGTCTTCAAAACTAGTCAGTGCATTTGTGAGTATGGATGAGAAGTTAGCTGCTCGGGCCTGCGACTTGAAAACACCCCCCTCCCCCGGCTGCTGTTCAGTAAAACTGGGTACCCGATTTATCATGGCAGGTAAAGACAGCTGCACATGCTGTCCACATGCGTTTTTGTTATTCAGACGATATACATTATTAATCTTACCTTGTCTCCCCTGGACCCTGGATCTCCACGAGGACCTGGTAATCCCGGGGGACCCTGCACACACACACACACACACGTGTCACAGAAAGCCTTGTTGGCAAGGAACTCCTACCTGTTGACAGGTTTACTAATATTCTGCTGCCTAAAAATACCTTTAACTGAAAGCTTACTAATAAATCTACTGCCATTACAATAGGTATGATTTGTAGGAAAACTGTTTAGTATGTGAGACGTGTTGGAAAACTTAACTGAAGAACAAAGGCATGTTAGGAATGTTCTGGAAACTATGCATGAATCACTGTTACTCGATCACACATCACAGTACTGTTGACAGTAGATACATGGCTACCCTTAGACACTTCTCTCATGATTCTAGAAACATTTAACCCACATTGTAAGCAATTTAGGTCAACGTCTTCAGTGCCACGTCACTGTCTATTTTCGTCTGCCTGCCAGCCTAGTGCGCAAGTCGATTTCTGTCTGCTTGCCTGCCTGTCTGCCTGCCTAGTGTGCAGGTAGACTTCTCCCTCTGTGTATGTGTGTATGTGCGCGCGTGCGCTTCCTAGTGGACAAGTCGACTCCTGCCTGCCTGCCTGTCTGCCTAGTGTGCAGGTCGACTTCTCACTCTGTGTATGTGTGTATGTGCGCGCGCGCGCTTCCTAGTGCACAAGTCGACTTCTATGTCTGTCTACACGTCCAGTGCTCAGGACTATATGTGTGTCTGTCTACACGTCCAGTGCTCAGGACTATCTGTGTGTCTGTCTACACGTCTAGTGCTCAGGACTATCTGTGTGTCTGTCTACACGTCTAGTACGCAAGTCGTTTTTTCTGTATTTGTCTACACGTCCAGTGCTCAGAACTATCTGTGTGTCTGTCTACACGTCCAGTGCTCAGGACTATCTGTGTGTCTGTCTACACGTCCAGTGCTCAGGACTATCTGTGTGTCTGTCTACACGTCCAGTGCTCAGGACTATCTGTGTGTCTGTCTACACGTCCAGTGCTCAGGACTATCTGTGTGTCTGTCTACACGTCCAGTGCTCAGGACTATCTGTGTGTCTGTCTACACGTCTAGTACGCAAGTCGATTTGTGTATTTGTCTACACGTCCAGTGCGCATGACTATCTGTGTGTTTGCTGTGTCAAAAGGAATGTGCAGATTGCAACACGCAAAGAGCAGAGCTAAATGGTGCAGTGAGCTAATCTAGTGAATGGTAAGAAAGCAAGAGACTTGCATGATCTATGGTCACTAGACCTCCTGCATCATCGACTGTGACTAACATGGATATCATCGACTGTGACTAACATTAATATCATCGACTGTGACTAACATGGACATCATCGACTGTGACTAATATTAAGATCATCGACTGTGACTAACATGGACATCATCGACTGTGACTAACATGGATATCATCGACTGTGACTAACATAGACATCATCGACTGTGACTAACATAGACATCATCGACTGTGACTAACATAGACATCATCGACTGTGACTAACATGGATAAGGTGAAGGCAGGACAGAAGGTAGGGACAAGGAAGTATACAAGGTGGGGGCGCTGGGTGCATTGCATGCCCTCAGGTAACCAAACCACACTGCTCAAGGTGTTCAGTTCAAATATTCAACAACACTTTCTTACCTCTGCCATGTCTTGCTGCTATTTGTATTATTAGTATTATGGTCACTTACAATATTTTGTTTTTGTCCCTAAGCGTCTCTGCGTCCTTGCATCCCACAGGAACAGCGTGGGTGTTAATTTGTCTCGACAAACGGCGTGGATAATATTTCAGTCCTCTTAAACTACTGGTGATTACGACCCAACAAGCTGCGCTAACCCTAACCTTAACCCTAAGCATGTTAAACTACTGGTGATGACGACCCAACAAGCTGCGCTACCCTAACCCTAACCCTGTCTAGGTGCTATATATACAACCTGACATAACAAGGCGTAAGGTTACCAGTCATGATGAGAGTTGTGTAGCTGTGTCATAACAAGGTGTCATTGTAATGATGAGTTGTGCAGCTGTGTCAAAACAAGGTATCATAATGACAGATGCGTAGCTGTGTCAAAACAAGGTGTCATGTGTAATGATGAGTTGTGTAGCTGTGTCAAAACAAAGTGTCGTGAGTTGTGTCATAACAAGGCGTAAGGTTACTTGTCATAACGAGAGTTCCACAGGTGTCATTACAAGGTGTCACGTGTCATGATGAGATGTATCATAGCAAGGTGCCATGTGTCACGAGGAGTTGTCATAACAATGTGTAATGAGTCATAGGAGAGCAGTGTCATAACAAGGTGTCATGATGAGAGATGTGTCATAACAAGTTGTCAGGATGGGAGTTGTCATAATAATGTGCCATGAGTCATAGGAGAGCAGTGTCATAAGTTATCAGGATGAGAGCTGTCATAACAAGGTGTCATGTATCATGATGAGACTTGTGTCATAACAAGGTGTCTTGTGTCATGATGAGACTTATGTAGCGACTTCGCTGTGCCGCTGCAGAGGCCACTCGTTGACGTCACGTGGTCGAGGAAATTGTTTATAATGTCCCGAGGACCCTGATGTCATTAGACAACAGAAGGTAGTTAAGATAGTATTTTTTTTCTCTTCGTCTCTTCCTATTTTCTTTTGCGTATTCTGATATTCATTGCTCGCGGGCCTGCGACAGTCGCTAGCAGTGATGGGTCGTTTACAATTCGTTGATTGCAGTTGAAAGAAGGATGACAGTATCTGGCAAATACCTTTGATTTTATTTTAACAGTAAATGGACAAAATTTCTTCAAGCAAAGATGTGTCTCTCAAAGTGACAAGAAGTAGGGGAAGGGAAAATCTTTCGACCGAAATGGAAAAAACGCCTTCGTCGCAGACGATCAAACTCGTAATCTCGCCCCCAGGTGTCCTGGGTTCCTATACCCACGGGATGAACAACGTCCGGCCCACGAAATCATATGGTCTGGCACTTGCCAAGGCAGCTTAATAAATGGAGGTTTTTACATAGCAAGAGAAATATATACATCATCATAATACCAAGAATTTATAAATCATAAAAATAAGGAGGGACAAACAAGGAACGTCCATTAGAGAAAGACGGGACACATACGACCACGTGATGGGACCGACATGTCTGCCTCTCGTCGGCCGCCCGCGCCCCCTATTTGGTTGACTTAGAGGACAGTCAGCGCCAGTCAGGGTGAGTGTACATCTTGTAACATGGTTAACACACTGTGGGGAAACTATAGCTTGACCACACAGTGTACACTGATTTATATGCTGATAGTTTTGCATGGCCCGCGATTGATGTAAATATCTTAATGACTTTGACAGAAACAAGGTTCTCCACACCTGCTATACCTGAAGTCACGTGTTTTGTTCTCTGATATCGTTTCTTTCTGTTACCAGTGACACAATAGCCACTCCCTCGACATCTGTTCACAGGTAAGGTGCTAGAATTTCTATGGATGGTTAGTGAAATACTCATTAATATAGCCTAGGGTTACTAAACATCATCATTTCAGACAGCCATTCTGCTCGCTTGTCGTGGGATGCTGTGGACCTGTTTCCTGGCTCTCTATCAGAAGCTCCTGTCTAAATCCTCAGCGATTTCATCACCGATGCCTAGTCCATTTCGTGGAAGATAAATAGTGAGATTGTGGGATCCCAGCTTACTGAGTAATCAAAGATTTGCGACTTGTCTACTATGTGGTTGTCCCATGTCAATAATGGAGTCGCTTCTGCTGTGGAGGTCACGTGACGTACAAAGTCCAATATGGAGCACAACAGTTAGCTATAATTTGATTCTTACAGTAATTTTCCAAGTAAACGCATTTCTAAACTGTTGACTGCTCCTGCTTCAACATTTTCGCCAAATCCCATTAAACAAAGTCTAGGCTATGTGGGAAAAACCTGCTAAACTCTCTAACAGCAGCCGACAGACTTCTTCCCATCATAACACTGCAGAGTCTTATATAATAGTTGCACACAAGTTGTTAGTATAAACACCTGATACTGGTGTAAGACTTCCTCCCATCAGTTTTAGATAAGTGTAATCATTGCAATAAGTTGTCAGGATAAACATCTGGGATTGATGTAAGTTTCATTACTTCTCATAAGACTTTGTATCTTTGTAATCCTATTTTTGGTGAGTGATTTCTGACTTTTGTATAGTTCGCACATTAGTCTCATGTCAAGAGAATATGTTTCCACCACCATCTCTAATACTGTGTACATTTTATATAGTTGTACAATTTATGTACTGCTACTGTGTATGACAAAATATTTAAGACTACTAATATGAATGTTAAGACTTCTAACCGATTATTGAGATTGATTTTATGACTGCCTATAGATTACTTATATAGAATTTAAAACTAATAATTGATTATTGATAAAGAATTTAGGACTGGCTATTGATATGAATTAGTATAAAGTGTAATTATTTTCTTCTTAGCTCACCTCTCACCTGTTATATAAGAATATTTTCACTGTCGAGGGGTACTGCGTGTTATCCTAGTGGACAGGTATGCACCATCTGTGACCAGTAGCGTACTGTCTCTGACCAGTAAGATATACTGCCTTTTTCTTCAGGATACTATTCCTGACCAGGAAGATATTTCCACATGAAGTAGAGGGTGCTACTATAGCTGACTAGTAAGACTAGCAGGATACTGTCCTTCCATGACGCTGAATACCGTCCATGATCATTAGGCACAGTCTCTGCCTAGTGCGATAAATTCCTTGACAAGTACCACTGGACAGGCACAGTACAGACAGGTCAGGGACACTATCACACGTAAGGGCCGGATAGTGTCCATGACCAGTAGGTATTGTCTCTGACTAGTGTGATAGTGTCCATGACCTGTAGGTATTGTCTCTAACTAGTGTGATAGTGTCCATGACCTGTAGGTGTTGTCTGACTAGTGTGATAGTGTCCATGACCTGTAGGTATTGTCTCTAACTAGTGTGATAGTGTCCATGACCTGTAGGTATTGTCTCTAACAAGTGTGATAGTGTCTATGACCAGTAGGTATTGTCTGACTAGTGTGATAGTGTCCATGACCTGTAGGTGTTGTCTGACTAGTGTGATAGTGTCCATGACCAGTAGGTATTGTCTCTGACTAGTGTGATAGTGTCCATGACCAGTAGGTATTGTCTGACTAGTGTGATAGTGTCCATGACAAGTAGGTATTGTCTGACTAGTGTGATAGTGTCCATGACCTGTAGGTGTTGTCTGACTAGTGTGATAGTGTCCATGACCAGTAGGTATTGTCTCTGACTAGTGTGATAGTGTCCATGACCTGTAGGTATTGTCTCTAACTAGTGTGATAGTGTCCATGACCTGTAGGTGTTGTCTGACTAGTGTGATAGTGTCCATGACCAGTAGGTATTGTCTCTGACTAGTGTGATAGTGTCCATGACCTGTAGGCATTGTCTGACTAGTGTGATAGTGTCCATGACCTGTAGGTATTGTCTGACTAGTGTGATAGTGTCCATGACCTGTAGGTATTGTCTGACTAGTGTGATAGTGTCTATGACCAGTAGGTATTGTCTGACTAGTGTGATAGTGTCCATGACCAGTAGGTATTGTCTGACTAGTGTGATAGTGTCCATGACAAGTAGGTATTGTCTGACTAGTGTGATAGTGTCTATGACCAGTAGGTATTGTCTGACAAGTGTGATAGTGTCTATGACCAGTAGGTATTGTCTGACTAGTGTGATAGTGTCCATGACCAGTAGGTATTGTCTGACTAGTGTGATAGTGTCCATGACCAGTAGGTATTGTCTGACTAGTGTGATAGTGTCCATGACCTGTAGGTATTGTCTGACTAGTGTGATAGTGTCCAAGACCTGTAGGTACTGTCTGACTAGTGTGATAGTGTCCATGACCTGTAGGTACTGTCTGACTAGTGTGATAGTGTTCATGACATGTAGGTACTGTCTCTGACTATAGTGATGGTGTCTATGACCAGTAGGTATTGTCTGACTAGTGTGATAGTGTCCATGACCAGTTGGTATTGTCTGACTAGTATGATAGTGTCCATGACCTGTAGGTATTGTCTGACTAGTGTGATAGTGTCCATGACCTGTAGGTATTGTCTCTGACTAGTGTGATAGTGTCTATGACCAGTAGGTATTGTCTCTGACTAGTGTGATAGTGTCTATGACCTGTAGGTAATGTCTCTGACTAGTGTGATAGTGTCCATGACCAGTAGGTAATGTCTCTGACTAATGTGATAGTGTCCATGACCAGTAGGTATTGTCTGACTAGTGTGATAGTGTCCATGACCAGTAGGTATTGTCTGACTAGTGTGATAGTGTCTATGACCAGTAGGTATTGTCTGACTAGTGTGATAGTGTCCATGACCAGTAGGTATTGTCTGACTAGTGTGATAGTGTCCATGACCTGTAGGTATTGTCTGACTAGTGTGATAGTGTCTATGACCAGTAGGTATTGTCTGACTAGTGTGATAGTGTCCATGACCAGTAGGTATTGTCTGACTAGTGTGATAGTGTCCATGACCTGTAGGTATTGTCTGACTAGTGTGATAGTGTCCATGACCTGTAGGTATTGTCTGACTAGTGTGATAGTGTCCATGACCAGTAGGTATTGTCTGACTAGTGTGATAGTGTCCATGACCTGTAGGTATTGTCTGACTAGTGTGATAGTGTCCATGACCAGTAGGTATTGTCTGACTAGTGTGATAGTGTCCATGACCAGTTGGTATTGCCTGACTAGTGTGATAGTGTCCATGACCTGTAGGTATTGTCTGACTAGTGTGATAGTGTCCATGACCTGTAGGTATTGTCTATGACTAGTTTGATAGTGTCTATGACCAGTAGGTATTGTCTTTGACTAGTGTGATAGTGTCTATGACCTGTAGGTAATGTCTCTGACTAGTGTGATAGTGTCCATGACTTGTAGGTATTGTCTGACTAGTGTGATAGTGTCCAAGACCTGTAGGTACTGTCTGACTAGTGTGATAGTGTCCATGACCAGTAGGTAATGTCTCTGACTATAGTGATGGTGTCTATGACCAGTAGGTATTGTCTGACTAGTGTGATAGTGTCCATGACCAGTTGGTATTGTCTTACTAGTGTGATAGTGTCCATGACCTGTAGGTATTGTCTGACTAGTGTGATAGTGTCCATGACCGGTAGGTATTGTCTCTGACTAGTGTGATAGTGTCTATGACCTGTAGGTACTGTCTCTGACTAGTGTGATAGTGTCTATGACCTGTAGGTACTGTCTCTGACTAGTGTGATAGTGTCCATGACCTGTAGGTAATGTCTCTGGCTAGTGTGATAGTGTCCATGACCTGTAGGTAATGTCTCTGACTAGTGTGATAGTGTCCATGACCTGTAGGTAATGTCTCTGGCTAGTGTGATAGTGTCCATGACCTGTAGGTAATGTCTCTGACTAGTGTGATAGTGTCCATGACCTGTAGGTATTGTCTCTGACTAGTGTGATAGTGTCCATGACCAGTAAGTATTGTCTGACTAGTGTGATAGTGTCCATGACCAGTAGGTATTGTCTGACTAGTGTGATAGTGTCCATGACCAGTAGGTATTGTCTCTGACTAGTGTGATAGTGTCCATGACCTGTAGGTATTGTCTCTGACTAGTGTGATAGTGTCCATGACCTTTAGGTAATGTCTCTGACTAGTGTGATAGTGTCCATGACCTGTAGGTAATGTCTCTGGCTAGTGTGATAGTGTCCATGACCTGTAGGTAATGTCTCTGACTAGTGTGATAGTGTCCATGACCTGTAGGTATTGTCTCTGACTAGTGTGATAGTGTCCATGACCAGTAGGTATTGTCTCTGACTAGTGTGATAGTGTCCATGACCTGTAGGTATTGTCTCTGACTAGTGTGATAGTGTCCATGACCTTTAGGTAATGTCTCTGACTAGTGTGATAGTGTCCATGACCTGTAGGTAATGTCTCTGGCTAGTGTGATAGTGTCCATGACCTGTAGGTAATGTCTCTGACTAGTGTGATAGTGTCCATGACCTGTAGGTATTGTCTCTGACTAGTGTGATAGTGTCCATGACCTGTAGGTATTGTCTCTGACTAGTGTGATAGTGTCCATGACCTGTAGGTATTGTCTCTGACTAGTGTGATAGTGTCCATGACCTGTAGGTATTGTCTCTGACTAGTGTGATAGTGTCTATGACCAGTAAGTATTGTCTGACTAGTGTGATAGTGTCCATGACCAGTAGGTATTGTCTGACTAGTGTGATAGTGTCCATGACCAGTAGGTATTGTCTCTGACTAGTGTGATAGTGTCCATGACCTGTAGGTATTGTCTCTGACTAGTGTGATAGTGTCCATGACCAGTAGGTATTGTCTGACTAGTGTGATAGTGTCCATGACCAGTAGGTATTGTCTGACTAGTGTGATAGTGTCCATGACCAGTAGGTATTGTCTGACTAGTGTGATAGTGTCCATGACCAGTAGGTATTGTCTCTGACTAGTGTGATAGTGTCCATGACCTGTAGGTAATGTCTCTGGCTAGTGTGATAGTGTCCATGACCTGTAGGTAATGTCTCTGACTAGTGTGATAGTGTCCATGACCTGTAGGTATTGTCTCTGACTAGTGTGATAGTGTCCATGACCTGTAGGTATTGTCTCTGACTAGTGTGATAGTGTCCATGACCTGTAGGTATTGTCTCTGACTAGTGTGATAGTGTCTATGACCAGTAAGTATTGTCTGACTAGTGTGATAGTGTCCATGACCAGTAGGTATTGTCTGACTAGTGTGATAGTGTCCATGACAGTAGGTATTGTCTGACTAGTGTGATAGTGTCATGACCAGTAGGTATTGTCTGACTAGTGTGATAGTGTCTATGACCAGTAGGTATTGTCTGACTAGTGTGATAGTGTCCATGACCAGTAGGTATTGTCTGACTAGTGTGATAGTGTCCATGACCAGTAGGTATTGTCTCTGACTAGTGTGATAGTGTCCATGACCTGTAGGTATTGTCTCTGACTAGTGTGATAGTGTCCATGACCTTTAGGTAATGTCTCTGACTAGTGTGATAGTGTCCATGACCTGTAGGTAATGTCTCTGGCTAGTGTGATAGTGTCCATGACCTGTAGGTAATGTCTCTGACTAGTGTGATAGTGTCCATGACCTGTAGGTATTGTCTCTGACTAGTGTGATAGTGTCCATGACCAGTAGGTATTGTCTCTGACTAGTGTGATAGTGTCCATGACCTGTAGGTATTGTCTCTGACTAGTGTGATAGTGTCCATGACCTTTAGGTAATGTCTCTGACTAGTGTGATAGTGTCCATGACCTGTAGGTAATGTCTCTGGCTAGTGTGATAGTGTCCATGACCTGTAGGTAATGTCTCTGACTAGTGTGATAGTGTCCATGACCTGTAGGTATTGTCTCTGACTAGTGTGATAGTGTCCATGACCTGTAGGTATTGTCTCTGACTAGTGTGATAGTGTCCATGACCTGTAGGTATTGTCTCTGACTAGTGTGATAGTGTCTATGACCAGTAAGTATTGTCTGACTAGTGTGATAGTGTCCATGACCAGTAGGTATTGTCTGACTAGTGTGATAGTGTCCATGACCAGTAGGTATTGTCTCTGACTAGTGTGATAGTGTCCATGACCTGTAGGTATTGTCTCTGACTAGTGTGATAGTGTCCATGACCTGTAGGTATTTTCTGACTAGGTGATAGTGTCCATGACCTGTAGGTATTGTCTGACTAGTGTGATAGTGTCCATGACAAGTAGGTATTTTCTGACTAGTGTGATAGTGTCCATGACCTGTAGGTATTGTCTGACTAGTGTGATAGTGTCCATGACAAGTAGGTATTGTCTGACTAGTGTGATAGTGTCCATGACCTGTAGGTATTGTCTGACTAGTGTGATAGTGTCCATGACAAGTAGGTATTTTCTGACTAGGTGATAGTGTCCATGACAAGTAGGTATTGTCTGACTAGTCTGATAGTGTCCATGACCTGTAGGTATTGTCTGACTAGTGTGATAGTGTCCATGACCTGTAGGTACTGTCTCTGACTAGTGTGATAGTGTCTATGACCTGTAGGTACTGTCTCTGACTAGTGTGATAGTGTCTATGGCCTGTAGGTACTGTCTCTGACTAGTGTGATAGTGTCCATGACCTGTAGGTACTGTCTCTGACTAGTGTGATAGTGTCTATGACCTATAGGTACTGTCTCTGACTAATAGTATACTGTCCCTTGAGAAGGAGGACACAAGTTACTTGAGTATCAAAAGAAATAAGACTTAATTTTGTCATCTCTTGAGCAACCGATTTAAGCATCCTGTCACGTGCTCCTAACACGTGGGACACCATCAGTAATACGTTTATAGACAGTAAGAGAGCCTACGCAATCTGGAAACAAGCAAATGACAATAACAACAATAAAAAACCCGAGAAAGGTCATTATAAGACCTCATGTTGTATACACTAAGTCGTAAGGCTAGATAATTTTAGGTTAGTAGTTACTGGCAGTAAGATCATTGAATTAGTCACCTGATACAGCGGCTCAGTTTTGCTGGAAATTTTGTAAGTTGTTGCTCTAACAGATTAATAAAAAGAAAATTTTTTGTATGACATAACTATAACAGTACTGATAATGTTTATGATTTGTGTAAAAGTACCATAAAGTATCTGCCAAGAACCAGTTCTGTGTAGAATCAAGTTAGCAGTATTTCCAAAAAAAAAATTAGGACAAGAAATCAAGTACTTTCCTTCGGATTTTTCTGCAATTGTCTTATTAATCGAAACTTGATTCTCAACATCACAGCATATATAAAACTTCTGTTAGAGTTTTTCATAACAGCTGAAAAGTGCAGAACAGTGCGACTGGCTGAATGCCATGAACAAACCTACTCAACTCCCAAGTCGCTGTGAGAGATTACAAACATTCCAGTCAAATAATCTGAAAAGAAGAATCTCACAAGCACTTTAGTGGTCTATCAGTTTTCCCAGCTGCTGAAGTAGTCAACAAGAAAAGGTAACTTGTACATCACTCGTGAAGCTAAATCACGTGATAATTTAGTAAGAATTACCGCCTTGAGTGTTGCCTTTGTGCTAAAATACTGAGAAACCTGGAAGCACTTTCATCTTTCACGGAGTCAGTAATGACAGTGGCAAAATGAGAAGATATAGAGGAGACTCCGACATACTGTCTTAATCTTTAAGGTCCGAGACACTCCTTGTGCCATGTATAATAACAGAAAGGTCCGAGACAGTCCTCGTGTCATGTATAATAACGGGAAGTTCATAAGCACTCCTTGTGCCATGTATAATAACAGAAAGGTCCTAAACACTACTTGTGCCATGTATAATAACAGAAAGGTCCTAAACACTACTTGTGCCATGTATAATAACAGAAAGGTCCTAAACACTACTTGTGCCATGTATAATAACAGAAAGGTCCTAAACACTACTTGTGCCATGTATAATAACAGAAAGGTCCTAAACACTACTTGTGCCATGTATAATAACAGAAAGGTCCTAAACACTACTTGTGCCATGTATAATAACAGAAAGGTCCTAAACACTACTTGTGCCATGTATAATAACAGAAAGGTCCTAAACACTACTTGTGCCATGTATAATAACTGTAAGTTCATAAGCACTCCTTGTGTCATGTATAATAACAGAAAGGCTCTTGACATTCGTTGTGCCATGTTACATGTATCCTAGAGATTGGGTGTGCCATGTCACATGTATAATAACAGGTCGGGTGGGGTTAGCATGGAGAGACAGATACTAAGGCTATATCATACCAAACTGTTGCTCTAGCAGAGAAACAACTGCAGGCACAACTGATGGGGGTCAGATAAAGACACTGTCGGGATTTAACAAATCGTGTCATGTATAACACAAAACATTGGATAGATAAATGAAGCACAAAGGCAAAAAGCTGACATTGTGCACTGAGAAACAAAGGAAAGGATATTTTCAAAAGCTTGTCTTTTCAAAGAATAAAAAGAGACGGAAAAGGCGGCGAGGAAAAAAAGGCGCAGAATGAAAATGTGAAACGTGGAGCAGCCTGTCGACAACAACAGATTTCCGAAAGATAAAACATGCACACAGTACACACAAGCAGATCTTGTTTCCATACACCGCCTGCCTTATCTATTTCCCATTTGAAAATGAGAGTGATGTCCCTTGGCCTAACTGGCTGGAGAGGACGAGCTCTTTCTTTTGTCTTGTCCATGAACGTACGTCGAGTTTTGGTTTTTCCTTCTCATGTGTGATGTTTGTTGTGCCGATCGCCTCCGTTATGATTGTTATTCACTGCTGGTGCTGCGACATCTTCCACTAACGGCTTCTGTCTCCTCCTCTTCGTTCTGCCATCTTGCTTTGATTTGTGACTGCACAGGCTTGCGCCTCCCTCACCGACACTGTTAAATGTTCTGGCATCGTGGACCATTATAGACCACTGTGGACTATTATGAAAAATTTTGGACCATTGTGGACGATTGTGAACAATAATGGACCACTGTGGACCATATAGACCATTGTGGACTATTATGAAAAATTGTGGACCACTGTGGATCATTGTGGACTATTATGAAAAATCGTGTACCACAGTGGACCATTGTGAACCATTATAGACCATTGTGGACTATTATGAACAATTGTGGACCATTGTGAACAATTGTGGACGACTGTGAACCATTGTGGACGATTGTAGACCACTGTGGACTATTGTGAACCATTCTATACCACTATAGACCATTGTGGACTATTGTGAACCATTTTGGACCATCGTGGACAATGGTAGACCATTGTAGACCATTGTGGACTATTATGAACCATTATATACCACTATAGAACATTGTGAACCATTGTGGACTATTATAAACCATTGTGAGCCATTGTGGATTACTGTGGACCATTGCGGACGATTGTGGACTATTGTGAACCATTGTAGAGCATTGTGGACCATTGTGGACCATGTTTTCCATTTCTGATTTACGAACCGCGTATGTTGCTTATGTTCTGTAGATAAGATTCTGGATCTGTGCGCTTCAGCGATGTCGTCTGGTGGAGATGTGCTCGTGTTCATCCTCCAGTCCGTGCGTGTCACTGGCTGCTGTCACCTTCGCTTCTTCACTGTCAGCACTTCGCTCTCTTCTCAGCTGTGTTGGCCTCAAACTTCATATTCGGTATTCCGAAGAATCTTTGTTTTCATTGGCCTAAACTTGAAATTCAAGACATGGCTTAGACCAACCCTTGCTTTGCGAAGATCAACTTCAAAGGAAAGTCCGGTGCTGGCGGGAAGGGAGTGAGATAAATAATGATAAGAAAACTGAAACTTACTGTTTTTGAGATTTGCGTCCATTTTTATTATGTTTGTGTGTTTCTCATTTTAGTAAAGCGCTTTGAGCCTCCATTTAATGGTGGGGAAAAGCGCTATACAAATCAACTTCATTCTTTATTGTATTCAAATCTCTGTTACTATGCTTCTTTGTAAAATCATTTATACAAAAGCTGTTGTTTGTATTTTATGAGGTTCGTTTGTTGGTGTAATTTCTAGCATTCGCTATTTAGTGAAATTTTCTACTGGAAATCAACACAAGCAAAGATACATGCAACGAGGCGCCTGAAGGCTAAACTCTGTCAGGCCAGGAGGCTGAAGATTCATTCCTCAACAATCAGTAGGCTGTGCTTCCTGTCACAAGAGGTGCTATGTTCTCACAACTACTAGAGAGTTCTACTAGTCTAGTCAAAATGTGCTGTGCTTCCAGTAACAAGAGGTGCTTTGTTCTCACAACTACTAGAGAGTTCTACTAGTCTAGTCAAACGTACAACTCAATGAGCGAGGAAGGCGAAAGGGTGCGGACTACTCATCATCATCTAAGTGCGTACAGAAGACCACTACACAAGTGACTACAGAAGTGACTACAGAAGACCACTACACAAGTGACTACAGAGCTGCAGCTACAAAAATGGCCTTCGCCGCGTCAGGTCGCTGACGAAATATATTCCCGTAAAAACGGGTTGTGAATCGGTCAATGACAGGAAACTGTGCCAGAGAAGCTATGAGAGTAAACTGTGCCAGAGAAGCTATGAGAGTAAACTGTGCCAGAGAAGCTATGAGAGTAAACTGTGCAAGAGAACCTATGAGAGTAATTTGTGCCAGAGAACATGCAGAAAAACCCGAAGACTTGTACTTGGAGCGACGCCACAAGCTCTTCCCATACCGCTGCCCCTTTCTCGGAAGCAAAGCCAGGTAAACCTGGGGCTCCTGGGATACCCTGCAACAACCAAAAATATATTCAGACAAAACTGTCAGTGTCAAACTTTACTACTGCAACTTACACATGTAATGGCATTACACTATAGGACTGTGTGCATCAGGACAGTGTGTGAATGTATGATTATAGGCATGTAACAGCATCACAATATAGGCTTGTCAGCATCAGGACAGTGTGTGCCTGTATGATTATAGGCATGTAATAGCATTACACTATAGGCATGTCAGTCTCAGGATAGTATGCCTGTATGATTATAGTCATGTAACAGCATTACACTACAGGCATGTCAGTCTCACGATAGTGTGTGTCTCTGTGATTATAGTCATGTATGTTATTGGCTTGAAGGTAATGTTACCTCGTTGTGTGTAAGAACTGGGTTAGGAATAAAACAATTAGCACTAACATTATCCAGCCTGGAGAGCTATACTGCATTTTGTAACACTGCTTTGTGCTGTGCGTTATATTGTACTTTCTAACAGTACTTTGTGGTAAGTAGTATAAAGTACTTTCTAACAGTACTCTGTGCTGAGGTATATATAGTACTTTCTAACAGTACTCTGTGCTGAGGTATATATACTACTTTCTAACAGTACTCTGTGCTGAGGTATATATAGTACTTTCTAACAGTACTCTGTAATGAGAGGTATATAGTATTTTCTAACAGTATTTTGTACTGAGAGGTATATAGTACTTTCTAACAGTACTCTGTGCTGAGAGATATATAGTACTTTCTAACAGTACTTTGTGCTGAGAGATATATAGTACTTTCTAACAGTACTTTGTGCTGAGAGATATATAGTACTTTCTAACAGTAATCTGTGCTGAGAGATATATAGTACTTTCTAACAGTACTCTGTGCTGAGGTATATATAGTACTTTCTAACAGTACTCTGTACTGAGAGGTATATAGTACTTTCTAACAGTTCTTTGTACTGATAGATAGTACTTTCTAACAGTTCTTTGTACTGAAAGGTATATAGTACTTTCTAACAGTACTTTGTGCTGAGAGGTATATAGTATTTTCTAACAGTATTTTGTACTGAGAGATATATAGTATTTTCTAACAGTATTTTGTGCTGAGAGGTATATAGTACTTTCTAACAGTACTTTTTGGTAAGAAGTATATAGTACTTTCTAACAGTACTTTGTGGTAAGAAGTATATAGTACTTTCTAACAGTACTTTGTACTGAGAGGTATATATAGTACTTTCTAACAGTTCTTTGTACTAAGAGGTATATAGTACTTTCTAACAGTACTTCGTGGTAAGAGGTATATAGTACTTTTTAACAGTACTTCGTGGTAAGAGGTATATAGTACTAACAGTACTCTGTGCTGAGAGATATATAGTACTTTCTAACAGTACTCTGTGCTGAGAGGTATATATAGTACTTTCTAACAGTACTTTGTGCTGAGAGGTATAAAGTACTTTCTAACAGTACTCTGTGCTGAGAGGTATATAGTACTTTCTAACAGTACTCTGTGCTGAGAGGTATATAGTACTTTCTAACAGTACTCTGTGCTGAGAGGTATATAGTACTTTCTAACAGTACTCTGTGCTGAGAGGTATATAGTACTTTCTAACAGTACTCTGTGCTGAGAGGTATATAGTACTTTCTAACAGTACTCTGTGCTGAGAGGTATATATAGTACTTTCTAACAGTACTCTGTGCTGAGAGGTATATATAGTACTTTCTAATAGTACTCTGTGCTTAGAGGTATATAGTACTTTCTAACAGTACTCTGTGCTGAGAGGTATATATAGTACTTTCTAACAGTACTCTGTGCTGTGAGGTATATATAGTACTTTCTAACAGTACTCTGTGCTGAGAGGTATATATAGTACTTTCTAATAGTACTCTGTGCTTAGAGGTATATAGTACTTTCTAACAGTACTTTGTACTGAGAGGTATATATAGTACTTTCTAACAGTACTTTGTGGTAATAGGTATACATGGTACTTTGTAATGATACTTTGCATTGAGAATTGTGATGTTTTTTGTAACAGTACTTTGTGGTGGGAGCTGTAATGTATTTTGTACAGTGCTTGGCGCTCAGAGGTATATAGTACTTTGAAACAGTCCCTTGCACTGAGCCGTGATATCGCCTTAGTTGCTGGCACGGCGTTAAACACTAACAAACAAACCTTGCACTGAAGTAATGTAGTGCTTTGTAACAGGCCTTTGTGCTGAGTGTAATGTAGTACTTTGTAACAGTACTTTGTGCTGAGTGTAATGTAGTACTTTAAAACAGTACTTTGTGCTGAGTGTAATGTAGTACTTTGTAACAGTACTTTGTGCTGAGGTGTGTATATATATATAGTACTTTGTAACAGTACTTTGTGCTGAGGTGTGATTATATAGTACTTTGTAACAGTACTTTGTGCTGAGGTGTGATTATATAGTACTTTGTAACAGTACTTTGTGCTGAGGTGTGTATATATATATAGTTCTTTGTAACAGTACTTTGTGCTGAGCGTAATGTAGTACTTTGTAACAGTATTTTGTACTGAGTGTAATGTAGTACTTTGTAACAGTGCTTTGTGCTGAGTGTAATGTAGTAGTTTGTAACAGTACTTTGTGCTGAGTGTAATGTAGTACTTTGTAACAGTACTTTGTGCTGAGTCCTGTGATGTACTTTGTAACAGTAATTTATGCTGAGGTGTGTATATATAGTACTTTGTAACAGTACTTTGTGCTGAGTTGTGTATATATATAGTACTTTGTAACAGTATTTTGTGCTGATGTGTGTATATATAGTACTTTGTAGCAGTACTTTGTGCTGAGGTGTGTATATATAGTACTTTGTAACAGTACTTTGTGCTGAGGGGTGTATATATATATAGTACTTTGTAACAGTACTTTGTGCTGAGACCTGTGATGTACTTTGTAACAGTACTTTGTGCTGAGGTGTGTATATATATAGTACTTTTTAACAGTACTTGATGCTGAGGTGTGTATATATAGTACTTTGTAACAGTACTTTGTGCTGAGGTGTGTATATATAGTACTTTTAAACAGTACTTTTTGCTGAGACCTGTGATGTACTTTGTCACAGTACTTTATGCTTAGGTGTGTATATATAGTACTTTGTAACAGTACTTTGTGCTGAGACCTGTGATGTACTTTGTCACAGTACTTTGCGTTGAAAGCTGTGCAGCAGTATTTTGCGATGGACGTTGCCTATTCCTATGAAACCCATCAGGGTTAGTGCTAAAGACTGCAGAGGGATAAGAAGAAAAAGAAACTCAAGTTACTAAGTTACACAAGGTGTAGCCAGGTGAATGTTGTCGTAATACCTAACTGAACATGCCAGGCAATGAAAACACCAGGCGACCAGTCACACACCCACATGGCCGTCTTCTGTTGCTGCAGGAACCAAAATAGTGGACGTACATGTGTGTGTGTGTGTTTGCGTGTGTGTGTGTGTGTGTGTGTTTGCGCGTGCGCTCGCTACATTAAAACTCTGACAGCAAGGTGCTAACGTGTTCATGCTCGTGTCATACCCGCTCTCCCTTGTCGCCTTTCGATCCAGTAAGTCCCGGGCTGCCGATGGGGCCCTGTCAAAGATTACGGCAAATATTAGACAGGTCGCGCTTAGATCCTGAAACGCGAAATGACGCGACTAAGACTAGAGACAGAAACTTCACTGCAGTTAGTATGAACGGTATAAACGCAACCATGAACAGTGACAGCCTTGGACTAAATTCCGGTAGTGAACAATGAACATCACCAAGCAAAGACAGGAAGTCACTAATGAACATCATTAAACAGAGACAGAAAGTCAATAATGAACATCACTAAAAAAAGACAGGAAGTCACCAATGAACATCACTAAGCAAAGACAGGAAGTGACTAACAAGTAAGACTGTTTAAGATGACAAGAACTTAGCAGCCTGCAATATACACAGTAAACAAAACGCTCTAATCATCAAACAATGACGGTAGCTTGATAAGGCAATGTGAAATGTGAAATGTGAAATGACCTCACCGTCTGTCCCGGAGGTCCAGGGAATCCTGGGAGACCACGAGTTCCAGAAGGTCCCTGTAGCAATACATAGTTCACTTTCTGTGAATGTGTACATTGATGTGTTCACAATACATTAACATAGTTTACTTGCTGTGAATGTGTACATTGATGTGTTCACAATACAGGAACATACAGTACATAATACTAAATGCCTGATACTGAGTACATGATACTAAATACCTGATACTGAGTACATGATACTACATATTTGATACT
Organism: Marisa cornuarietis; assembly: GCA_004794655.1. Taxonomy (NCBI): domain Eukaryota; kingdom Metazoa; phylum Mollusca; class Gastropoda; order Architaenioglossa; family Ampullariidae; genus Marisa; species Marisa cornuarietis. The sequence goes on along the minus strand of SMMW01000482.1, from coordinate 51,243 downwards.
GAGTACATGATACTACATATTTGATACTGTACTGAGTACATGATACTAAATACCTGATACTGAGTACATGATACTACGTATTTGATACTGTACTGAGTCTGATACTCTACTGAGTACAGAACATGATACTGTAGGAATTTCAGCCACTTCCATCACTTTGTTTGTCTTCTATTTTCTGTCACTCGCTTTCTTAGTTTTAATATATAATGCGTGGGAGGTTGTGTTGTCACTGAATTCTTTCTGAAATATCGACTGATTATTCGTCAGGATTTTGTCTCGTCATGGCTCGCGGCTTGTTGATAATATATGACTTGGACTCATTTCTACTTGTTTGATCACACACCAACTGAAACTCATTCACAAAAATTATACCCCCCCCCCTCACCATTCACACATATATTTGCACAACTTGGTGTCGGAAGCGGTGGACAAAGGCCAGTGTAACGTTTCGCGGCTCAAACTGACATCGCCATATTGTTTATTCTAATGTTTGATTTCACTCATTGGAGCTGTGGCACGTGACTGGATGACGCAACTCACCATGGTGCATCGTGACATGAAGCCTAAAGGAATGTCACATTGTTTCCGGAAGTGTTAGGTAGGTTAGGTAGGTAGCAGTTTCCCAAGGGAACAACGGCATTGAGAGAGAAGCCTTCTATACAGACAGACCCACCGGATAGCGGCAGCGAGAAACGGGTGGGCACTTCACCGTTAGCTGAGCCGTCAGCCTATCACTATTGCAGGGTAGACTGAGTCAAGGTCTCGACCGACACTGAATGGCTCAGCTGGTAAGTCTGTCGTCTGCTCTGACAAAGTTAGTGGCTGGATGTGATGGGGTGTAGAGACATTTTTCACCATCACCCATCTTTCACTATCGACGTTGTAACATCATGTCGTTAATTAACCGCGAGGTAGATTGTGTGAGTGTGGGCGTGTGAGGGTGAATATCTTTAGTCTTTATGGACGAGCAGTGACTATATCCGTTAACATTCTTCAACGGTAACTTTCTATTTAACAGTGAAACTGTATGCGAGAACTTCGATCCAATAATTGTCTTTGTGTCTGACTTCCTCAGTTCTGTGCAGTGTATACCTGAGAGAGGGAGACGACAGGTTTCACTCCTCGTGTTACTGTCTATTCGCTACCCTGCAATTTACGGCGAGTTATTGTCTTGCAGGGGGGGGGGGGTGGCCTAATGCCTCGTCATCCTATTGGAGTATTTCAACTAATTCAACTTTATTTCAACTATTACCGATACAATCGATATTCCTGTATTGCTATCTCGATCATGTCAAGTACCTCGCCATATCTACCATCATCTCGGATACCGCTATTGTTATCACCACTGTCGTGATCACCACCATCGCCAGTGTCCAGCGACTCTTGGATTACTACTTTGAAAAATTCAAGTGAACACTTGTCCAGCCGTCTTCTGAACATCTGCTTGTGTTTGTGGCCACGGACGTATCATTCAATATTGTGAGTTTATCTCCATCCTCATTCACCACTCTTCAAGGCAGCAGCCCCTGCTACAGACTGTCGTGGCAGGAGTGGGCCGCATACGTGACAGGAACGCGGCAGTGTTCTTGGTGTGGGTCACCTGCTACGGGGCACTGCTGCAGAACTTTCATCGATATTTTCAACCGTCTTTAGTTTAGTTAGCGTTTCATTTTTCTTTCTCCGTTAGACATTCAATGTCTTAACTGTTAGTCGGTCCTTTTTGTTATTAAAAAGGCAGAAGAGTGCAGCGCCACAGAATGTCACCCACACTATTCCCCCTTACTTGGTGTGGGTCGCACTGGACACAGGCCACAGAATGTCACCAACATTATCCCCTCACCCTTTACACATATTTTTTGCACAATTTGGTGAAGGAAGCGGTGGACATAGGCCACAGAATGCACTCGTTACCAACCCTACCATGACCCTTGATCCCCAACTTGGAGACTAACGATCGCTGTTGATTCGGGTCTCAACCAATCCGGCCTGATGTTTTTTTGCGGCAAATATCCGTGGTTCCCCTTAAGGCTTACACATTTGGTGGCGCTCATCTTCCTCTCCAAGTAAACAAAAGGCGATGATGGGTCGGCCTAGTCGCCAACACATAGGCCCTTGGTCCAGGCCGGTTCTTTCTTTTTGGAAAGTCTTCGCTCGCTGATGCCGTGTTAGCATCGTAATTTCTGTAAGGGTTTACTTCCTTAACCTTTATCTTTCCCACGCTTCCCTACAAGGCAGCGAGAGAGAAAGAGAAAGTGTCCAGACTAAGATCTTTTATGTAGTAGGCGGCTTTGTGTGAAACAGATCCGCCACCACAAATGGAGTCTTGCCTAACAAACAGCAGATTCGCAGCCGAGGCTTGGAAAGGTGATTCAGGTCAACTTTGTACAGTTTCACTTTTTGTGAAAATGAACTTCTTGATCATTAAACCATTAAATAATCTGGGAAATAGACTGTTGTGTTAAAATAAAAGTAAGAAATGGTTTAAAATACACTTTATTCGAGGTACCCTGCGGCTATCAGCGCCGATTTCCGAAGGCAAATGACGAAATTCGAGCGCTGCTTTAGTAACGGATCCCTGTCAGAACCTCGTGATATTATACCTTGACAGAGAGCTCAGAGACTGTACTTTCGATCTTCGTAATGACTAATTGAAATACTAACCCAACATATAATTTGTTTTCAAAAGCTTAGAAGTAAACAAATCTAGTCGTCGTTCCCGACGCTATGCAATGGGGGAATCAGACACTGAATTGTCTTCGGTAATAGAATCGCGTTGAGAGATTGGCTGACTGGGACTCAGTTGCTCCCCTTTAGCTAACACGTTCAAAGTTTCGGGTACAGCATCATACGAATTAGCTTTACTGAATTCCAATTTATCTTCGAGCCTTTCACGTTTAAAATAGGACTGGGAAGATTAGTGACAGAATAGTTTGGGAAAGGGGAGACTACAGACGACTTAGCAATCGAGTGACCGATAATCTGTGTGTAAGAACCACTTTAAAGAGATCACACTGATAAAGATGATGATGTGCCATTCGTTTTTGTGCTTTTACTGAATAAATAAGTTCACACTGACCTGGTCACCCTTAGGACCTATCAACCCCTGTGGTCCACGGTCTCCTGGCTGTCCCTTCTGACCATCTTTGCCGTCAGTTCCTCGGGATCCTGGGTCTCCTCTCTCGCCCTTTCAACCCAAACAAAACAAACTATACTAAAAGAAATCAGGCTAGACGAGGATGATATAGTCTATTGTCGGCTATCCTCTAACTAACCGAGTATAGTAAATGTGTCTTTCATACAATGGCTAGGGTTCTTCGCCATGGTCTTTGTCATTGACTTTGCCAACTGATTGTATTCTGTTCTGCTGCATACCTTTGTCTAAGTAAAGCTTACTCTCTGCCCTAACTACTCTAATTCACTAGTACAAGTAGTATGAGGTGGCTATTTGTCTAAGTAAAGCTTACTCTCTGCCCTAACTACTCTAATTCACTAGTACAAGTAGTATGAAGTGGCTATTTGTCTAAGTAAAGCTTACTCTCTGCCCTAACTACTCTAATTCACTAGTACAAGTAGTATGAGGTGGCTATTTGTCTAAGTAAAGCTTACTCTCTGCACTAACTACTCTAATTCACTAGTACAAGAAGTATGAGGTGGCTATTTGTCCAAGTAAAGCTTACTCTCTGCCCTAACTACTCTAATTCACTAGCACAAGTAGTATGAGGTGGCTATTTGTCTAAGTAAAGCTTACTCTCTGCCCAAACTACTCTCACTAACTAGTACAAGGTAGTATGAAGTGGCTATTTGCCAAGATTTGTATGATATGACTAGCAGGCTGAAATAATATGATGCGGTTAGTGAATCAAAGTAGTATACGTGTCACAGAGGGGTGACATGGGGGCTAATAGGCAGTACAGTGAGGATGCTTTGTACTGTAACCTGATTTTACGGCATTGAGAAATATGAGAAGGCTGAGCGAGAACGGTTGGAGAAGAAAGAGCAGGAAGAAAGAGCAGAGAGGCTTGAGAAAGAGCGAAGCGAACGGGAAGAAAGAAGAGAGAAAGAAAAAGCTGAGAGAGAAGAACGAATGAGGGAGAGAGAACGAGAGGAAAGGGAGATAGAAAGGGAATTTGAATTGACTAGATTAAGAATAGAAAGTGAAAGAACTGGTAGTGAATAGCAAAGAAAAAGATAGTCATTGGCATCTTGTCGAAAGATCATGAAATCCATCAGAAGAGTTTCACAGAACTCATAACAAAGCTGGGAACAGCCGAGAGAAAAAAGTCATTTGTAGAGGACTCTAATGTAACACCTTTCAAAGAATTACAGTACCTACGGCTGAACTTTGAACTGCAAGAGCAAAAGGATGAAAATTATGAGAGTTCGCAAAAAAAAAAGGAAAATGGGTATCCTTACTTTAAACCATCTCTACCTATGTGACTATGGAAACTGGATCTAACTGAAGAGACTGATTATTTCTGTGATGACATGTTATGTGTTAGGCTATATGTGTTTAATTGATGACCTGTTTTATGCTATATGCTATACCCTTATGCCAAGTGTTTTAAAAGAATAGCCAATGTGGCTGCTTGGATAGCCTGTGTGGCTGGTTAAATAGCCTGTGTGGCTGATATAATAGTCTGTGTGGCTGGTTGAATAGCCTGTGTGGCTGATATAATAGTCTGTGTGGCTGGCTGAATAGCCTGTGTGGCTGATATAATAGTCTGTGTGGCTGGTTAAATAGCCTGTGAGGCTGGTTGAATAGCCTGTGTGGCTGATATAATAGTCTGTGTGGCTGGTTAAATAGCCTGTGTGGCTGGTTAAATAGCCTGTGTGGCTGATATAATAGTCTGTGTGGCTGGTTGAATAGCCTGTGTGGCTGATATAATAGTCTGTGTGGCTGGTTGAATAGCCTGTGTGGCTGATATAATAGTCTGTGTGGCTGGTTAAATAGCCTGTGAGGCTGGTTGAATAGCCTGTGTGGCTGATATAATAGTCTGTGTGGCTGGTTAAATAGCCTGTGTGGCTGGTTGAATAGCCTGTGTGGCTGATATAATAGTCTGTGTGGCTGGTTGAATAGCCTGTGTGGCTGATATAATAGTCTGTGTGGCTGGTTAAATAGCCTTTGTGGCTGCTTGGATAGCCTTTGTGGCTGGTTAAATAGCCTGTGGCTGGTTGAATAGCCTTTGTGGCTGCTTGGATAACCTGTGTGGCTGAGAGAAGCGAATAACCTTTATGGCATAAAGAAATGCTAATATATAGGCTTTGGGAAGATAGTAGCCTAGCATATAGTTGCATGTTTTGTGGCCTAACAGCCTATGTTACATTGCGGAGTTAAATCCCTTTGATACTGGATGTTGATAACTGCTTGGTTTATAACTGTGTGGCTGGTTAAATAGCCTGTGTGGCTGGTTAAATAGCCTGTGTGGCTGATATAATAGTCTGTGTGGCTGGTTGAATAGCCTGTGTGGCTGATATAATAGTCTGTGTGGCTGGTTGAATAGCCTGTGTGGCTGATATAATAGTCTGTGTGGCTGGTTAAATAGCCTGTGAGGCTGGTTGAATAGCCTGTGTGGCTGATATAATAGTCTGTGTGGCTGGTTAAATAGCCTGTGTGGCTGGTTGAATAGCCTGTGTGGCTGATATAATAGTCTGTGTGGCTGGTTGAATAGCCTGTGTGGCTGATATAATAGTCTGTGTGGCTGGTTAAATAGCCTTTGTGGCTGCTTGGATAGCCTTTGTGGCTGGTTAAATAGCCTGTGGCTGGTTGAATAGCCTTTGTGGCTGCTTGGATAACCTGTGTGGCTGAGAGAAGCGAATAACCTTTATGGCATAAAGAAATGCTAATATATAGGCTTTGGGAAGATAGTAGCCTAGCATATAGTTGCATGTTTTGTGGCCTAACAGCCTATGTTACATTGCGGAGTTAAATCCCTTTGATACTGGATGTTGATAACTGCTTGGTTTATAACTGGAGGATTACTTTCCGTGTTGACAGATATTGTGGATGAAGATCCACCTTTTGTAATCAATTGATCTTGATGTTATTGGGAATAGTAATACTGCTACAAGATTCTAAGGGAGAACTACTACCAATCATTTTCGTCAGCCGAAAACTACTAGAAAGAGAAACAAGATATAGCACCGTGGAAAGAGAATGTTTAGCTATAGTATGGTCGGTGATAAAGTTGTCCCAATATTTGAGCGGAGTCCAGTTTCTGTTACAGACCGATCATAAGCCGTTACTTTTCCTGAAATCTACACCCTATAAGAATACCCGAATAATGCGTTGGGCCCTTGCACTACAAGAATTTAAGTTTGAAATTGAAGCAATCAAAGGGACAGAAAATAAAATAGCTGACACTCTGTCGCGGTCAGAATGTGACCAATGTGTTCCATAAGTGTGAATATGTAAAAGAGGGGGAGGAATGTCACAGAGGGGTGACATGGAGGCTAATAGTCAGTACAGCGAGGATGCCCACATCGCACCTGGCGCTTGAGTCATAGGGGTATTTTTTTTTAGACAGAAAAGAAAGGGGGAATAGTATTTAGTTAACTGTTGCCGGCCAGCGCTTGACTTCTCAGAGAGACACGGCAAGTGGCGAGACACTTCGTGTGGGGAAGTGAAGGCTGCGTCTTCATAGAAAGGTGCGTTATTGTGTTTTTGTTAGCAACTCGGATTATCTTGTATTAGGTGAAGTTTTCCTGTATGTTTTTTAAATAGAGTTATGGATCTATAAGTATTAGTAATTTCTTTTGTTGTAATGACGTGGCTAGTGGACTAGAGTAGTAGTGTGGCTAGCGGGCCAGAGTAGTATGACTTCACTAGTGGACCAACGTACAATGACGTGGCTAGTGGACTAGAGTAGTAGTGTGGCTAGCGGAGCAGAGTAGTATGACTTCACTAGTGGACCAACGTACAATGACGTGGCTAGTGGACTAGAGTAGTAGTGTGGCTAGAGGACCAGAGTAGTATTACTTCACTAGTGGACCAAAGTATAATGACGTGGTTAGTGGACTAGAGTAGTAGTGTGGCTAGAGGACCAGAGTAGTATGACTTCACTAGTGGACCAAAGTACAATGACGTGGCTAGTGGACTAGAGTAGTAGAGTGGCTAGAGGACCAGAGTGACTTCACTAGTGGACCAACGTACAATGACGTGGCTAGTGGACTAGTGGACTAGAGTACTATGATGTCGCTCGAGGACCATAGTAGTTTGCCTTTACCTTTAGACCAGAGTAGTAAAGGTGGCTAGTGGACCAGAGCAGTATAAAGTGCTTAGTGGTTGAGTGATTACAATGACGACACTAATGAACTACAAGAAGGCAGTGAAGTGCGACGGCTTGGCTCGTCAAGTACAGTGTTTGGACGAGTCGAGTATAGTGGTTGGGATAGTCAAGTACCCTGTTTGGGCTACTCAAGTACCGTGTTTCGACTAGTGTTTGGGCTAATTGAGAACAGATGTTGATCTACTCGAGAACAGTGGTTGGGCTAGTCAAGCACACTGGTTAGGCTACTAGGACTGCGGCTAAGCTAGTGGAGTAAACCTGATGGGCGAGTCGAACACAATGACGATCGTGTGAATAAAGAAAGAGTGAGTGGAGTTCAGACGAGTCTAGTAAGATGTTAGTGCTTATTTTTGTCTGGGCTTGTGGACTTCAATGACAAAAGTAGTGAAGTACATGCGATTTCTAAACATAACGACAATAATGAGAGTAGTGAAGTACATACGATTTCTAAACATAACGACAATAATGAGAGTAGTGAAGTACATGTGATTTCTAAACATAACGACAATAACAACAGAAGAGAAGTACATGTGATTTCTAAACATAGCTACAATGAAGAGAGTAGTGGAGTATATGTTATTTCTAAACATAGCTACAATGAAGTGAGTAGTGGAGTATATGTTATTTCTAAACCTTTGTACATGATGAGAGTAGTGGAGAACATTTTTAGTCCTAACCCTGACTACAATGATGACAGCAGTGGAATACATTTTACGATTCCTGCTCGATAGCTCTAGTGGAATACAGTGAGAGGTGCCAAACTACAATTATCTATTGGTAGGTACAATCAACAGCGAAATCACAAAGATCTGTTGGTAGGGTACAGTAATGTTAGGATGGTAAGTACAGTATTGTTAAGGTGGTAGGTACAGTGCAGTACAATGTAAACAATCTGTTGATAAATACAATGAAAAATGACAAATACATTTTGGTAGGTACAGAGTCGTATAATGTACAAAGCTCTGTTAGAACACATAGTACTGTATAGACTACAACTATATGTTGGTAAGTGTAGTGTTGTTAGGTACGGTGCCGTAAAAATTACAAATATCTGGTTAGTGTTATTGGTGATTGAAAGTATTGCCTTACTTTTACACCTTTACCACCCTCCGCTCCAGTGTCACCTTTGGTTCCCTGCAAATTGAATGAAGAAGGTGGAATTTTTACCTTTACAGGTATTCTACACTATACTAAACACGTCTACATCATGACAAGACAGCAATATGTCATGATAAGTTAAGGCTGAAGTAATCCATATAAACATTAAGGTTGAAGTAATCCATATAAAGACACTATACTAAACACGTCTACATCATGACAAGACAGCAATATATCATGATAAGCTAAGGTTGAAGTAATCTATATAAAGACTAAGGTTGAAGTAATCCATATAAAGACTAAGGTTGAAGTAATCCATATAAAGACTAAGGTTGAAGTAATCCATATAAAGACTAAGGTTGAAGTAATCCATATAAAGACACTATACTAAACAAGTCTATATCATGACAAGACAGAAATATTTTTAACAGACTGAGGCTCAAACTCCTCTTCGGCGTTGTTCTGCGTGAGACGTGCTAGTTCTCTCAGATAAGACTTCATTTTCAAACATGCCCACCCTATCTAATCACACCTCTATGTCAGATAGATAGTCATCTCAGATGACACGCCTGTGTCAGACTTGCTCGTCTTATCTGATTACATTTCTTGGTCAGAAATGATAGTCCTCAGGTTATACGCCTTTCTCACACGTTAGTCTTCTCGTATTACACTTTTTATGACATGATATTAAGTGTCAGTTGAGACTCAGAGCAAGTCACTTTAGTCATTTCATATCACACTTCTTTGTCAGACTTGTTAATTCTGTCCGATTGCACTTCCTTGTCAAATATGTCACCAAGCGACACAAACATTTGTTATATCCAGAAAGAATAAAGCCTTTGTTTTTACAAAAAAAGTTCTCGATATAAATCAGAATTCTTGCTCTAACCCTGATCAATTTTGTACTGCTCTAATCCTGGTCCATTAAGTACTGTTCTAAGCCTGTTCCCTTTGCTACAGTTCTAATCCTGGATATAAATAATGTTTGGAATACTACGCTAGTGCTAAAATTCCATGCGTCCTAGAAGTCCGGTAATTTCTCGTCCTCAAGTTCTAGTATTTTCTCGTCCTAAGGGTCCGGTATTTTCTAGTCCTAAAGTTCTGGTATTTTCTCGTCCTAAAGTTCTGGTATTTTGTCGTCCTAACGGTATTTTCTAGTCCTAAAGTTCTGGTATTTTGTCGTCCTAACGGTATTTTCTAGTCCTAAAGTTCTGGTATTTTGTCGTCCTAACGGTATTTTCTAGTCCTAAAGTTCTGGTATTTTCTCGTCCTAACGGTATTTTCTAGTCCTAAAGTTCTGGTATTTTCTCGTCCTAACGGTATTTTCTAGTCCTAAAGTTCTGGTATTTTGTCGTCCTAAGGGTCCGATATTTTCTCGTCTTGGAATTCTGGTTTATAAAGTGTGGCTCTAAATTTTAGTTAGCTGTAGTTCTAAGGTCTTACGTGGCTCATCAGACAAAGGTGGGCGTCCTGACTGAATGTGGGTGATTTTTTTTGGGAAAATGACCAACACTAAGATTTTTTAACCATCTTGGAGATCAAGACAATCACACTACAGAATGTAAGAGTGGTAGAAGATTGGACACAATCTGCAGACACTAGTATCAACTCCACATGTTATTCTGTCATAGTAAATTAACTCATTATCATCATAGACAGTACACAAAGAAGCTTACCCAGAACATGGACGAGTGTTTTCTTTAGTAAATAATTATTACAAAGAGTTTTAAATTAAATATTAATTATAACACTCAGTTCATATCGTCATATGTAAAACAAGACAGAGTTCAAATGGCGAGCTGCATATGACTTCAGATACCCAGATGAAAGGGAACGTTCTCACCTTTAACCCTGGCTCACCGGGTAGTCCAGGGGTTCCAGGGGGTCCAGGAGGTCCCTGCTCGAAGATGTAAGGGAGGGATATAATAATAAGACCAATTTCGAAATTTCAAAATTTAATGCCACTAATAGTGCTAATAATAATAAACAACTAATTACATTACTAACAGAAGAGGCCTTATCACCACAATTCCCAGATGCTAATGATGCAAAAGAAGAACACAAACACTAATCAAGCTGAATACAATGGAAAAAAGATAATCAGGCTGATAATGGCTACACACTATAAATTATGACAGCAGGCAAGCGCTACAAATAATGACATTAGGTAAGCGCTAGTAAAAAAAACAGTTTACCCATATACGCTTTCTTACTCTTACATTCTATCACTCACTCACTCACTCACTCACTCACTCACTCACTCACTCACTCACTCACTCACACAGACACACACACAAATAATCGACTATATTAGTCTTCTACATCTTTGTCTTGTGTTTTGGAGGATGACTGTGATCAATATTTGACTATGTAACAAGTGACTTTGGTCAATATTTCATAGTCACAAGATTTCATCGGCTCACTTAGTAATAAGTGACTAATACGTCACTGGCTCACTTAGTAATAAGTGACTAATACGTCACTGGCTCACTTAGTAATAAGTGACTAATACGTCACTGGCTCACTTAGTAATAAGTGACTAATACGTCACTGGCTCACTTAGTAATAAGTGACTAATACGTCACTGGCTCACTTAGTAATAAGTGACTAATACGTCACTGGCTCACTTAGTAATAAGTGACTAATACGTCACTGGCTGAGTAATACGTGACATATCTAGTATTTCATTAATTTACTGATTTATAAATTATAAACCATAGTTTGGAATATATTTTACGGAACATTCTTCGTCACACTTTTTTGTCTCTTGTTTATGGTGAGGTGAGTAGCAGTTCCTCTCAGTATCGTGTAATTTGTAACAGTTCAGCAGACCAATCAGAGCCTCCATCTCTTTACTCACGGGAAGCAGCTGACTAATGACGTTGGTGTCTAGAGGCATCCCCGCCATTCCCTGTTCACCTCGAGGTCCAGCAGGTCCTGGAGGTCCTGGCAGTCCAGGGGTGCCTGGGGCACCATCTAAGCCCTGTCACGTGACCAGAATGACAAATGGAGAGAAGCACGACGCACAAGAGATGTGTGCATGTGAGCAAGGGGACATCTTCTATTCATTTACATCATCATCATCATCATCATCATCATCATCATCATCATCATCATCATCATCATCATCATCGATCAAGATAAGCTAAGAATTTATTTATCGCAGAGGGGAGGGAAATTACATACAGCTCTATATGGAAGGGCAACAACAAAACAATACCATAAGACAATCATATCCGCTCTCATACAATCATGGTTCAGGCTTACATATGATGTACATTCATTCGCCAACAGTAGCATTCAGAAGTCGTACGGCCAATCAAAATCATTTACTGATCACCTCAAAGCATGCATCATATTTATCTTTGAACGCGCAAAACTCGGAGATAGTTTGAACATGGCTATTGTCAATCTAATTGCAAAGATAATCTTGTCGAGGCAAACCTTGCTGGCTGGCAATAATAAAGTCAAAAGTAATCAGTAGGTAGCAAAAGTTATTTCAAGATACTGTCCAGTTTAATGTATAAGGTAACCATGTCAAAACGCATCCTATGGACAACAATAATCATACCAAGGCAAATGAGATAGCAGTAAACATGTCCAGAAATAATAATAACTGTGCATTTCCCCACACAATGGTGATCTTGATATGCTTCACAAGAGACCAGGGGCAGTGGGGAATGAGGCCGTGTGATGTAGAGCTCAGAATCAAGTACAAACAAGTATAACATACATACACGAACATGCACTGGTTAGCAATACAAGAACATAAAGGAGCGCAGACATAGAAGTGTAGGGGAGAAAAGACAACAGGATGGACGAGATACAGTAGGTGTGTCAGGAACACAACGAGACGTGCAGACGGGTCACATACGACACACACTGACCTCACAGCGTTCCTCGCGTGTTCTTCCACACAACAAGGTACTAAGACATGTACGTGGGTTCCTATATCTCTATAATTCAAATATTCCAAATATTTTCCCACACTCAACAAATTTCAAATAAATTCTACATCAACATATCTCGCAGCTAATTAATGTCTACATAACCCTTCTAATAATTTAAATGTCTCCAGTCAATATATGAGAACAAGCGAGCAGGAATATCCTTTCAACAACGTAGATGTCTCTCAACCTTCCAATCAATCGTCGCTAACCAGCTCCTCTCTATATTAGTTTAATTTTCTTCTAATGTTCATCAACTGTTTCTCAAAACGTAAATGACCAAATCCCACTGTCAACGTCCGGTCACAACACACGCACCCACAGATGTACACTTGCCTGTAATACTCCTTGAAACTATACAGAAATACACAGCACTGCGAATCTCCAAAGCACAGCAATTACTCCCAATACAGAATCCACCAGCAGACACACAGAAACTGATGAATCTCTCGAAACACACAGCAATACTCCAATTATCTGAATCCACCAGCAGACACACACAACTGGGGAAACACTAGGCCTATAAACTCACAGCAATACTCCAAACGCCGACCTCCTTTTCTTTTCTCCAAACTCACACACACCGGTCATTCCACCCAAACGATCTTTTCTCCAGAAACTTCTTTCCTCTCGCAGACGACACCCCACGTCATCTCTCCTTTTACGTCATACACCAAACGTGCATCCAAGGGCCACTAACCCTGCTGCACAAAACAAACAAGGGAGCTAACTCCATTTCTGACATTCGCTTTTTCGCTTTCAAAGTACTACACGCTCTCAACCAGTAGGGCTATATCCACGATCCCTGACAAGGTGTTTCCCAAAGATATGTTTTTCAGTCCACATCGGAAGGCATGTACCGACTGCGCTGTGTGGAGAGACGCAAGCAGGTCGAACATCTCTAATCTGATGATAACAGGGAATAGAGAGGAAACTGTTGTGGGCCGAACATCCACAACAAAGTCAATGAGCTCGAGGCACAGCCTGCGGGAGTTCAAAGAAACGTGTCTCCTTGCTCTCACAGAGACTTGGCTGATGATGTCCGACAGTCACAATGATTTATATGTCAGCGGGTTAACCCCTCCCCCCACCCACCATTCACATGGACAGATGTCCTACTATTACCAACTAATTGACCGGCGGGGCGCGTGTTTTTATATAAACGAACGGTACTGCAACACCGTTGTGTTCGGGGAACGACTGTGTACCACCGATCTTGAAGTGTTGTCCTTTTCCCTCCATACTTACAACCTCCCCAGGGAATTCCCTCCGCTGTTTTACACACTTGGTGTCCCCTCGCCTAGAGGGAGGCGGCTCTCCGCAATTGTTGTCTTTTTATTAGTTTGTTGTGTTTTTATTAGTTTGTTGTGTTGTTAGTGCCCATTGTGTGTCGGTACTTTCTTCCCTGCGTGGCTGCTGTGCAGGACTGTTTGACTTTTGTTTCCTTCTGTGACTTTCGGATTTCCCGTCGACTGCCGGTCTTTTCTGCCTGACGCCATAACACTTTCTTCTGAAGATCTTGAAGATCACACAGTCAGTCCTTTACTTTAAAACTTTTTATGCGGCTTTTCTCTGCTTTGTGACGATTTCATCTCCGTTGACTCGAGTCTCTGTTATATTCTGTGTTCCTACAGACGACACGAAGCCTTTCCCAGCTGTAGATGTGAACTCAGGGCCGTTGAGAGGCAGCACGGGTCCCGGAGCAGACGACTTGCTGACACAAGTAGCTGGTAAAGTTCATAGAGTCAAGAGTGACAAGAGGCTAAAGACAGACAAAGGGTATGTCAGACAAACCAGTAACCACGCATTGTGCTTATTCCCAATCTCACTTCTCTGATTCTCCACCAGCAAGTAACCTCCCCACCACTGGCAGACAACAAGGTGAAGGTCACTATCAACATCAATGAGTCATCGTCATCAGCAGTGGTCATCGTGCAGTTTGACAGTGTGGGGTGTGTCTATCAGCCATATACAGGAATAGCCAAAGGTCTGACAAATACAACCACACTGCATGTAGCTCCGCACTCGACAACAGAGACTGTAGGTGGCTGTAGCTCCGCACTCCACAACAGGACTGCAGGTGGCTGTTAAGCGGATTGATCTAGAAAACTGAGATCACGAGTTCTCTTATGTATAGAAAGAAGTATTAACCAAGCAGTTACAATATGAGACTTCTCCCACATTGTTGTAGCTTCGTCCATCGCCACGAACTGTGGACAGTCATGCTTGTCATGGGCTCTGGTTCTTGCCGTCACCTGCTGGTCATACACAGGGGTGTGAAGACTACCCATGCTTTGATATCAGCTAGCGGACAGGTGTGTCTCACTGGCTTCCACAACTCCACAGTCTATGACTCTCCTAGCATACTGCTGATTGCCTCCAGTAGTTCAGTCCGGAAATTCTCAGTGATTGTACAACTAACCTGATGATCTTACTACAAGAATTCTGATATTTTTCAGTGATTTTAGAACTAACCCCATACACTGTAAACAGATCCATTTTTTTTAATTGAAAAGCGCATTGAGTCGACTCTGGAGTTGAAAATTGCGCTACATAAATCTGCTTTAATAATAATAATAACTTGTGTATATCCACCCTCGGGCGAACGCAAAGTCGAACGCCGACATGACACACAAAGTAGACGCCATTTGCCCGGACGGTTCCAAAGTTTATCCTCGGTGATTTTAATCATTGCCGGCTTACCGGGATACTGAAAGGCTATGACCAATATGTATCCTGCTCCACCACACGGCTCTGTTCCCGGTGCTTACAAAGTTCTACATCTACCATCGCTTGGAGCATCCTATCACAACAGTATTCTCCTGGCGCCGGTGTATAAGACAGTGTGTCGACGATTTACATCTGTGGACTGTGGTGAGGACTGTAAAATGCTGGACAGAAGAGAGTATCGCCCGCCTGCAGGGCTGCTTTGATTGCACAGACTGGCAGGTTTTCTATAATCCCAGTGACAATCTAGATGACTTGGCTGATGTTGTGTCTTCCTACATCACTTTCTGTGTTGACACAGTCATACCCTCCAAGGAAAATGTCATCTTTTCTAATAATTAACCCTGGGTGACGAAGGAACTCAAATTTGTATTGAATAATAAGAAACTTGTATTTTATACTGGAACTGTACATGACAAAAAAGTAGCAAATAGGGAGGTGCGGGATGCCATTAGGGAGGCAAAGACAAGGTACAAAGATAAAGTTGAGCTACAGTTCAGTAGTGGTGACCTCAGGGCAGCATGTCCTGGTATTAAGAATATGTCCTCTGTCAGTCGCAAGGAAAACGCTCTAAAAAACCAGTGACAGTTGCAGGCGTTGATGAGTGTGATCTTCCCAACCTGCTTTATTCTTGTTATGCCCGCTTTGAGAAACATGACTTCTCTCACAATGTTTCCACACTAAAACAGTCTCTGGTCCCTGAGCAAGGGTTGGTGATTGCCCAGTCCTCTGTCAAAGATCTCTTGAGGCCAGTAAATTTTAACAAGGCTCCGGGTCCAGATGGGATCTGCGGACGCACCCTCCATCACTGCGCTGAACAACTTAGCGGAGTTTTACATCTATGCCAGCTGTCTGTAGATTCTTGTCACATTCCTGATACTTGGAAACTGTCGCACATTGTGCCTGTCCCATACATCACTAGGCCCAGTCATCCCAACGACTTCAGACCAATGACTCTTACCTCACTCATCATGAACTCGCTTGAGAAAATTGTAAGAAGCGAGGTTGTGACTGCTGTTGATCAACATCTTGACCCGCTGTAATTTGCCTATAGAACTGGAAGAGGTGTCGACGATGCTAAGCTGTTTATACTTAATACGCTGTACAAACATCTGGAGAAACCTAAAGCTCATGCCAGGCTTCTCTTTGCTGATTTTTCTTTTGCTGTTAACACTGTGCAACCTCACTTGTTAGCGGAGAGTCTAGTCTCAGACTTCCATCTCTCCCACCAACTAACTCTCTGGATTCTGGACTTTTTAACAAACAGACAGCAGAGAGTTTCTGTTAACGGTCTTCTCTCAGACCCTGTTGTCACCTGTACAGGTTCCCCTCAAGGCTGCTGTTTGTCTCCACTACTGTTCATACTCTATACTAACAGTTGTAGAAGTACTACTGACAGAAGCTTTCTGATAAAATTTGCTGCTGACTCTGCCCTCCTGTCACTTCTGTATGATGATGAACATGTTCACAGTGACACTCTTCCTGACTTTGTCCGCTGGTGTGACGAGCACTTCTTTGTCTTGAATGCCTCAAAGACTAAGGAAATGATCTTCGACTTTCGGGTGAACAAGCCTGAGCCAGTCATCAGTACTATCCATGATGATTCCACGAGGTAGTCGACTCTTACAAATATTTAGGTTCCATCTTCGACAACAAGCTTAAATGTGACATCAACACTGACATGATCCTCCCTAAGAGTCAACAACGCCTGTACCTCCTACGGAAACTCAAATATTTCTCTGTCAGCTCTGTCATCCTCTCTCGGTTCTATCAGTCCTTCATTGAAAGTCTCATCACTTTTTCTTTCATCTCGTGGTTCCACAACCTCTCCCTAGGGAACAGGAACAGTCTGGTCTCCCTTGTTAATCTCTGTTCCAAGATCACCCGAACCAGGGAGAGGGACTTGGCAGCTTTCTGTCATCAGCAAATTCCATATTCTCTCTATTTCTGATCATGTGATGACATGTGAGTTCTCACTCTTGTCATCCTCTCTATTTCTGATCATGTGTTGACATGTGAGTTCTCACTCTTGTCATCCTCTCTATTTCGGATCATGTGTTGACATGTGAGTTCTCACTCTTGTCATCCTCTCTATTTTGGATCATGTGTTGACATGTGAGTTCTCACTCTTGTCATCCTCTCTATTTCTGATCATGTGTTGACATATGAGTTTTCACTCTTGTCATCCTCTATATTTCGGATCATGTGTTGACATGTGAGTTGTCACTCTTGTCATCCTCTCTATATCTGATCATGTGTTAACATGTGAATTCTCACTCTTGCGGTCTAGCTGTAGGTACGCGATGCCTGTATGCAGAATTAATCATCACCGCAACTCATTTATTCCACGTGCCATTTACTTGATCAGCTCTCCTAGCCGTCATCTTGTACTAGCCTGAGGTGACCTCAGGTCACCAACTGTGTCTGGTGTTACTAGGAAAATATATATAGACATACTGGACAAAAACCAAAACTGGATAGCATCAAAGATGTCAAGACCTACTCAATAAAACCTGCATACCAACAAACACGTCAAGACATATGAGACAGCAACAAACACAGACTGGGTAACAATAAACACGTGATGACATGTTGTAGAGTAATAAACATGTGATGACATACTGGGTAGCAATAACACGTGATAACATGTAAAAAAATAAACATGTGATGACATACTGAGTAGCAATAAACACGTGATGACATGTAAAGTAA
Organism: Marisa cornuarietis; assembly: GCA_004794655.1. Lineage (NCBI taxonomy): Eukaryota > Metazoa > Mollusca > Gastropoda > Architaenioglossa > Ampullariidae > Marisa > Marisa cornuarietis. Next base: position 33,473 of record SMMW01000482.1, on the reverse strand, counting down.
TAAACATGTGATGACATGCTGGGTAGCAATAAACACGTAATGACATGTAAAGCAATAAACACGTGATGACATGTAAAGCAATAAACATGTGATGACATGCTGGGTAGCAATAAACACGTAATGACATGTAAAGCAATAAACACGTGATGACATGTAAAGCAATAAACACGTGATGACATGTAAAGTAATAAACATGTGATGACATGCTGGGTAGCAATAAACACGTAATGACATGTAAAGCAATAAACACGTGATGACATGTAAAGCAATAAACATGTGATGACATGCTGGGTAGCAATAAACACGTAATGACATGTAAAGCAATAAACACGTGATGACATGTAAAGCAATAAACACGTGATGACATGTAAAGCAATAAACACGTGATGACATGTAAAGTAATAAACATGTGATGACATGTACAGCAATAAACATGTGATGACATGCTGGGTAGCAATAAACACGTGATGACATGTAAAGTAATAAACATGTGATGACATGCTGGGTAGTAATAAACACGTAATGACATGTAAAGCAATAAACACGTGATGACATGTAAAGCAATAAACATGTGATGACATGCTGGGTAGCAATAAACACGTAATGACATGTAAAGAAATAAACACGTGATGACATGTAAAGCAATAAACACGTGATGACATGTAAAGCAATAAACACGTGATGACATGGAAAGTAATAAACACGTGATGACATACTGGGTAGCAAAAAACACGTAATGACATGTAAAGCAATAAACATGTGATGACATGCTGGGTAGCAATAAACACGTAATGACATATTGTAAAGTAATAAACACGTGATGACACGTAAAGTAATAAACATGTGATGACATGCTGGGTAGCAATAAACACGTGATGACATATTGTAAAGTAATAAACACGTGATGACATACTGGGTAGCAATAAACACGTAATGACATGTAAAGCAATAAACACGTGATGACACGTAAAGTAATAAACATGTGATGACATGCTGGGTAGTAATAAACACGTGATGGCATGTAAAGCAATAAACACGTGATGACATACTTACAGGAAGCCCTCGGAGCCCTTGCTCCCCTTCCTTTCCGCGAGCTCCTTCCGCTCCCTGGGGCAGTGAAACGTGTCATTGCTTGTACATGTCATGACACTAACTGACCTGAGGTCATTGCTTCCACATGTAATGACACTAAGCCCAGAAACTATTTGCTGTCTGCTGGTAAAGATTTTTTCACTTAGTAATACAGTTTAAAATTTAAACCCTGAAATTAGACATTCTTATAATAAATACAGTTTTATGGTGCTGGTCACAGAAATCTCCAAAGTGTAGTCAGGGCTCATGTCAGCAGACAGAAGACAGTTTATACGAATTGAGGCTTCTCACACACAACGGCTTCCATCATACACATTTCTTTAAATATCTTATAGTATGTTTTGTCACACACCTCTACTATTACACACCCACAAAAATTACCAAATAGCTCCTTTTTTAGCACAAATCTGACTTGCAATGATTTTAACTGTTATGTGGTAATTAGGGTGAACATTACCAAAATGTGTTTCAAGATTTTTGAGTTTTCATACCTTACCCTAACCCCTCAAATCCTGATCTAATAGGTTCCCTAAAATTTCAACTGCAGGAGATTGAGATTACAGTTTAGAAGGGTTGGGTTCAGGGTTAGAGGTAGAGTCTCACAAGGTCTAAAACAAGAAAGTCGGGAAAGCTTTCAAGAATTCGAGATAAACTCTAAAAGTATTAAATTCAATGTAATTGTTACGATTGTTATTGTAACATCATAAATGGAGAGAAATCCGCAAGATAACTTTAATATTGTAACTCCATAAGGTACACACAACACACCATATTTATAATATTACAGTTAAATGAACACATAAAGGTATACCCTCTGTGATAGTTCATAGCAAAACGCTAGTATTTACTCTCCTTAGCTACAGCAACACGCTTATATTTACTCTCCTTAGTTACAGCTAAACGCTTATATTTACTCTCCTTAGTTACAGCTAAACGCTTATATTTACTCTCCTTAGTTACAGCTAAACGTTTATATTTACTCTCCTTAGCTACAGCAACACGCTTACATTTACTCTCCTTAGTTACAGCTAAACGCTTATATTTACTCTCCTTAGTTACAGCTAAACGCTTATATTTACTCTCGTTAGTTACAGCTAAACGCTTATATTTACTCTCCTTAGTTACAGCTAAACGCTTATATTTACTCTCGTTAGTTACAGAAAACGCTTATATTTACTCTCCTTAGCTACAGCAACACGCTTATATTTACTCTCCTTAGTTACAGCAAAAGGCTAACATTTACTCTCCTTAGTTACAGCAACACGCTTATATTTACTCTCCTTAGTTACAGCAAAACGCTTATATTTACTCTCCTTAGTTACAGCTAAACGCTTATATTTACTCTCCTTAGTTACAGCTAAACGCTTATATTTACTCTCCTTAGTTACAGCTAAACGTTTATATTTACTCTCCTTAGCTACAGCAACACGCTTACATTTACTCTCCTTAGTTACAGCTAAACGCTTATATTTACTCTCCTTAGTTACAGCTAAACGCTTATATTTACTCTCGTTAGTTACAGAAAACGCTTATATTTACTCTCCTTAGCTACAGCAACACGCTTATATTTACTCTCCTTAGTTACAGCTAAACGCTTATATTTACTCTCCTTAGTTACAGCAAAAGGCTAATATTTACTCTCCTTAGTTACAGCAACACGCTTATATTTACTCTCCTTAGTTACAGCAAAACGCTTATATTTACTCTCCTTAGTTACAGCTAAACGCTTATATTTACTCTCCTTAGTTACAGCTAAACGCTTATATTTACTCTCCTTAGTTACAGCTAAACGCTTATATTTACTCTCCTTAGTTACAGCTAAACGCTAGTATTTACTCTCCTTAGTTACAGCTAAACGTTTATATTTACTCTCCTTAGTTACAGCAAAACGCTTATATTTACTCTCCTTAGTTACAGCTAAACGCTAGTATTTACTCTCCTTAGTTACAGCTAAACGCTAGTATTTACTCTCCTTAGTTACAGCTAAACACTAGTATTTACTCTCCTTAGTTACAGCAAAACGCTTATATTTACTCTCCTTAGTTACAGCAAAAGGCCGTTTGTTTATATTATTTACTCTCCTTAATTACTTCAGAACGCTGTTTATGATATTTGTTCTTCTTATTTACTGCAAAACACCGTCTGTGACACTTTGTTTACCGCACTTTACTTACTCTCCCCTTGCTTTGACACTACGCATGAAAGCACAAACGAAAAAGCAATTGTAGTATTTCAAAAAATATCAACCTCTGACTATATTTCAGTCAACTGTCTACAATTACTTTTAGAAAGATATTTATATTAATCTTTATATTAAGCTAACCTGTTTTCTCTTAGTCAACATTTGTGCAAAGTTTAGGTCATTACGTTTTTTTTAATCAGAAATAATTCTGTTCAAAAAGGAGCAAGAAACAAAAGTGATCTACAGCGCACCCTGGACATTCGCCACATGACTCCTTTTCACACACAAAACAGTATAAATAGTTTCAACTCAAACTTTTAGCCAATTCAGAGCTATTCAGTATCAGCGAGAAACGCTTGTTTGTAAGACAAAGCAGTTGAAGTATTTGTAAAAGAAACATTTGTTAACAAGTCCTTACAGCTTACCTTGTCACCTTTTTCCCCTCTCGGGCCAATGGGCCCTTGAATGCCACGCGGTCCCTGTAACACAGGTCAGGTTTTCAAAGACAATGAAAATACTGTCAAATGTACAGAGAGTAGATCAAAATAGGTTTTCAGCCAGAATGACGGTCATGCTTATCTAAAATCTTATGTACATGAAAATAAACATTAGGAGACTGTACATCAAAATATTGGGAGACTATAGATCAAATCAAACATTGGGACAGTATACATCAAAACAAATATTGGGAGACTATACATCAAACCAAACATTGGGAGACTGTACATTAAAACAGATATTGGGAGACTGTACATCAAACCAAACATTGGGAGACTGTACATTAAAACAGATATTGGGAGACTGTACGCTAAAACAAACATTGGGAGACTATACATCAAAGCAAACATTGGGAGACTATACATCAAAGCAAACATTGGGAGCCTTTACATCAAAGCAAACATTGGGAGACTTTACATCAAAGCAAACATTGGGAGACTATACATCACAGCAAACATTGGGAGACTATACATCACAGCAAACATCGGGAGGCTGTACCTCATACATTCATACACATGACTGACGTACCTCTATACCGGGTGGTCCTCTTGGTCCTGGAGGGCCTTCTGGTCCAGGTGTACCGCGATCCCCTTTTACCTAGAAAAAGAATAAAAACGATTTGTGGACTATTCCCTTAATGTAATACTGACCTTTTACTCTTACCCGTAATAAATAAAGGCATCTGTGGGAACGACTCACTTAATGTAAAGCTACCCTTTCACCCTATCAAAACTATAAATACGATTTATGGACTACTCGTTAACTACAATACTGACCTTTCACCTAGCAAACAATAAACATGATTTATGAACAACTTGCTTTGTGACCTTTTCCTCTTACTTATAACACACCCTGACGACTACTCACTCAATGTTATAAAGACTTTTCACCTAGATAACACTTATCACAAGTATATGGACTAGTCGCTCAGTGAAGTACTAAAATTTCACTCAGAAACCCAAACAAAGAACAAAGTGTGGCTATGGTCTACTCACTTACCGATCTTTTAACTAAATACAATAAACACAATTACATGGACTATTAGCTTCATTCACATGCTAACCTTTCAACTAGCAACAAATAAATAGGGTTAAATGAACTACTTGATGAGTGTACTACTAACCTTACACTACACTACATACGGCTATATGAATGCTCGCTCAGTGTAGTATAACCTTTCACTTAGCAACACAAAAGAAGAAGAAGAAAAAAAACCACGATTACTTGGCCTACTTGTTTACTGATCCTTTACTCGCCCTTACACACCAAAATGTGTTATACACACCCTGAAAAAAACTATTTAAAAATTATTGTTACATTGAGAGATTAGTCTATTAGTATTAGCTAACAATAATAAACAAGAGTCCATGAACTTCTCGTCAACTGTAGCCTAACCATTCATCCCCAGCATCAGTAATCACTACTGTAATGACTGTTCTCTCACTGATTGGTGTCCTGGCGCCAGTAAACAGTTATAATGAATGCTCACTCACATATTGTTCACTTTCTGCCAGTAAACAGTTATAATGAATGCTCACTCACAGGTCGTTCACTTTCTACCAGTAAACAGTTATAATGAATGCTCACTCACAGATCGTTCACTTTCTGCCAGTAAACAGTTATAATGAATGCTCACTCACAGGTCGTTCACTTTCTACCAGTAAACAGTTATAATGAATGCTCACTCACAGATCGTTCACTTTCTGCCAGTAAACAGTTATAATGAATGCTCACTCACACGTCGTTCACTTTCTACCAGTAAACAGTTATAATGAATGCTCACTCACAGATCGTTCACTTACTACCAGTAAACAGTTATAATGAATGCTCACTCACAGATCGTTCACTTACTACCAGTAAACACGATTATGATGACTGTTTGCTTGAAGAATGAAGAATGTAATGCAAATGTTTTATTTCCCAAGTGGATGACAGCGGTAGATTCTTACTTCTGATGTTCCATTCATAGAGGGGTCGGGAAAGTTTTGTTTATTATTGTCAAGGCTTAGGCTGCTGGTATGGGGCGCCAAGAGGGGAATTTTCTCAAATTTGCTATTTCTAGCTATACATTGCAATGTATAATTACAGAATGCAATGTATAGTTATACATTGCATGTTATACTTATAGATTGCATTTTATATTTATACAATTCATTCTATACTTATAGATTGCATTCTATAGCTATACATTGCAATGTATAATTATACATTGCAATGTATAGCTAGAGAGAGAAAACTCGGTAAAAACCGAAGTGTTTGATTTATATTATACTCAGAAGTTGCTATCCAATTCGTGTAATTTGCATATGGGAAAAGAAGGTCAAAGACCAACCAATCGGCGCTCGTAGCAGTGGCCTTATTCGTTCTTGTGCAACTACAAAACTATGCAGTTCAAGAGGAAAACTATAAGTCTAAGGGTCGATTAGAATAGTACCCCTACCCCCTTTGTTTTTTTAATGTCTGACCACCCGCATTTTCTTCCAAACAGAATACGAGAGGGAAGGAGATTTCGTGCGCATGGCATTCAGCACTCACTCAGCTTGACGGCGGTCTGGTCCCTAATTTATTGCAGGTAGTGGGGTGGCCAGTGTCTCGTACTGCGCCCTGCCCTTCCCTTTGTCCGGTAACACTTCACACATTTCAAGACTTACAAGTAATAGGGTTACAGAAGGAGAAAGGGAGGTTAACAGACGGTCACTGGATTGATTACACATTTGAACAAAACAACACATTTTGTGACCAAAACTTTTTGGCCTCTACAATCCCAAGTTGCAGACGACTCTCCGGCCATTGCTATGAGCGCACTGATTGGTTGGTCTTTGACCTTCTTTTCCCATATGCAAATGAGCCAGCCTCGTTCCGTATACATTTCAAGTCAGAAGTTATAGAATGCAATGTGTTACGAATGAAATGTTTAGTAGGTCAGGGTCGATTCTAGCGAGCGCGTGAGCAAGTGTGAATGACGTGAGCATCGGTGAATGACGCAAGTCTGGATGAATGACGCAAGCTTTGAGGTCAAATGTTGGAGCAAGAGAGCGCATGTGTAAGGATTAGTGTGATCGGTGAGAGAGAGAGAGAAGGTGTAGTGAGAGTATTGCAGGCCTGTGTCGCCGTTTAGTGTCACGGGTGTGGACGGGCGTGTGTCGCCACTGTGGTTACTTAGGTTTTAGGGTAGACGCGTGTTGCTGTTTTTAGCATTACTGGTTTTGAAATTGTGAGTTACTATATTTGTTTTTATAATGAAACATTCGGAGTTCCCTGTTGAAGTTGACACTGTCAGATTCTGAACGCAACGAGCTATTAACGGTCGTTTACCAAGACCCGTTAGTTAACATCTGGGGGCTTCGTCCGGGATCTGCATCGTCAACTTCTGCTACAGAGAAGCTGCGGTAATTTAAACAAGGTGAATCACCATGGAATTCATGAGGGAGCTTGTGAAGGTAGGCAAAGAGTTGGGTTTTGAAGGAGAGGAACTAAGAAAGTTCGTAGAGCAGAAAGAGAAAGAGAAAGAGCAGAAAGAGAAAGAGCAGAAAGAGAAAGAGCAGAGAGAGAGAGAGAAGAAAGAGCTGAAGAGCGAAGAGAGAGAGCTGAAGAACGAGAATTAAAGAAGTTACAACTGGAGAAAGAACTGCAAATAGCGCAACTGCAACGGACAATCAGTGATTCAGAGACTCGTGTGAAATACGAGAGACCAAAGTTGCCAAAGTTTATTGATGGGAAAGACAATATGGACAGCTACCTGCAACGCTTTGAGCGCCATGCTGAGTTGTCCAGTTGGCCGCGAACTGAGTGGGCAGTGTCACTGAGTGCACTGTTGTCAGGGCATGCACTGGATGTATATTCCCGCATGCCAGCAGAAGCGGCTCAAGACTATAACGAACTGAAACAGGCACTACTGTCTGGTTATGACTTTACGGAAAACGGATTCAGACACCGTTTCCGCGCCAGCAAGCCAGAAAAAGGTGAAAGCCCCGAGCAGTTTATGGAGAGAATTAGAGGATACCTTTATAGATGGATAGAGCTAGCCGGGCAGGAGAAAGACTTTGAAGGACTGTTATATATTATCCTTAAAGAGCAGTTTATCGAAGCCTGTCCCAAAGATTTGGCCGTCTTCTTGCAGCAGCAGGAAGATCAGAAATTGAAGGCATTAGCCAGCGCTGCCCTGAGATACCTCCAGTCGCAAGGCAAAGACTTCTTCGTCAAATCGAGAGTTCCGTTGTCTGATACCGATTTGGCCCAGAATACCGGGTATGCTCAACACAGCCAAGGTCAGGTACGACATCAGGGCAACGAGTTGCGGTGTTATTCGTGTGGCGGAAGAGGTCACAAAGCCCAGGCTTGTCCGAGCAGCTCTACGACACATTCGACTAGCCGCCAAGCACCGGCAGGAAATATGCGGCGGAATCAGCAGCCGTCGAGTCGTCGCCCTTTGATGGCAAATGTGGCCATCTGTGAGGGAGACGAAACAGGACAAAGATACCTAACCGCCTCTGATGGTCCGGCTCAGAACGAACAACACACTCCAGTGGTGGAGTGTTTTTTTACCATAAGAACCACAGGCGATATTGGGAACATGCCAGTGTCAAGCGGACGGTTGGGTGGTAATAACGTCACCGTGCTCAGGGACACCGGGTGTTCTGGAATTGTCATCCGGAAAGACCTCGTGTTGGAAGAACAATTCACAGGTAACAGCTCGAATCTACGATGTTGTCACGGGCATATTCAGGGTGTACCCACCGCCGTTGTCGAAGTGTCATCACCGTATTTCAGTGGTCGTGTAAACGCATTGTGTCTAGACAGCCCGCCGTACGATCTCATCATCGGCAACATTGACGGCGCTAGAGCTGCTGATGACCCCGATCCGGAGTGGGAGCACACCTGTGCCGTGACAACCAGAGCACAGGCGGCTCGGGAAGAAATGAGAACCAAAGCTCTAGCGATCACCAAAGACATAAGAATGCCTGACATTGACAAGAATAAACTCATTCAACTGCAACAAGATGACCCGACGGAAAAATATCGCAAGCAGGTCACTGCATACTCCGATGGTAACGAGAAGGTCAGATTTGAGGTAAAAGGAGGAGTGCTGTATCGTATATTCAGCCGACAAGACTTTAATGAGGGACAGCCGATCCGCCAAGTCTTGGACCCAGCTTACGCGGATGAAACCGCCATTGAGGAAACGGTCGTGTCTGCTACCGATGGGCCACCAAGATCAGGCAGTTCAGCATCGTGTCATGTAGCCGAAGACGTGAATGACGATGACAAGGACCCCGAAGATGATAGTGATGACCTATTAGAACTGGGAGATATCCGTCATGGCGAATCGGCTGATAACATTGTGTACGGATCCAATCTGTCGGGCCAACAACGGGTCGATATACAAAACCTCGTGAAAACATACGACCGTATCTTTACAGATATACCAGGCAAAACTAATCTTGTTAAACACGAGGTAAGATTAACGTCTGACGTCCCAGTGAGGTCAAAGCCTTATCCGATCCCATACGCCACCAGGGAGTCGTTGAGGCGCGACATCGAGGAAATGCTGCGCTTGGGGATCGTCCGTGAGTCAAAATCGCCTTATGCATCGCCTGTCGTGGTAGTGAAGAAGAAAGACGGAAGTAACAGGGTGTGCGTCGATTTCAGGAAGCTAAATAAGCTTACTAATTTGGATCCGGAGCCCATGCCGACGCCAGCAGATCTATTCCGGCAGCTGAGTGGGGACAGATTTTTCTCGAAGATCGATTTGAGCAAAGGTTATTGGCAGGTCGCCATAGCTGACGAAGACGTCCAGAAAACGGCATTCATTACACCCGATGGGGTATACGAGTTCCTAAGAATGCCGTTTGGAATGAAAAACTCAGGAGCAACGCTGAGGAGGGGCTTGAAGAAAATACTACACGACTTAAGGAGTGTCGTGCATTATTCGGACGACATCCTAGTGCACACCCGGACGTGGGAAGAGCATCTCCAGGTGGTCCGCGTGTTACTCAGTCGCCTCGCCGATAACAACTTGACGGCCAGACCCAGTAAATGCATACTTGGCACCGACGACGTGGACTTCATCGGACATCGTCTTCAGTGCGGGGTGAAGGGAGTGTACGAGGACAATGTCAGAAAGATCAGAGAAGCTCAACGGCCGCAAAATAAGAAGCAGTTACGCTCCTTCCTCGGCCTGGCGTCCTTTTACCGGGAATACATGCCTCATTTCGCGGCGGTGACGGTATCTCTCACCGATCTTTTGAGGAAGGGACAGCCAAACTTGCTCAAGTGGGGTGAGGCGCAGGAACGGGCCTTCGTCTCAGTCAAGACGTTTTTGACCAGTGATCCGGTGCTGCGACTGCCAGATCCCTCTAAAACGTATATTCTCAGTACCGACGCGTCAGATGCAGGGATTGGGGCGGTGCTAATGCAGGATCACGATGAGAAGCTGTTCCCTGTCAGCTATGCGAGTAGGAAACTAAGTGATGCTGAGAGGAAGTACTCCACGATTGAAAAGGAGTGCTTAGCCATCGTGTGGGCCGTAAGGAAATTCCGGCTGTATTTAGACGGGGTCAGATTCAAATTACAGACGGACCATAACCCTCTCACATATCTGGACACTGCACGCTTTGAAAACCATAGGGTGATGAGGTGGGCTTTGTTCTTGCAAAATTTTGACATACAGATTGATTCTGTAAAAGGATCTGACAATGTTGGTGCAGATTTCTTGAGCCGACTGGGCTGGTAAAGGTTTAAGGTCGGCAGTGTCATTAGTGCATCTGACATGGATGTACCTTGTAAATATCATTTAAGGCCTCTGTAGGTGAGCGCATTTTATTGTTAGAGGGAGAAAGGAAGAGTGTAGTTTGGAGAAATTGCGAAGAAATGTCATGGGTTATTGTTTAGCGTTGTAACAGATGTAAGATTTTGTGATGTGAACAAGGTACATTTCATTCGTAGAATGTTGGAAGAAAGTCCTGCGGAATTTCTTCTTAAAGCAGGGAGGTATGTTACGAATGAAATGTTTAGTAGGTCAGGGTCGATCCTAGCGAGCGCGTGAGCAAGTGTGAATGACGTGAGCATCGGTGAATGACGCAAGTCTGGATGAATGACGCAAGCTTTGAGGTCAAATGTTGGAGCAAGAGAGCGCATGTGTAAGGATTAGTGTGATCGGTGAGAGAGAGAGAGAAGGTGTAGTGAGAGTCTTGCAGGCCTGTGTCGCCGTTTAGTGACACGGTTTTGGACGGGCGTGTGTCGCCACTGTGGTTACTTAGGTTTTAGGGTAGACGCGTGTTGCTGTTTTTAGCATTACTGGTTTTGAAATTGTGAGTTACTATATTTGTTTTTATAATGAAGCATTCGGAGTTCCCTGTTGAAGTTGACACTGTCAGATTCTGAACGCAACGAGCTATTAACGGTCGTTTACCAAGACCCGTTAGTTAACACAATGTATAAATATAGATTTCAAATGTATAGCTAGAATGCATTCTATAGCTACAGAATTGAAAGGTATATATAAAATGAATTGGATAGCAACTTCTGAGTATAATATAAATGAAACACTTCGGTTTTTACCGAGTTTTTCTCTCTCTAGCTATACATTGCAATGTATAACTATAGAATGCAATGTATAGCTATATAATGCAATCTATAAGTATAGAATGAATTGTATAAATATAAAATGCAAACTATAAGTATAAAATGCAATCTATAAGTATAACATGCAATGTATAACTATACATTGCATTCTATAATTATACATTGCAATGTATAGCTAGAAATGGCAAATTTTAGAAAATTCCCCTCTTGGCGCCCCATATGCTGGCATTTGCGCGAGTTTTATTTAAATTTGGTTAAACATGTGACCCGCCACCACCATATAAGTCTGAACTCACACGCAGCAGTTTGATAGTAGATACCCGGAAAGGTGATTAGGGTCAACATTGTGCAGTTTTACTATTTTGTGAACATGAATTCCTTGGTCATCAAACAGGGCGATAACAACACGGCGATACTCACTAAGGTATACAGACTACCGAGTGAACTGCTCACTAGGGTTTATAGACTACCAAGTGACGTGCTCACTAACGTATACAGACTTCCAAGTGACCTGCTCACTAGGGTTGATAGACTATCAAGTGACGTACTCACTCAGGTATACAGATTATCAAGTGAAGTACTCACTAAGGTTTACAGACTACCGAGTGACCTGCTCACTAGGGTTGATAGACTACAAAGTGACGTTCTCACTCAGGTATACAGACTACCAAGTGACGTACTCAGGTATACAGACTACCGGGTGACCTGCTCACTAGGGTTTATAGACTACAAAGTGACGTACTCACTCAGGTATACAGACTACCGGGTGACCTGCTCACTAGGGTTTATAGACTACAAAGTGACGTACTCAATCAGGTATACAGACTACCGAGTGACCTGCTCACTAGGGTTGATAGACTACAAAGTGACGTACTCACTCAGGTTTACAGACTACCAAGTGACCTGCTCACTAGGGTTGATAGACTACCAAGAAACGTACTCACCAAGGTTTACAGATTACCTAGTGAAGCGGCGTGCTTACCCCTTCTGATGATGTCCCTGGTACTCCTGGAACTCCTTGTAGACCCGGCAAACCTCTCTCGCCCTGAAACCGAGAAATTCATACTCCATACAAATAGTTTTCTTGAAAAGTACGAGAGAAAATTGATATTTGCAATGTACTCGATAATCTGGTGGCTGCAAACTCACTCACTCACTCACTCACTCACTCACTCACTCACTCACTCACTCACTCACTCACTCACTCACTCACACGCACACACAAACATATACACACACAACACACACAGACTGATCTTTGCTAGAGTACAGTGAGCTTATTCATATCCATTAGTCAAACTCTAAATGTCCCTCGCGAGTGACAGAATAAAGAATCGTCAAACTGTCAAAGTGACAGTCCCAAACCAGTAAAACAGTTGGCAATTTGAATATGTCCGAGATGTGTCATTCAGCCTAAAAAAAAGGTAAAGGTCGTCCCATAACCTTTTCAGGTGGTTGGGGAGTGAGGTGTTAGAGACTCCACTTTTCTCGGGGCCAGCTTTTACATGAGGGTGGTGCCCATCTCCTCTCCCTCGCTGCCTTACCTTCCCCAACCCTCTATGGAGTCAGGTACCCATTACCGTCAGCTGGGTCGACTGGGGGAAGTATGCTGCGCTTAACGGGAATTGAACCAGCGCGCTCTCGGTTCGGACGCCAGCGCTCTAACCCCTCGGCCATCCGCTTTCCCTAGTTTACAGACAAAATTAGTCTAACGACCTCCTTGTAGTCTGACAGAGTGATGTGCCAGCTCACATGCCAAAGTCTTACAAGACTGCAGCGTTTTACTGTCGTCAAAGTGTTGTCGGTGGATCTCATGCCAAATCCTATAAGACTGTAAAGTTTTACTCTTGTCAAAAGATCACATGCCAAATCCTATAAGACTGTAGAGTTTTAATCTTGTCAGAAGATCACATGCCAAATCCTATAAGGCTTAGAGTTTTACACTTGTCAAAAGATCCCATGCCAAATCCTATAAGACTGTAGAGTTTTACACATGTCAAAAGATCTCATGCCAAATCCTATAAGACTGTAGAGTTTTACTCTTGTCAGAAGATCACATGCCAAATCCTATAAGACTTAGAGTTTTACACATGTCAAAAGATCCCATGCCAAATCCTATAAGACTGTAGAGTTTTACTCTTGTCAAGAGATCCCATGCCAAATCCTATAAGTGTAGAGTTTTACTCTTGTCAAAAGATCCCATGCTAAATCCTACAAGACTGTAGAGTTTTACACATGTCAAAAGTATTTTGGGTGGATCCCCAAGAGGGCGACCGTGCTTCCTACATATTCTTTCATCTTGTGTTACAGGAAGGAAATTCTGAGCAGTGTCCTCAGACACATTTTATCAACCTGCAGGGTGTCTCATAAATACTTGGAGCTGTTCATCTCCTGGAGGTCTAACCCTAACCCTCAACATGTCTGCTTTTCTACTGGTGTTAACCATGACTTTGTTCTTTCTTCACTGACGCACGATCTCGTGTGCACCTATTTTGTCTGCCACTCTGTTGGTAATGTCTTGCATTTTTCTGTTGCTGCCTGCCATGGAATCGATGTCGTCTACAGGTTAAATACGGGTATCCTGCTGAGGGAGGTCATGGAGGTTACAACTTCTGTCCAATACAGTTTCAATCCAGTGCAGTTCAAAACAGTTTCTCACCTGTTCCCCTGTAGGCCCTTGAATACCCGGCTCGCCCGAAAAACCGTCCCGACCCTGAAAACAAAACGAAGAAATTTACTGACAAGACCCTGGAAACAGAATGACTCATTTTTAATACTGACTCTGGTAGCAGAATAACCTGATTTACCTCAACGTCCCTGCTACCAGAATTACGTAATTCTCCATACTGACTCTGGTAATACAGTCACGTAAATTACCGTCATTACCATGCAGTCACGTAATATACGTCGTCATTCAGAAAGTAACAGAGGAGAGGCGAGGACAGAGAGATGCACAAGAGGAGACGTAGAGCCCAACAGTCTGTAGGAAGTCAAGGCTAGAGGTGAAGGTAGAGTCCAACAGTGTGTAGGAAGTCAAGGTTAGAGGTGAAGGTAGAGTCCAACAGTGTGTAGGAAGTCAAGGTTAGAGGTGAAGGTAGAGTCCAGCAGTCTGTAGGAAACCCGAGTTCGAGACATGAGCCCAGCAGTCTCTACAAAACCAGGGTTAGAGGTAGAGGAAGATGTACAACCCAGGAATCTGTAGAAAACGAGGGTTATAGGTAGAGGAAGTCTGTAAGAAACGAGGGTGAGAAGTAGAGGCAGAGTCCGGCAGTCCTTAGGAAACCTGTACAAAAGCAACTAGCACACTTATGATTGTGTGTTGTAAAGAGAATATACCGAATGATCTTCAAACGGGTTACCGAATGATACATGCCTGATTGTGATTATGAGGCTTACTGACTGATGCATGCATGATTGTGATTATGAGGCTATACTTACTGGTTTCCCATCCTCTCCTTTCCTTCCACGCCGGCCTTCGGGTCCTGGTGGGCCCTGTAAATACAAACAAGAGGAAAGATGAAACTGGTTAATAACCACAACATCATCAGCTAAACATACCGATAGGTCCCCCCCCCCATCAGCTATACACCCACCCGCTCTTTGACCAGTTAGTCTACCCCTGCCACTTGTGAGTCATTACTAGCAGACACCAAGACAATACCTTTTTTTCAGACTGTTTATTTCTCTGTCACAAAGTGACAGCAAGAAGTATGGCAAAAAATCTGGTACAATTAAAAATTTGGAAAGAGCGAAAAACAAAAAAATAAACCAACATGCATACACATCCACACACATACACGCGTTCCATATATTTGAACACCCACTTTAATATGGTATAAGAGTACCTGGACAAATTCACAATGCAGTAAGGCGTCCTGCTATGACTGTTGCTCACATTCCAATAGTTATTCTTATGTTGAGCCTTATCTACCCTGTGTTATTACTTATTACATTCTATACGCTTATCCCTGTGTTATTACTTATTACATACACCTTCCCTCCATTCTATACGCTTATCCCTGTGTTATTACTTATTACATTCTATACGCTTATCCCTGTGTTATTACTTACTTATTACATACACCTTCTCTCCATTCTATACACTTATCCCTGTGTTATTACTTATTACATACACCTTCTCTCCATTCTATACACTTACCCCTGTGTTATTACTTATTACATACACCTTCTCTCCATTCTATACACTTATCTCTGTATTATTACTTATTACATACACCTTCTCTCCATTCTATACGCTTATCCCTGTGTTATTACTTATTACATACACCTTCCCTCCATTCTATACGTTTATCCCTTTGTTATTACTTATTACATTCTATACGCTTATCCCTGTGTTATTACTTATTACATTCTATACGCTTATCCCTGTGCAATTACTTACTACATTCTATACGCTTATCTCTGTGTTATTACTTATTACATACACCATCCCTCCATTCTATACGCTTATCTCTGTGTTATTACTTATTACATACACCTTCCCTCCATTCTATACGCTTATCTCTGTGTTATTACTTATTACATACACCTTCCCTCCATTCTTTACGCTAATTCCTGTGTTATTACTTATTACATACACCTACCCTCCATTCTATACACTTATCTCTGTGTTATTACTTATTACATTCTATACGCTTATCCGTGTGTTATTACTTATTACATTCTATACGCTTATCTCTGTGTTATTACTTATTACATTCTATACGCTTATCTCTGTGTTATTACTTATTACATACACCTACCCTCCATTCTATACGCTTATCCCTGTGCTATTACTTATTACATTCTATACGCTTATCTCTGTGTAATTACTTATTACATTCTATACGCTTATCCCTGTGTTATTACTTATTACATACACCTACCCTCTATTCTATACGGTTATCCCTGTGCTATTACTTATTACATTCTATACGCTTATCCCTGTGTTATTACTTATTACATTCTATACGCTTATCCCTGTGTTATTACTTAATTATTACATACACCATCCCTCCATTCTATACGCTTATCCCTGTGTTATTACTTATTACATTCTATACGCTTATCCCTGTGTTATTACTTATTACATACACCTACCCTCTATTCTATACGCTTATCTCTGTGTTATTACTTATTACATTCTATACGCTAATTCCTGTGTTATTACTTATTACATTCTATACGCTTATCCCTGTGTTATTACTTATTACATACACCTACCCTCCATTCTATACGCTTATCTCTGTGTTATTACTTATTACATTCTATACGCTTATCTCTGTGTTATTACTTATTACATTCTATACGCTTATTCCTGTGTTATTACTTATTACATTCTATACGCTTATCTCTGTGTTATTACTTATTACATTCTATACGCTTATTCCTGTGTTATTACTTATTACATACACCTACCCTCCATTCTATACGCTTATCCCTGTGCTATTACTTATTACATTCTATACGCTTATCTCTGTGTTATTACTTATTACATTCTATACGCTTATCTCTGTGTTATTACTTATTACATTCTATACGCTTATCCCTGTGTTATTACTTAATTATTACATACACCTTCCCTCCATTCTATACACTTATCCCTGTGTTATTACTTATTACATTCTATACGCTTATCCCTGTGTTATTACTTAATTATTACATACACCATCCCTCCATTCTATACGCTTATCCCTGTGTTATTACTTATTACATTCTATACGCTTATCCCTGTGTTATTACTTATTACATACACCTTCCCTCCATTCTATACGTTTATCCCTGTGTTATTACTTATTACATTCTATACGCTTATCCCTGTGTTATTACTTATTACATACACCTTCTCTCCATTCTATACACTTATCCCTGTGTTATTACTTATTACATACACCTTCTCTCCATTCTATACACTTATCTCTGTGTTATTACTTATTACATACACCTTCTCTCCATTCTATACGCTTATCCCTGTGTTATTAATTATTACATACACCTTCCCTCCATTCTATACGCTTATCCCTGTGTTATTACTTATTACATACACCTTCCCTCCATTCTATACGCTTATCCCTGTGTTATTACTTACTTATTACATACACATCCCGGCCTCTACTCGTGTGCTGTTAAGAGAAGCGCTTTTGCTCCGTTTTGTTCTATTTTAAAATTTACTTTCCTTTTCCTATAAAATGTAATAAGGTCAGGCATGCTGCCGTCGCATGGAAATTTCCAGTCTTCTCTTTTGGAGTTTCGACCTTGACCCGACCGACTGGCAACTTGCTTCTCCAGCTCTTGAAATTATGGGGTGGCCAAGATGTGACAGAAAAAAAATGTCTGCAACGCTTGCTGAAAGTCTTGCAAGCAGCCTCGTTGAACAAAGACTTTAAAGCTGTCTAAGGGGAATTAATGAAGTGAATGCACGTCGACTACATGAAGTGAATGCATGACAATAATGTGAAGTGAATGCATGACAATAATGTGAAGTGAATGCATGACAATAATGTGAAGTGAATGCATGACAATAATGTGAAGTGAATGCATGACAATAATGTGAAGTTAATGCATGACAATAATGTGAAGTTAATGCATGACAATAATGTGAAGTGAATGCATGTCGACTACATGAAGTGAATGCATGACAATAATGTGAAGTGAATGGATGAAAATTATGTGAAGTGAATGGATGACAATTATGTGAAGTGAATGCATGTCGACTACATGAAGTGAATGCATGACAATAATGTGAAGTGAATGGATGAAAATTATGTGAAGTGAATGGATGACAATTATGTGAAGTGAATGCATGTCGACTAAATGATGTCACTAGATGACATGAATACCTGTCAATTATATGGAATGTACGTTCGCGTGACCATTAATACAAGTGGCAATAACTTTTAAAGGCTGTTCGTTGTTCAAGTTGTAGTAGAGTGAAGTGTTTTCTAATGACTGGATAAATCTCCCTGCATTGTGCTGTTGTCACAATGTGGGTAATTATGGGTAAATTACTAGCCCCTCAGTAATACAAATATCAGCATGAACACATTAAAGGCGTAGTAGAGAGAAGTAATGTTCAAATAAAGGTATAAAGCTCCGTGCACTATGCTGTTACAATGTGGGTAATTATGGGTAAATTACTAGCTCTCTCACGTACTGTTCTTATATCTACTGGTCTCACTGATCACCCGTCAAATCTCACTTACCGGTATTCCGTGCTCTCACGTACTGTTATTATATCTACTGGTCTCACTGATCAGCAGTCAAATCTCACTTACCGGTATTCCATGCTCTCATGTTATTATATCTACTGGTCTCACTGATCAGCAGTCAGATCTCACTTACGGGTTTTCCGTGATCTCACGTACTGTTATTATATCTACTGGTCTCACTGATCAGCAGTCAAATCTCACTTACGGGTTTTCCGTGATCTCACGTACTGTTATTATATCTACTGGTCTCACTGATCAGCAGTCAGATCTCAATTACGGGTTTTCCGTGATCTCACGTACTGTTATTATATCTACTGGTCTCACTGATCAGCAGTCAGATCTCACTTACGGGTATTCCGTGCTCTCACATACTGTTATTATATCTACTGGTCTCACTGATCAGCCGTCAAATCTCACTTACCGGTTTTCCGTGATCTCATGTTATTATATCTACTGGTCTCACTGATCAGCAGTCAAATCTCACTTACCGGTATTCCGGGATCTCCAGGCGGTCCTTGCAGTCCTTGAACGCCCTGTCACAAATCAGAGGGTTTGTAAAAAGCAATTATCGGGGTCAGATCATCATCATCATCATCATCATCATCATCATCATCATCATCATCATCATCATCATCATCATCATCATCATCATCATAACCACCACCAATACCACCACCACCACCACCAACAACAACAACAAGTTCAGTAGCCGAAGACATTTGAGGTCACTTCTGAGACATAAAGTTTGTATACATCGAGAATATATGCAAAATCCTGGAAAGTTTGTATGCACAGATTATATATATATATACACACACACCGAGATGACATATACACAAAGAAACGTTGTATACACGCATACATAAATACACCGATAAACTTTGTATCTGCGGAGATGATATTATACATCGACAGAGTAGGTGTTAACTAACAAGTTATGAACATCCAGAACGTCGGTAAAAACTAAGCAAGAGATATTCCGCTGAGAACAAGAGATAGTCGTAGATAGGGAGCAAGGCATAGTGCCTTATGGGAGCAACATGTTGAATAATAGGCAGAAATAGGTTGACTAATAGGGAGCAAGAGATAGTCGGACTACGGGGAGCAAGAGCCAATAAGGTGCTGATAGCCACCAGCTGATAAGGAACTTGAGATGCAAGAGATTATCACCTGATATAAAGAAAGAGGTGTATATGTCAGCCATCATCAGCTGTACACCTGTATCCAGCAGGCGGATCATACGTGTCTCAGCTAAGCCCCACAATGTCACCATTGTCCAAGTATACGCTCCAACTTTCACGCATGGAGACAAACAAGTGGAGGAGTTTTACCAACAACTAGACAAGATTGTGAAAGCAGTACCGAAAAAAGACATCCTCTTTGTACTCGGTGACCGGAATACCGAAGCCGCCCCAGACGTCTACCAGAAATGGGTGGGAACGGTTGGCAATTTTGGCCTTGGCGAAACTAAAGAACAGGGGTATGAGATTAGAAAACCACGACTCACCTTAGCAAACACCTTACACCGTCACAAGAAATGGTCACGTGGCACTCACCAGGTGGATTGATCCTTAACCAAATCGACTTTATCTTGCTGTCGATCCGCTTGAAATCCAGCATCAACAAGGCCAAGACAAGGACTAACCCACACGCTGACGTAGGTAGCGACCATGACCATGACCATGACCATGACCTTGTCCGAACGGAGCTGGAACTGAAGTTAAAAGCGAAGCGACTCTCAAACATCACCCACCCACCAAACTTGCTTTGATTTGAAGAAGTTGCAAGACCCGAACGCTGCACAAATCTTCAAGGCCCCAGTTAGAGGAAAATTTGCAACACTGAACCTGGTGAACTGCGAAGTAGACATTATCACTGGAAACATCAACGAGATGCTACTGTCAACAGCCGAAGAAGTTCTCGGGCATTAAAGGAAGAAGAAACAATCATGGATCACGAATGACCTTCTAGATCTCTCTGACTAAAGGAGGGGTCCTTGAAGAGAGAGAAAAAAAGCAAACCCGAAGTAACTTCTAAATACAAATAAGTGAATCGTGCCATCAAAAAGAGACAAAGGCAGGTAAGGAGAACTGGACTGACAGCCAATGCCAGGTTACAGAGGGGGAAATTATACGAGGTGACAGCACAAAGGCCTAAGAGGCCGCACCAAGACAGGTCAGCACAAGACCTCAGTCATCAAAGACAGCAACGGCCATCTTCTCACGGAAAGCACTGCTGTACTCAACCGATGGACTGAATACTACAAAGATTTGTACAACTTCCAGCTGAAGACCGACGCCAACATCTTTCAAAACAAACAGACAAGAACCAGCAAATCTTCAGACTTACCAGTCATACAGGAAGAGACTGACAGAGCAGTACGCAGTCTGAAGGGAGGAAAGCCACGTGGCATTGACATCATACCAGCTGAGCTGCTAAAACAGTGTGGAGAAGAAACAAAGCCCCTCACTGTCCTGTGCCAAAGAGTCTGGGAACGCAAAGAATGGCTCAGAGAATGGACGCAGTCACTAACCATACCCCTCCCCCAGAAAAGGAAACAGCAAACAGTGTCAGAGCTACAGAACCATAAGCCTTATCAGCCACCCAAGCAAAGTCATGCTGAAGGAAATACAGAACCGCATCTGCACCACCGCAAAGAAACTTCTAGCAGAAGAACAGGCTGGCTTCAGATTAAGTAGAAGCCCAGTTGAGCAGATCTTCAATTGTCGCATTTTTAAAGCAGCATCTTCAGCATCAGCGTGACGTCTATCATAACTTCATAGAACTTAAGAAGAATTTAAAAAGTCTGGCACGAGGAGTGTTATGCGACAATTCAACTTCGAAGAAGGCCTCGTTCAAGTCACCGAAGCGCTAATTAACAACTCAGAAAGCGCAGTATTGGTGGATAACCAACTAGGAGCTTACTTCCACACCACAGCAGGGGGACAAGGATGCAGCCTATAACCTGTGCTGTTCAATATCTTTTTGGAGAACATCATGCGTGAAACCCTTCATGGCCACCTCCATTGAAAGAAGGCCGACTTGCAGCCTGCGCTTGGCAGACGACATAAATCTGTTATCAGGTATAAACGAAGAACTGCAAGACCTCACCAACAGACTGAAAGACAGTTCGAGCATATATGGAATGGAGACCACCACTGACAAGAACAAAGTTATGATCAATGGCAACGGCAAACCAGAGCTCTACATGAACAGGGTACAGCTCGAAGAGGTCAGCAGCTTCAGATACTCGGGAGCCACCCTCTCCAAGGACGGCAACTCCACGTCAGACATCCGCATCAGGATCGCAACAGCAACAGCGACGGTCAGGATCTGACACAGCCATATCATCAGATTTACTACAAAGTACAATTTGTACAAATCACTTGTAGCATCCTGCTCTACGGTGTGAAACTTGAACTCGGGAAAGGAGAATGTAAGCATTCGAGAAAAGTACATGAAGCAGCTGCTCCGGATCACATACAGATAACACAGAACCAACGACTTTGTACGAAGCACGGTTGCCACACTGGTAGGACACCAGGAACGTCTACTATCAACAGTCAAGTGACGTAAGCTGGTCTTCTTTGGTCATGTGACCCGGCACGACACCTTGTCGAAGACTGTCCAAGGCACCATCGAGGGTGGCCGACACCGCGGTGGTCAGAGAAAGAACTGACTTACGAACATCAAAGACTGGACTGGTAATCCTGTACAGACCTGCTGACTATCACCCACAATAGACAAGAGTGGCGGCCCCTGTCAAGGGACGACTGACTACGAAAAGCAACAACAGAATAAAAGTAAATGGAAAATGTTCTCATAGTGTCAACTAAACAAGCTGAAGGTCTTGGAGTATCAAGGGGTCAACACTACTCACTGAGCGGTCCTGACAAACGGTATAGTCAAACTTTAACATCGCAGGAAAATGTGTTAAAAAAATAAGGACTCCTAGAAGAATGACATGCAGGGATGTTACAAAAATGTAAACCAAGACAAAAATGATACGTGATACTAGAGAATATGAAGATTTAAAGTTTTAGAGAACAGGATTGAGAACTAGCAACAATAATGACATCTAAACTTTATGTAATGGCACAGAATGGCAACCGTTAAAGTAAAATTTGCAACAAACAGATAAACGGACAATACCCAGTAGTAAATCAAAACAAAAGAAAGTTTAATAGAAGAAAGAATACAGCATGGAACTAAAACAAACCTATATGTACCAATGAACAGAAACATTGCACAAGAAAGCAGAAAAGTGGAGAACAAAGCAACTCAGCCTGTCAGGTGCAGCCTTGTTCCAATTGCAATACAATTGTCATGTGTTCCAAGTGTAATGCAATAAAATTGATAGGGTTAGGGTTATCAATAAATAGAAAACAGATTGACGGGTACATACCGGTGAGCCCTCAGCACCTGGCACTCCTGTGGCACCTGGTTGTCCAGGTGATCCGGGTACACCAGGAATTCCAGGAAGTCCGGGTTCACCTGGGGGTCCCTGTACCAACAGACACAGCCCCATATGACATATATTAAACAGACCCAGCCCCTGTAGCATGGTCTGTATGTTATACACAGATAATAACATAGTCACATGTAACATGGTGTGAATGTTATACACAGACACAATCACATGTAACATGGTGTGAATGTTATACACAGACACAATCATATGTAGCATGGTGTGTATATTATACACAGACACAATCACATGTAGCATGGTGTGAATGTTATACAGACACAATCATATGTAGCATGGTGTGTATGTTATACACAGACACAATCACATGTAACATGGTGTGAATGTTATACACAGACACAATCATATGTAGCACGGTGTGTATATTATACACAGACACAATCACATGTAGCATGGTGTGAATGTTTTACACAGACACAATCATATGTAGCATGGTGTGAATGTTATACAGACACAATCATATGTAGGATGGTGTGTATGTTATACAGACACAATCATATGTAGCATGGTGTGTATGTTATACACAGACACAATCACATGTAGCATGGTGTGTATATTATACACAGACACAATCATACAAAGCATGGTGTGTATGTTATACACAGATATTTACATAATCACATGTAACATGGTGTGTATAATATACACAGACAGAATCGTATGTAACATGGTGCGTATGTTATACACAGACACAATCATATGTAGCATGGTGTGTATGTTATACACAGACACAATCATATGCAACATGGTGTGTATGTTATACACAGACACAATCACATGTAGCATGGTGTGTATGTTATACACAGACAATCATATGTAGCATGGTGTGAATATTATTCAGACACAATCATATGCAACATGGTGTGTATGTTATACACAGACACAATCACATGTAGCATGGCGTGTATGTTATACACAGACACAATCACATGTAACATGGTGTGTATGTTATACACAGACACAATCACATGTAACATGGTGTGTATGTTATACACAGACACAATCACATGTAGCATGGTGTGTATGTTATACAGACACAATCATGTGTAGCATGGTGTGAATGTTATACGGACACAATCATGTGTAGCATGGTGTGAATGTTATACAGACACAATCATATGTAGCATGGTGTGTATGTTATATACAGACACAATCATATGTAGCATGGTTTGTATGTTATACAGACACAATCATATGTAGCACGGTGTGTATGTTATACACAGACACAATCATATGTAGCATGGTGTGAATATTATTCAGACACAATCATACGAAGCATGGTGTGTATGTTATACACAGATAATCACATAATCACAGGTAACATGGTGTGTATGTTGTACACAGACACAATCATATGTAGCATGGTGCGTGTTACTTACAGACACCGTCAAGTGTAGTATTTTAACACATAGTAGCTATGGAAATAAGTGTGTGTGTGTGTGTGTGTGTGTGAGAGAGAGAGAGAGAGAGAGCGAGAGAGAGAGAGAGAGACTTACCTGAGTACCATTGAAGCCAGGTGGTCCTTGAGGACAGAGGACAGGGCACATCATGTCGTCCTGTACAGCAGATGGTTTTTGTAAGCAGAGGTTAGAGTTTACCAAACAAGTAGCAGGACAGGTAGTTAATTTCATGAAAAGACTGATTGAATTGTCTACAAAGAATTGCCTATTCATCATGTCTGCATCAGGACACAAACTCAAAGAAAATACACATTAATAATTCATTCAAAGGTTTACAAAAGCTTTGTTAAGCTTTTTCGCTGGATAAGTGAAAGGTTTATGCTTACGTTATTTGTCAGATATACAATAAAGAGCAATCAAATCTGGAACCACCAGCCATTAATCAAATGAACTGAGGGAAAAAAATCTCAATCTCTTGAAAATAGTTTTAAATAAACAGTATAAAGTTTGCAGTAATTTCTGACTCACTTGATTGTACAACACTTCAGTGACAATAACAATCATAAAACATCAGTAATACATTTGGAAATTATAGAGCTTCATTACTAGCGCTGCCTCTACCACTACCACTAAAAAAATGGGGGGGAAAGACAAAAGTGGAAAAAGACAGATATCTGAGGAGGAAAGAGTGGCAGACATACAGAGAAATCAGGGTTAGGGTTAATCCCAATCCATAGATACAGAGATATCAGGGGTGTACCAGACTCTTGTACATTTCTGCCAAACAGAGAGAAATGGAGGGAGTGTGAGTGTGAGAGAGAGTTCATGTGGAGAGAAAAACATGTATGGGTGAGTGACAGAGAGTGTGAAGAGAGAGTGCATGTGTGAGAGAGCGCATGTGTGTGTGTGTGTGTGTGTGTGTGTGTGTTAGAGAAGCAGAGTGTTTGTTGGAGAGAGAGAGTGTTAGAGTTTATTTGGAGCAAGTGTATGAGAGGAAAGTGTGTGTGTGTGTGTGTGTGTGTGTGTGTGTGTGTTAGAAAGAGAGTGTTTGTGTGAAAAAGTGTGTGTGTGAGAAAGTGTGAGTGAGAGAGAAACTTTGTGAGAAAGTGTGTGTGTGAGAGAGAAAAACAGTGTGAGAGAGCATGTGTGTGTGTGAGAGAGAGGGAGTGTAGGTGTGAGAAAGTGTATGAGAGAGAAACAGTGTGAGAGTGTGTGTGTATGTGTGTGTGAGAGAGAGAGTGTGTGTAGGTGTGAGAAAGTGTATGAGAGAGAAACAGTGTGAGAGAGAGTGTATGTGTGAAAACGTGTGAGAGAGAGACAGTGAGAGAGAGTGTGTGAGAGAGTGTAAGTGTGAAAACGTGTGAGAGAGAAACAGCTGTGTGTGAGAGAGTGTGTGTATGAGAGAGAGAGTGTGTGTGTATGAGAGAGAGAGAGTGAACACATGACTGTGAATAATCATAAGCCCTTTGTATTGGACACTTTGAATAATCACAAGCTGTTAGTGTTGGACACATGATGAATAATCACAAGCTGTTAGTGTTGGACACACTGTGAATACTCATGAGCTCTTAGTGTTGGACACATGATGAATAATCACAAGCTGTTAGTGTTGGACACACTGTAAATACTCATGCGCTCTTAGTGTTGGACACATTATGAATAATCAGTCTTAGCACTTGACACATTATGAATAATCATGCGCTCTTAGTGATGCTTTACCTTCACCATGTACCACATGCACCCACACCCACATCCACATTCCTTGTGTCTGACTGTACCTTTCCATTCTCGGCATCTTCCTCAGGCCCAGGTGGCTGAAAATTAAAAGTAATTATCACTACAGCAGTTTGAAGCAAGATGAGTGGCTAGATCTTGGCATTAGTTGTTACAGGTGCTGACTGCAAGTGACATAAGACTTGGTGTCAGGTGCGCGGTTGTGGTTAGTGGCAGTTTATATTAAAGTCCTTCAAGTTCTCTCCTTTTCTGTTGTTGGGGGGTGGGGGGTCGACACGTCAAACAGTTTCACTCTTTCAGTCTTGTTCTTTGGCGTTGATCATACGGACAGCATACATCGACCAAATAACTCCGACAGTCTTAACGGCAGACAAATGATCAAGTCAATAATAATTCCACAGTAGGTAAACGTACTCCACACAGTTATATAATCTTCTCAGGGGATCACACCGCAGCTGAGAAAATTAGTAAATCGAGGAACCACACAGTTAATACTTCTCCATACAGTTAGTTACTCTTTCTCCACACAGTTTCTCTCCACACAGTTACTCTTTCTCCACACAGTTAATACTTCTCCACACAGTTAATACTTCTCCACACAGTTACTCTTTCTCCACACAGTTAATACTTCTCCACACAGTTAATACTTCTCCACACAGTTACTCTTTCTCCACACAGTTAATACTTCTCCACACAGTTAATACTTCTCCACACAGTTACTCTTTCTCCACACAGTTACTATTAATTCCAACCTCTGTCCCAAATTCTTCTTTCTCCCCAGACTCTCACGTCTGCTTCTTCTCCCAATTTCTAAACAACGCCCCCTATACCAACATTCAATCCAGGGTGATAATCTCTACTCATACAAGGGTGACAACCTCGATGGTTACATGGACGTTCAGGGGTGGTAACACATGTTCATAACTATGCCAGAGTTATTACAGACTCTGAGATCACGTGATTTGAAATTCGCTAAGTTAGAACTCGAGCTGTTGTGTGGTTAAGGTCTTTGTTAACATGAGGGTTAGGGTCAGCGTCTGCCATGGAAAGCCTAACCTCAGGGTTAGTTACTCGACTACAAGTTCTACCCCAGTGCAGTTGGGTTTTTACCCGAGGGAAAGTCCTACCTCAGCGCTGTTTGGCTTTTACTTGACTAAAGTGCAGTTTGGATTTTACCCGACTATAAAGATTTACCTCAGGGCAGTTTGGTTTTCACCAGATTAAATATTCTACCTCAGTGCAGTTTAGCTATCACGTGACTAGGCTAATGTCTGCACTATATTAGCTTTTCAAAGGTATAAGACGGAAGAAATTCATTCATTTGATTTGGTGAAATAGGTACGGGTACTATAAGCTCAGTTGATCACTTGAAAAAGTTTCGGGTAGGTTAACGAGAATGTTCCGATGCAGTATCGGCAAGAACAACGATGAAGGGACGGACAATTAAAGAAGCACAAGTTTTCAGGCAGACAAACACAGGTAGAGAGCAGAAGATCATGTTAAGAGTTAAGCAGGTGCAGGAGACGGGGATGCGATTCACAGAGAAAATGAAAGTTAGTTTGAAATTTAGTCAGCAAATGCTCACTTGCAAATAACACGCAAATGACGAGGCCAACGGTGGACAAAGTTCAAAGCACAGGCCTAAGGGGCGGCATGTATGACAGCTTGGCAAGAGGGGACTTAGTCAAAGTAGAGTGTAGGACACACAAATTCAATGATCCAAAACTGCCTTGGAAAGAAAGTTCTGAGGAAAAGTGGCAGACATCTACCTCGTGAAACTATTGCAAAAGATAAATTGAGAAGTTACTTTCAAAATGTTCTCAGGCTGACGAGGCTCTTTCTTCTGAAGAAGATGAGACCGTTTTGATGACCTGCGTGGAATAGAGGAACTTGGCGAGACTGTGAGTGAAAGTCAGGTACGTACAGCAGCATGAACTATTTAGTCCGGTAAGGTGTGTTACAATGTGCCAGTTCTGTCGTCAACCCGCTGTTCGCCCTGTCCTGACACCTGCACACCATGCTGCTTGCTTGCACGGATACGATGCCATCTGGCATGGACAAGGCAACAGTGGGCCGCAGTCCTCATCACTGATGAATCTCGCTTTACCAGGCTCTCCTACGATGGGTGAATCCGAGTCTGGAGACGACAGGAAGAGTGTTCACATCCCCCTGTGGTCGAGCGTGATCGCTGTGGTGGTGGATCCATCATGGTGTTGGATGGGATGGGCACAACTTCCCTGTGTTTGGTGCATGGCAACCTGACAGGCGTGGCATGCACAGATAACATTTTACATCCTCTGTTGTTGCCAGCACTGCAGGTCATTGGACCAGGTGCCGGTCTTCATGGTGACAACTCCAGATTGCACAGGGGCCGGGTCGTCAATAAAGGTAAAAAAAAAGGCAAAGGTAAAGGTCATCCCATATCCTGTTCAGGTGGTTGGGGAGTGAGGTGTTAGAGACCCCACTTTTCTCGGGGCCAGCTTTTACATGAGGGTGGTGCCAATCTCCTCTCCCTCGCTGCCTTACCTTCCCCAACCCTCTATGGAGTCAGGTACCCATTCCCGTCAGCTGGGTCGACTGGGGGAAGTTTGCTGCGGTTATCGGGAATTGAACCAGCGCGCTCTCGGGTCGGACGCCAGCGCTCTAACCACTCGGCCATCCGCTTCCCCTAAGTCAGTCAATGACTGCCGGTGGCACGAAGTCAACCGCAGGGACTGGCCAGCCTGTTCCCCCTCTGAATCCCATTGAACATCTGTGGAATGTCATGAGCCCCCCCCCCCCCGCCCCCAAAGAGTCGACCTCAATCAGCTGTGAAGTGTTTTTCAGTAAGAGTGGCAGGAAATTCATGAAGGAATCTGAGATCGTTGCTTCAGTCCAAGATACAACAGTGTCTTGCTTGCATTCAGGCTAGTGGTGGACATACACGATAATGACTTTCTTTTTCTCTGACATCCCTCTTCTGAATTTTAAATATATAGGTTATGTCAGTCCAAGCTCAAATTCTTGTTGTTAATATGATTTGTTTCAATGAAATTGGCTGATAATGTTTCATTTAACGGTCTGAGCCAATCTGTGAAAAGGCGGTATATAAATCCTCATAATTATAATTAATGAATAAAGAAATGCTTTGCTTCAGTATTATTGTCTGTGTATTCATTGGCACAAAACAGTGATTGACTATACAATAGGCCTTTCCGTTGTTTTGTGCAGTATGGGATGGACCTGCTAATACATATAGTGGCCCCACTGATACCTTGAAAGAGACTGTCTAATCACGGACGTGTATAGGGTGGATTGCTGTCTGTCTGCCGAGACCAACGCTGAGCCTCTTGCGAAGTTCTCCCCTGTTAGTCTCGGCGAGCCTTAACAATGAATGTGAATAAACCGGAAACTATATCGTCCAAAGCCTCGTTCTAGTAGTTAAACTGAAACGTGACTAAACCGGAAGCTATTTCGTAACCAGCCTCGTTCTATGACTTCACTGAAAAAAATCGTCTGCAAGCAGTCCAGTAATACAAGTCCGTGGTCTAATAGAGACAACTTCCTAAGCAGGATCAAAAGCTGTACCACGTGAGTAGGGCAGCCGGCACTTTAGCAAGATGCCACACACAGAGAAGCAACAAGACCTGGACCGATGTCGCATCGGTGACAAGCACTTTATCGTTGCACCACCGCAGCGTTCAGTCGCTGACGGGAGCAGCAACAACATCAACATATAATTGCAAGAAGGGTGTAGAAATCTATAATTATCTTTCCTGAAAAATATTGAGTGTGTACAATTCTTTATCACCAGCAGGCATTCTGCTGTCTTCATGAAACTGTCTTTCAGTGGCACACTCCTAATATTTCACGTGTGAAAAATCGTCACCCTGTCCATCTACATCATCGGTAAATAGCAGAGCAAACTGTGTAGCCTTTCATCACTTACAATGGTATCTTCAAATTCTGAATAGCATGGTATTGTGGAAATAGGTGACTGGATAGCTAGGACAGAACTGACTACAAATAGAGTTTGGGCAACATTTCAGGAGAGGAGATAAGTCAGTTTAGCAAAGGATAGCTTAGTGGCTAGACAATATTCAGTGAGCTTGGCAGTGGAAAGTCTAGTGGTTAGACAATATCCAGTGAGCTTGGCAGTGGAAAGTCTAGTAGTTAGACAAAATCCAGTGAGCTTGGCAGTGGAAAGTCTAGTAGTTAGACAATAGCCAGTGAGCTTGGCAGTGGAAAGTTTAGTGGTTAGACAATAGCCAGTGAGCTTGGGAAGGTTAATAGTTAGACAATATCCAGTGAGCTTGGCAGTGGAAAGTCTAGTGGTTAGACAATAGCCAGTGAGCTTGGGAAGGTTAATAGTTAGACAATATCCAGTGAGCTTGGCAGTGGAAAGTCTAGTGGTTAGACAATAGCCAGTGAGCTTGGGAAGGTTAATAGTTAGACAATATCCAGTGAGCTTGGCAGTGGAAAGTCTAGTGGTTAGACAATAGCCAGTGAGCTTGGGAAGGTTAATAGTTAGACAATATCCAGTGAGCTTGGCAGTGGAAAGTCTAGGGTTAGACAATATCCAGTGAGCTTAGGAAACCTAGTAGTTAGACAATATTCAGTGAGTTTGGCAGTAGGAAGTCTTGTGATTAGAGAGCTAACCCACGTCTGGCCTGACACCCATATGAGGCAGCGCACTTCTGCCAAAGCTGACCCACCTGGGGAGTACCTGATCTCGATGATGGAGAAAGCCAGAAAGAAAACCAAACAACCAACAAGCCAATTAATTTTCAGAACATGCAACCACAAAACACGTGTCTCTATCAGGAGCACTAACCCCTACATAAACCCTGATATACATACGGGTGTCTCTAACAGTCACACTGAGCCTGACATACAGGTGTCTCTATCAGTCATGCTTGACCTGACATACAGGTGTCTCTAACAGTCAAACTGAGTCTGACATACAGGTGTCTCTAACAGTCACAATGAGCCTGACATACAGGTGTCTCTAACAGTCACAATGAGTCTGACATACAGGTGTCTCTAACAGTCACACTGAGTCTGACATACAGGTGTCTCTAACAGTCACACTGAGTCTGACATACAGGTGTCTCTAACAGTCACACTGAGTCTGACATACAGGTGTCTCTAACAGTCACACTGAGTCTGGTATACAGGTGTCTCTAACAGTCACAATGATTCTGACATACAGGTGTCTCTAACAGTCACAACGAGCCTGACATACAGGTGTCTCTAACAGTCACAATGAGTGTGACATACAGGTGTCTCTAACAGTCACAATGAGTCTGACATACAGGTGTCTCTAACAGTCACACTGAGTCTGACATACAAGTGTCTCTAACAGTCACAATGAGTCTGATATACAGGTGTCTCTAACAGTCACACTGAGTCTGACATACAGGTGTCTCTAACAGTCACACTGAGTCTGACATACAGGTGTCTCTAACAGTCACACTGAGTCTGACATACAGGTGTCTCTAACAGTCACACTGAGTCTGACATACAGGTGTCTCTAACAGTCACAATGAGTGTGACATACAGGTGTCTCTAACAGTCACACTAACCCTGACACACAGTAATTTCTATCAGTTAACCCTAATACAAGCTTGTCACAGATATCTCTATCAGTCACACTAACCCTGACATACTTACAAGCTCATCGCAGGTGTCTCTCTCTGGCTTGGAGGGATCGCAGTCCAGCAGCATCCACTGGAGCTCAAACTGCACAACATGTATAAGAATGTAAACACCACATTTTGTAGGATTGACAAGGAGACCTAAAATGCCAAAGATTAAATTATTCTAAGATTATAAACCATACCTTAGATAGCAAGGACCACTTTATTTTAAGGTTTGCAGCTGAGATCACGAAGAAATTATCCTAAGTTAAGAAAGACACCTCAAACCTCATTACTCAAGATTAACAATGACACATCAAATCACAAAGACCATGGACATTTACTATCGAACCATATCATGTATCTCTACAGTCTCTGTGTGTGTGTGTGTGTGTGTGTGTGTGTGTGTGTGTGTGTGTGTGTGTGTGTGTGTGTGTGAGAGAGAGAGTGAGAGAGAGATATCAAAATTTATTATGCCTTCCTGCAGTGTGTATGATAATATGTGATGCCTCCCTTCAGTGTGTGGGTGATAACATATGATACCTCCCAGCAACAATTTAAATTCCCCCCTAGTGGACCCAGGTGTCGGGAACGGGTACCTGACCACAAGGAGGTTGGGGAGGGTAAGGCATAGAGAGAGAGAGAGAGGAGATGGGCTTCGATCTAGCAAAAGGCTAGGCCTGAGAGCAGTGAGGGGTCAAGGCCTCAAGAACCCTCCCGAGACACCCAAAGGTTAGGGGATGACCTTAGCAGTACCTGATGGATGTTGCATTAATTAACGTGGAGTGACCAAGGGTCACTATATATGTCGGAGGATACTTGCATGCAGGGGACACTGTCACGGATCGACCCGTGACAGTAAAGAATGTGAGAATGGGAGTTAGTTCCCTTTATGTAATAAGGTGCAATACTAGTCCTCCTTGAATGAAACTAGAGGAATGTGAGTATGGTTCATCGTACGACTGAGTAAAGTAGTCACAGATGTCCTGTAAGGCACCTGAGCTGATTGGATTTGATTCCCCGACCTAACTTCCTAGTGTAAGGACATAGGAGACTGTACTGTGTGAAAGCGAGAGGGGAGTAGACCTAATTCCTTGCCTAGTCAAGGTATGCAAGGTCTTGTTGTTGATTAATCTTTGTAATAGTCTTTTTCTTTACTGCTTGGCCTGGAGAGAATGATGAGCGTTTATGATATTTGATGGTTCTAAGAAATAAGTACGATTGCTGTGAAGGTAGAATATAATGTGACAATGCAGTGGTGTGAGTATTCATGAAAGCATAAGTATTTTCAGGAATTAGTTGGGGGGTCGACAAGACTGGATGAAGATATCTTGGTAATGGAGTATTTGAGTATTTTGCCTGCTACAAGGTGTGGGAAACTACGACCAAGGAGTACCTAGTCTTCAACGGAGCTGTGTGCCCTACGACCAGGAGTATATTGTCGTCAGTGAGCTGTGTGCCCTACGACCAGGAATATATTATCGTCAGTGAGCTGTGTGCCTTACGACCAGGAGTATATTGTCGTCAGTGAGCTGTGTGCCTTACGACCAGGAATATATTATCGTCAGTGAGCTGTGCGCCCTACGACCAGGAAGTATATTGTCGTCAGTGAGCTGTGTGCCTTACGACCAGGAGTATATTGTCGTCAGTGAGCTGTGTGCCTTACGACCA